>JARFXV010001465.1:5000-184393 GCA_031761425.1 Cosmopolites sordidus | reverse complement strand
TATATATATATATATATATATATATATATATATATATATATATATATATATATATATATATATATATATATATATATATATATATATACATATATATATAATATATATATATATATATACATATACATATATATATATATATATATATATATATATATATATATATATATATATATATATATATATATATACATATACATATATATATATATATATATATATATATATATATATATATATATATATATATATATATATATACCTTGCTATATAGGTTATAACATTTGAACATTCTCCATCAGCGAGAAATTTAAAAACGGTTTCGATTTGTTTTTAGACCATCAGGCAATTTTTGATATATATCAACGTCAACATACCGCATGAGATTTTCCTGTTTTCTGTAGTCTCTGTTCGATATTGAAAGGAAGCTCCATCGATGATGGTTCCTCTTGATCTTCGTTGATTTCTTCAAGAATATTATCCAGTTCTTCTTTACCTTCACTGCATAAGGAACATCTTGCTCCTGTCAGTACAAAAAAGGCGATGCATTTGGGTGGGACTTCCAGAGGAACGTACGATCTTATTTTAGTTCTTCGTAACTTTGGTTTCAACCATTCATCATGTGGTAATTTTAGATGGTCCATGGTGAGCTTTTGGTCATTTAGAAAAACTTCTCTACAATGAATCCATCAATAGTGATACAATTAGAAGAAATATATTAGGTTGTAACATGCATGTACCTTTTTGACCATCATCAATTTTACACACGACAAAGGACCTGATTTGTGAGGCTAGAAAACTTAAATTGAACAAATTTAACAGTGCCATGCCCCATCAACTGAATAATTCACAAAAGTGTATGTTTGCAGATGTTTCATTATTTAAACACAACGTTCATCGTTATAAAGGTCGTGATAAAAAGAGGTTGGATCAACACAGACGACTTTGTTTCTAAATACGACCATACTATCTGTGTGGTAGAACTGAAAGAGGATCTATCATTACGGGTAGTAAATCACTAAATCGGTTAGTTTTAAGTGATGACAACATCCGGCAATGTTTCACTCTATCCATGAAATAAACCAGACGTTAAATCGAGAAACTTTAATTTTTTTAATTTTCATAGAAACAAAGATTCTTAACAGGAGCAACAAATCTAAGAGAGCTTAAAGTAAATAAAAAGCTAGTTAAAGCAAAAAGCAAACAAGTAAACTGGAATGATCATTTTCGAATGAACCTAAAAACACTAGATCAATTCTTCTATTGGAACCTTCGACGTGAAACACTAAACTCGAAGACCACTAAACACCAAATCCCTTTCTTTAATCTATCGACGCGGGTTTCGCTAACCATGCATCATCAGGAGATAATTCAATATATAATCTGTAAATTGAATAATCTCCTGATGATGTTAACATGGTTAATGATAGTTTCGCTAACCATGTTAGCATCTCAACTTTTGCAGATTGAAAAAAATCTCCTGATGCGCTAACGTCAGGGCATGATAGCCCAGGAGATATCGGTATCAGGAGATATCAGCATCATCAGATGATTCAATCTTTGCAGATTAAAAAATCTCTTAATAATATTGACATGGTTAACGAAACGTGCGTTGACAATCTAAAAAAAAGTGATTTAGTGTTTAGTGGTAAATCTCTTCTAGTTTAGTTTATTAAAAACACTACTCAAAAAGGTTATCAAAATAGATAAGGGTACAAAAAAAGAGGTAGATCAAGAAAAACCTGGTTGGGGAAAATTCAGGAAATATATCAAAGACAGGGAAAACAATACAGATGAGAATAATGGCACAAATTCAGAATAAATAGAGGAAATAGTCAAATAAATATTTACGTACTACAGAATCTAATGCCTTAACAAGAATAAGGAATATGGAGAAAAAGAAGAAGAAATAAGCAAGACAAAATATAAGGAAGAAGCTCTAAGAAAAAATGCAAATATATAAGAAAATCCAAGTTTTTCTTAATCTAGATGAGTATGACATACTTTATAATATAGTAAATTTTGATAAGGATTTTAACCCTCAAAAGAAGCACTGGATACCCAGGGGTGAATTAAAAGTGTTTTTCCCTTATAACTTTGCGTGGGCGAACAATTTTACTATCGTCACTACAGATCTCCCACCATAGCCATCTGAAGATGTGAATACTAACAAAAATATAAACCACCGTAGTCTATGGGTATACGCCACCCAGTGCTGTTGTGCCATCGGTTTCTATAATTTTCTATTTAGCTCAAAATGAACACGCCTTCTGGTACTCGCTGTACGTCTAAAGTAGAAGCGTTATATGAGGCAGCTGATATTTTCGAGAACAAAGAGAGTGAAAGCGAGACCGAATCGGTTTTGAAGACCATCATACCAGTGAACTTTACCTAACTAAATAAATATTAAAATAAAGTTAAATTATGTAATAAGTATCTGAAACTACATTAACTCCCCTTTTAAATGACGTTGGAAGACAGTTTTTATCTATTAATTTCGCCTAGATATGATAGTTTGAATAGAACACCTCATTTAATTTTTTTTTTTATTTTTGCTGATTTTTTCGATGGTATTAGGAATATTATTATTTTTTGGAACATTCTATAAACATAGTCTTTTTCTATACTGATTAGAGTTTAAATTAAAAAAAAATATATATGTTAAATTGGATAATTTAAGCAAAAGCAATTATACCAAAATATTGAGACGACTATACATATGTTACAACCTTATAAAAATATGAAATACTCACAGAGGATCTTCATTTGCCGACGTTAAAAAGTAAACTTGAATTTCCATAGATTTTTCCATTATGATGTTGTTTAAGTGAACATAAACGTTGCCTGCCTCTGTAGAGTTGTTTATTACAAGAATTGTAATTGCACCGCTTCTGGCATATGAATTTTGATGCCTGGTACAATGAGCAAAGCTGTGTAAGTCTACGTTAACAGTCAATGGTCTCGATTCAAGAACTACAGGTCCTATGAGCTTCTTGTATAGAAATGATGCCCAATATACCTATATTTATAAGGCATATGATGTTATATTCAATAATTTGTTCTGAACAGCAAGCTAAATAATAGTTGTTATTTTTCTTCTCCAAATTGATTATTACCCACCCCCATTTTTGTATTTCGAAACCTTTGGTTTAAAAACTAATTGATTAATGAAAAAAATAGAAATAAATAACTCTGAGCTTCGTCGAATATCTCCTCCAATTAGAATTAGTGATACTTACAGGTGAATCTTTGGTGATCTCTCGTAATCGTGGCTCTCTAAAAATAACATCATAACCGGCATAAGCCGCTTTCTCTACTTGTTTTATAAATTCCATGGCGGAAACAAACGTTACTGGAGCTACATTTTTCGGCATAGCCGTCCAAAGAGCTGTTTTTTCTAACTTCAATTCGCTTTTTGGAATCAATGATCTGGAAGTAATACTAATTTGCTACTGATCATCATAACATTAAACCTAATCAAAACTTTTAAAATAATTCCTGGTCTTCTGTCGATGTAATAGACGGAGAGAACTTTATGATGTAATTATTCTCAACACAGAACACAAAGAAGCAGATAGTAAAAACCTTATTATTAACAATAGTTTCAATTGATTGCGCCGTTGGCTCTTAATGAAACATAGTAACAATGACAATAATTAAAACACTTGCTATTTGTTTCATAATACATTCAACATATTTTCTGACATATTTCGGCCTCGCGACAATTCTCCAATTCGGGCCAAAAATGTGTGTCTTATATAATAAGTGACTTTAAATAAATTGTTTTCAAAATCAGCCATGTAAATTGCTGCCAGAAGGGGGCTTAGGGAGCATAAAATGATAAAAACAAGATTAAGGAAAACAACATCAAACATTTTTATTCCGCCCGTATCAAACATTTAACACCCGAAAAGATTCTAAAAATTGGCATGCTATAAACTATATTCATAAATTAAGTTTCAGAATCACAAATCCTTTAAAGAAAGAAAATATTAATATTATCTCTGTTAATAAGAATAATCTTGCATCGATGTTAAATAATAACAAGAAAAAGCCATTTTTTACAAATCTGGAGTATACGAAAGTAATAAATGGGGAGAACTACAGTATGTACTTATACCTAACACAGAACATAAATAAACAGATAGCAAAAAGCTTAGTTTTTCCAGTATAGATATATCCTGCAGAAACATGGACCATTAAAAAACAGGAGGGGGGAGAATAGGGGGCAGACAAAAAAGATTGATAGAAAGTTGTTAATTAAAGAAGGAGGAAGAGAAGAAGAAGGAGGAGGAGGAGGGGGGAGAAAAAGAAGAGGGGATAGACGTGGAAGAGGGAGAAAAGGAGGAGAAGGAAGAAACCCCTCGCTCAACTCATCAGCATAACAAACACTTCTCTTGTAAACATAAAGAAAGCTATGTGTACTGTCAAATGATCAAATTAAAAGATTGCTAAATCAACTGGAACTTGATTGGGACGTGTAACCACATCCACCATATAGTCCTTACATTGCACCAGCAGACCTTCATTTATTTCTTTCATTGTAACATTCATTTTCAGATAAATAATTTTGATTTCGAATGATAATATCAAATAGAACTTGGAAATATCAGATTTTTTTTATGAAAAAAATTCAGACGTAATACAAGCAACTCTTTGTAAAAAATGGGTTCGACACTTACGATTCCCACATAACGGCATCAACATTCTCTTCCAAATCCTTAAGATAGTTTTCTAAATTCCCATTAGTAACTTCATCAAAAGCACATTTGCTTAGATCACTACCTGCTATTTTCCAGCTATCGTCGTGACCAGGAAATCGCTTCAACGTTTGTCTCAGTATATTTAGATCTTCCACATACTGAACTGCTGTTTTATTCGAACAATCTTGTAACAGAACAAAAAAATAGTGCTACTAAGTGTTGCTAATACTCAGTAAACTGATTATATAATTTTAAAGCTGTCATAAGTTGAAATTGATTGAAATATGTGTGGTTATAATAAGAATGAACATCAAATGCGTTTTAATTTTTTTTTACTAAAAATAGAGCTTAACAGTGGTTTAAACTTACAATATTCATCAACTCAGACTGAACTTTTCCTTTAGAAATTGTACTACTTTTAGTTTTTAGATTTTAATTCATTAGATGGCGTAATTAACCCTCGAGTGATCGCGTGGATCACAATGGTCATCCACACCTATATAACTACTGTGCATTTATTTTGGCGCCAATGAGGTTAGGACGAACGAAATCTGCAAGGGAAATATGAGGGTCCAGTCTGGAGACATCCGTCGGTTAGTGTTTGCCTCATTGATGTTCAGTGACATTTTGCATTGAGTGAATGAGTTCTCCGCCCGGCCTTTCATGTAAATCTTTTTACTTTTGTTGCTTTCTTTAATTTGTGAATAATTTGTACGTTTCTAGTCTTACATCGTCATTTTAATTATTTTTTATTGTTATTTTGTGAAATCTAGTTAATTTGTCATCCTGAAAACAGTGGCTAGAAGAGGGTAATTCAGAAGAGCCTCTAGATGGCGAAAGTGACCTCAGTGACTATGATTGCAATAATTTAAAAGAAGATAACCATAATTCAGAGACAGAACAGAAAGCAAATGATAATGAAGAGAGCGGTCAGGCCAGTGATTCAGATGTATTTGTGGGAAGTGACAGAACATCTAAGTGGAGTAAGAAACCAGCCCGGAAAAATGTGAAAGTTCGTTCACACAATATCATAAGCCATATACGGGAGCCTAAAGGTAGAGCTAAACATGCTAAAACAGAAATGAACGCATTACAACTTTTTGTTGATGATGATGTAATCAAAATTATCACGATTAGTACAAATATCTATATTCACAAAATAAAGGAGAATTTCTCTAGGGAAAGAGACGCTCGTCCAACTGACGAAACTGAGATTAGAGCCCTTTTTGGAATAATGTTTCTTATCGGTTGGCGCCGTTATAGTAGAACCAGTATATCAAAAATGTGGGATAATTCCAAAGGGTGTGGATTAGAAGCCTGTTATCTCGCCATAAGTGAACACAGATTTTGGTTTCCGACTACCATACAAGAGAAATAAAGAGAAAATCAGACAAGCTGGTCTGAATGAAAAATTAAATGAAACATTTTTGTTGCTTTCCCCTTCCTCCTTTTTACTTTTCGTGCTATTGAAACTCTATAGAGGAGGCGAACCAGGAAAACATTAAAATTTTGTATTGTTACTACTTACAAGGACATTGGAGGATGGGTTGTTGCTTGTTGCGCAGATAAAGGAATGAATAAGTAGGTACTTACCGTTTCCCGAAGAGTGGACCATTCAAACAGTTTATTGTAACTGCAAATCAATAGAGAAAATTCGAAAAAGTTTATGAGAAATTCGAAAAGTTCAAAGTTCAGTGAATAGCACCTCACCGTTATTAACGCCACCATTATTAACTGTGTTAAATCAGACACCTTCATGTTTGCAATTAAAAGTTGATTGTTTTTATTGTTGAGTATTTACAAAGTACTACTCAGTGTGTACACACGTAGTAAATCCCAAATCAAAACAAGTATTCGTGAGGCGAACGAAATACGCGACGCGAGACATATCAAACGTTCCATACCCATCAAATTAGCGTTTAAAACTAATTACAGATACGCTCGGTCGCAGAAAAACTACGTCCAAATCGCATGTTTTAGAAAGCAGTTAAACCCCCGAATTCAGGCAACCAACAAAACATGTAGCGCCAACGACGAGATAAGATGACGTAGCCTACGGTCGCTGCAGGTAAACGTCCGACCAACAATGTAAAAATTGTGGCGAGAGGATGATATTTTTATCCGCATTATTTGGTGTGATGAGTCGACAGGCGTTCTTCTTGGAGATTTTAATTTTTAATAATGTCTTAAAATGCGTTAAAGGAAAGAAACTGAACGGAAATAAAATATGGTGTTTTGCTCTGAAAAATTGTTTACTGTAATAAATGCAGGAGCCGCCACTGGAATTTATAAAGAAGTTCCAACGCTATTTTACACCAGGAAAATAACTCACGATAGATGAACAATTGCTTCCTTTTAGAGGGAAGTGTTCATTTTGGCAGTTTATCCCAAGCAAACCTGCTAAATATGGGATAAAGGTATTTGCACTACTGGATTGCAGGTTGATGTACATAATAAATGTATAAGTTTATTGTGGAAAACAGGAACCAGTGCCATATTTAGTCAGCAACGCATCAAAAGATGCCGTCCTCCGTCTAGCCACACCAATTTATGGATCTAACAGAAATCTAACGGGAGACAATTGATATTCCAGCATTCCTCTGGTGAAAGCATTATTTAAAAAAACATCAACATGTGGGAACCATAACGAAAAACAAAATGGAACTGCCGAAAGGGTTCCCCCAGAGCAAAAACAAACAAATAAATACCTCAGTTTTTGGGTTTCAAAAATATAAGACTCGTATCATACACTCAAAGAAAAAATAAATCAACCATTTTGGTATATTCTATGCATGAAAATTATTCTAAATGTATCTGGCGAAAAAAGAAAACCTGATATAGTCACTTTTTATAATCATTCAAAAGTTCGAGTTGATGCTGTTGTATTCTTTGACCTTTTAAATTTCTCATGAATAAATGCGATGCGCATATTCTCGGCTAATAATGACTATAAAAAAAATTCAAAGAGACGAATTTATCGAATCTTTTTCTTGGGATCTGACTAGACCTTAAATAAATCAGGAGAAGAGGTGCAGTATTACTCAATGTAGAGATACCAAAATGTAATCAACAAGAAAACAGGCCATGCGGTTCAAGGGAAAGCTGCCAGATCTGTGATCGCTCTAAAAATAATATGACAAGATCCTGCTCTTCACTGAGTTGAAGTTTGTGACATATATATTTAGTAGTCTAGTTTAATTTATAACTTTTTATGATTCTTATCTATTGATATTATTATTTATGTATTTATATTATTTTTCTTATGTTCATTACAAAAAAACATTGTAAATACACTATAATTCTGTATACATTATATTTGATAATCTTAAAAACATTAATAATGTATAATTATTTTTTAACCTATATTATGTTAATAATACAAATAACACTTTCAATTAGAATACTTAGTAGATGACTATTGTCATCCACGCGACCTTTCATGTAACTTAGTTATACGCGATCACTAGAAGCAAAGAATATTTACGTATAGATACGAACAAGAAGCGTTACTCGAGTCTATAATAGAAATCAGCCAACTGCGCATAACTACCAGGAATGTCAGTATAACCAAAAGAATATTTAAGAATAGATATGAACAAGAACACTCGGATCTGTGATAGAAATCAGCCAACTGCGAAGGAATGTCAGTATAACGTTAACGGTCGTTCAGTTCTGGGTGTATTCAAAGTGTTTACGTTATAATAACATTATTAATTATAGAGCAATTTTTTATTTATTCTGTGTGAAAGTTAATCTGTTTTTTGGTTCTGGTGAACTTGATGACCCTGCACTGATTTTGCACTTTTCGTTTGAAGCTGTCAGAAAACGTCACCCATTGTATAGATTTAAATTCAAAGCTTAGAAATCACATTGGAGGTTATGAGAGCATACTTCTTCTTTAAAAAATTAAGGAACTAAACAACCTATCAGATATTTAAGGTTGAGATATTCATTGTATGTCAGATGATATTAGAAATGTGCTGTTAGAGAAATAGGTAGTAGTGGGAATAATCGCATTATTTCAATAATCGGATTCTCAGGTTATGAATGATTATGATAATCGGATTAATTATAATTCGTATTAAAAATCGTTCTCACTCACTCACTTCTCACTTCATTGTCATTGCACGCACATAATCTAATCTTAACTAACGACCGAAATTCAATATGCTGATGCTGAGTCTACACAGCGGACATTCCGATTGATATGATTAATTATTATTTATTAATTTATTATTTTAGATTTTAGTTATTTATGAATGATGAATGAAATTAGAAATTTTGTTTTATTTTTTTTTAGTTTGAATGAATCGTAAATCGAGAATCGTTGTTTTATCTCATGAGTTTTGGGTTGTTCCGAGATTTAGTGTTCGTACTGTTGGGAGTGTTGGGTTTATTGACTGCTTAAGTAAATTAATTTACGATAAAAAATTTCACTTTGAGAAAATAGAAAATGAGGCGTGGTTGTAAAAAATATTCGCTTGTGTTGAATTGGTTCAAAAAAATTAACTCCAAACAAGCTTTTTGCAAGATATGTGATAAAATAATAAAATATTTTGGCGGAACAACAAATTTGAAACAACATTTATTAAGAATACATCCTATTATAAAATTGGAGATTTTTCTAACTGAAACTGAAACAGAACACTCTATAGATGAAGAAAATGAAAAGACAAGTTATTCTTCAGAAAATCCGCACTTCGAATCGGAAATTATTACGGCAAGTTCTTCTAGTGCTGGGCCTTCAAGTGCTACATCAGAAGTAGAAATATTGAATATTAATACTACCAATACAAAAACAGATATTTCTATTAGGTCTAATTTAGCAAAAAAAACATTTAAACCACCGAAGCAATTAAAACTTTTTGGAGGAAGGAAAACAAACATACTTTCCGAATCGAAACTAGCTAGAATTGATTCTGCGCTACTGAAAATGGTTGTTAAAGACTACCAACCATTATCTCTGGTAGAAGATGAAGTTTTTGGAAGTTTTTGGAATACACTCGGGAACTAGAAGCACGCTATTCTTCTCCGAGCAGAAAAAAACTACCGTACGATATTTTACCCAAACGATACGAAGAGGCAGCGACAGAGTTACAAAATATGTTGCATAAAATAGATAATATTGCCGTATCAACAGATATATGGACATCTGACAGCACTAGGGGATATCTTACAGTAAGGTGTCATTTTATATATAACGACCGTTTAACATCACGAGTGTTAGCTACAAGATCAAGATCAAGATATTTATAATATAATCTAAAAATATTTGTTTTTTGACTTCCCCAATTTGGTCGGGCACCCAGACCTCTTTTTTGTACAAAATATTATAAACCTTTTTTTTAAACCAAATCTCTATATTTTCCTACCAATGGCAACCGGCAACATTGCGCGTTGCGGCCCTACCGAGTGCTGCCGACAGTGCCGAGCCGACTCGACTAGAATAAGGGAATTTCGAATTATCTAGTGCCTTTACCGATTATTCCTAATTCGAATTATTTGTTTTTATAATCGGATGATGCCAATTATTCTCATAATCGGATTATCGATTATTTTTAATTCCAATTATCCCGTCACTAGATATAAGTAGTAGTCGAAGAAGGTACACAACCGATGTCTGTATGTGAATTTCCTGTTTTGCATAGAATTATCTCTTGTACTACAGTTGAGTGCTAGCAATATAATATTTTAAAGTTAAAGCGTGTTTCTTTAATCAGAAACAGAACGTGAGTCGAAACCGGGTAAGCGGGTAGCTGCTCGTGGATTCGACACAACAGAAGCTTACCTCAAATACAACAAATTAAAACCAAAAAATCGGCGGATTACACAGTTTTTTCTTTAAAAAAATCAGAAATCAGTGGCGGCTCGTGTGTTTTTAAAGCGGGAAGGCGTAGAAGAAAATAGTGCTGCTGAAGAATTGTTTACTGTGATAAATGCTGGAGGGGCGGCGCCCCAACGCCTTCCCTCACGAGCCGCCACTGTCACAAATTATGCCCAAAAAAACGTAGTTTATGATATTTGTTACATCAAAAAATAATATTCCGCCATCCATACTTTTACCAAGAACGTTATATGAAATTGTGTTTTTTCTTGGTACTTTTGCCGTTTTCAAAAACATTAAAACAATTAGTGGACTAACTTTAACACTCAGGAGAATGAAAATAAATTGGCACTGTAATGAATATGCAATAATAGTGGAGTGTTACCACTGTAATGTTGCGTAAATGGCGTACTTTTTAAAACTTTTGGATACTGGTTTGGTTTCCTGTTTTCAAAAGTGTACGATCCGCAGATTTTTTTCGCTTAAACTGTTCTATAGCAATAAGGCTATCTTTCGAAGGTCGCCAACTTTACCAGACCCTTGTTTTTTCATTTTATTACTTTTGTATCTTGCAATAGGCTAAGATGTTGAAAGTTAAACTATTTTCGCATTGTGCTGTGACAAAGAGCAAAACAAAATATGATGGACAAATTAGTTTTTTAGGTTTCCCAATGAAAATCGTGGAAGGTAAATACATATAAATAGAAAATTCTAATTAATCTAATTTATTTTCTATCAGATGTATTGAGTGGTTGCAGCAGTGTGGAAGAATGGACTTAATTGATAAAGATTGCAATTATTTATACATTAAATTGCGAGTTTGCGGAAAGCATTTTAATGACAGCATGTTTCAAGATCATTTGAAAAACAGCCTGCTACTCAATGAACACCAACGTATTTCCTTCCTAAATAAGTAAAGATCTTGTCCGAATTAATATTTTTATATTTGAAATGATTAACAATACACAATACATGAATACATATGCATTATACCTATAGAGATAAAAGTATTTCCCTGTACATAGATATGGTTTAAGAAGTTAAAACTTAACCTGACTGCTCTTTTTGATGAATTGGATTTTATATTAAATATACCTCTAATATTTTTTGATAGTTGACTGGCCAGGTAGCTTGTTCAATGCATAAATTAAAAATATAAGCTAACGGTTCAGCAATATCATCTGTAATTATATTAACAACTTTTTAATTGATATTATCCACACCCCCTGCTTTAGGTTTCATATTATTAATTACATTTTTTTTTTCATTTGAATCAGTTGGATATAAAAATATTGACCTAGGATTGATATCAGGTGGGGTGAAATTCAGTGGCGGCTCGTGAGGTAGGGCGTTGGGGTGCCGCCCCTCCAGCATTTATCACAGTAAACAATTTTTCAGAGCAAAACACCATATTTTATTTCCGACCAGTTTCTTTCTTTTAACTCATTATCCTGGTTCACCTCCTCTTTAGGGTTTCATTAGCACGAAAAGTAAAAAGGAGGAAGGGGAAAGCAAAAAAATCTTCAGCAGCACTATTTTCTTCTACGCCCTCTCACTTTAAAAACCCACGACCTGCCACTGGTATCATTATTACTAGAACTGTTCTACTACTATTAATTCACTATTATTATTATTATTAGAATATTACTATTAGAATCTTCCTTAGGAGATTGTTCCTTTCAAGAGTTTGGTAAGTCTTCAAGTTCCGTAAAGTTATTTTGCATATGTTGTATATATTAAGCCACGTCCTCACTGAATGAACAATATCGACCAGCTTTGTCAATCAACAGCGTCGGTTTTAAGTCAAAATCGATTTTGTTCATCTTAAGTGGATAGGCAGAGCCTCTTCATTTTGTCGGTCGATACTGTTGCTTTATAAAATTGTCGATTGACAGTGTCGATTCAGTGAGGATATGACTTTTTCAATATCAGTGATATTCAAATTCGTTTTAACAATAACAATTTTTGAGGGGAGTTAGTAACAAATTTCTCGTTTATTGCCTAGCAAAATTAAATAACAAACTTCATCATGTTATAAATAAACCTTTTGAATTATCTACAATTAACATAAAATGCCCTAAACATAGGTATTAACATTTACGTTAACCTATAAATAATAAAATACCTCCTTTTTTTAATCAAATTTATAACTTAATTTTCAATTTTTAAAAATTCGACGCCGCCTATGGATTATTTTAAATGGAAATTCATCATGCCAATATAACCAAAATTGGTTTGGAAGTCATAGAATTTGAATATCGGAAAACAATGTAAATTTCGTAGAGTATCGCTTCTGTTCATATATACGTCAATATTCTTTGCTAGAAGGTTAATAAACATTGCGTAAAATAACAGCGCCACAAAAACCATGTACTGCAGTATCCACCAGTCATCCTACGAACTTTTCTGCCCATCCTATAATCATAATGAAACATAGAAATTGCTTACCATATCCTAACTGCCAAAAACATTTTACTCCGAATTTATCGGACATTTCCAATAATGGTAACAGACTATCAGGATTCCAGATACCTTTTTCTCTCTGTGCATCGTTTATGCCAAACACTGGGGTAAGTTTAGCTAAATTCAACCACTCGTTGATGCCAAACCACATGGACGGTGATATTAGCACATCGACCATATTTGGAGTATGTAAGTGATCGTCATCATCGACAAATTTCACGTATGGAGTTGAAGGTCCTGCTAGTCGAATATATGCAGGGCCTAGATGGCGTGCTAACAGGAGAGAGGTATCGCTAAAAAGAATTGTATTTTTTAAAATATATAACAAACCAAAAACATTATACAAAAGGAGTACAAATATACGGGAGACCCGATATTTAACATACAAAACCTACCAATGAAATGTGCACTAATGTCTTGCTAGTGAACAAAATTTTACAGGGTGCTTCAAAATTTATCGCTTTACTAGTTTTATATTTATAAAAATGGCATTACTTCCCCCATTCTACGCCTCTGTATATTTTATTTTTTTAGCAGTCCTACAAAATTAGGCCTCGTAACAACTTGTACTACACCCGATAGTTTCAACTTTTTATTTTAAACCGTTTTAAAATTATTAAAAAATATCAAATTGTATTTTGGAGTTTTGCAAGGTCATACATATTAATTAGGCCCTAACGACCAAATGTTAATTAAGAAAATGTTCATCATTTTCAATGCTTATTACCGTAGTAGGTTTTGCTACATACAATTACGGACCACCCTGTATATATATAAAACATGAAAATATATATGTTTACCTTAAGTTTACTCCTGCCAATAGCACACCAGGATCAACTGATATGCTCAAAAACTTATCACTTACTGTATGGAAAACTTTTTTCAAATTAATATTATAAAAGATATCTTCACTTTGAACTAAAGTTATATATAAAGATATTAAAAATTTTGTCGCTAACATTGTACAAAAAATAAGTTTTTTTTAAGTATCTTATTTTCTCTGATCGAAATTTCAAGTCATATTAATATGTTATTTTGATGTTTCAAACAATAAATCAGAACTGCATTTTCAGCATAGCCTACTTTTTTAGGATGTCGTCATTAAATAAACAATTATAAATTGCTATTTAGCAGATTCTTTTAATTGTTAAAAATAATATTTTTTCTTTAATTTACATTTAGTTTTGATATTTAAAAAATCCCAAATATATCTCTAAATTCATCATAAATACCTATTAATTAATAAAAATACCATCCTGTCTATTCCTTTTTTTTTTATTACTTATGATGAAAGTAACTATAATTCACAAATTACTTATAGTGTAAGATCTGCAGCATAGGCAACTAAAGGTACAGAAATATCTGTCATTATTATTTTTGCTTGTCCTAAAATCGAATTTAGACTATATATAATATACATACTTCGTTTATATTATATATAATTTGTCGTTTCTTAACTAATTAGTAGCTTAACGATTTTCTCATTATCGAAATATGTTTTCGATATAACACTATATCGAAAATTTGTCGTTCTTTAAATTTACGAAACTGACAGACCCTCAAGGTCACTAATAGAGTAATAATATAAACAAATAAATTATCAAAAATCTAAGTTCTTATCACTGCGAAAATGTCGAAAATTTTGATTGTGTTTCAGTATAAATAAGTGTTATTGAAAAAGTCCTCATTCTTTACATTTGACAATTGTGCTATGATTTGAATTAAAAAGAAGTTATGAAGGCAAAGGTGGACTCTAAAGTTTGTGGTGTGTGCGGGGACAAAGCACTCGGTTACAACTTTAACGCGGTAACATGCGAGAGTTGCAAGGCATTTTTCAGGCGGAACGCACTGATACAGAAGGAATTCAAATGTCCATTTTCGAATCAATGCAAAATTACGACAGTTACGCGAAGATTTTGCCAGAAATGTAGATTAGATAAATGTTTTACCATTGGAATGTGCAAGGATTTAATTATGTCCGAGGAGGATAAAGTCTTAAAAAGGCAAAAAATCGAAGAAAACCGAGCCAAAAAAAGAAGTATAGGTAGTTCAAATACAGGATACAAGAGAATTAAAAGGGAAACTGTTGAAGCAGATTCTCAAGAAAGTGAATTATATAATAGTTCATATGCAACAGATTCAGATTCGAAAGATACAAGTTTCTCTGAGGGATATCAACCAAATAATCCCAGTGTAGTTAGTGTCATAAATTATACAAATAACTCTGAACTAAGTAGGACAAAACTTGAGGATAATTTAACTTGCAATAATGAAAGATTAGTTTCATCCAGTGATGATTTACCTTCTTTTGAAAATGTGTTAAATAATCAACAAGATCACAATGCCAGTAACAATTTAGAACATCGACTAGATAATACAGCATTTAGTAATTTAATCAACAATAACAGTATGAATTACAATAACAATACAAGTGACAGTCTTAATAATCAACAATCAGAAAATAGGACCACATTAGATGTTACCAGGGATGTTCTTAAAGATGTACAAAGGTTAATTATTAATATATTTTTTGGGGAAAAATAATTGTTTCAAAATATTATTTCAGTTTAAATGCATCTAATTTTAACCAAGAGTCAAATCCAATCGAATCTATACTTTCTGAGGCCATTAAATTGGAATATGAAGCTTATTCATCTATAGCCAAGTGCAATTCTCATTCCAGAGAATTGAATGATGCTGAAAGAGCCAAATTGAATGAGCTTATTGTGGCAAATAAGGCATTACTGACTCCAGTAGATGATGAACTTGGTTTAATAGATTTTAACACTACGATAAAGGTAAGGTAATTTTAGCTAACCAGTAACAGGTTGTTGTCACCAATTTTCAAGTACTTGAACGTACTTGAAAATATGTCTAATCATAATACGTATGTCCTTATCAAGATCAAATTTGCAGGTGTGTAAACATGTGATTATGGCGTATAAAGGATGTGGAGATAAAATCTCAAACCAAGTAAATGTTACTATAACCAGTTATCTGCTTTTTAAACATAATAAAATAAACAGGCTTAAAAAGATCAATATCTAATAACTGATCATGTGTGTGATATAATGTTATTGCTAAAACTCACATCTTTAACTCATTCTGATGAACCATTTCAGAAAATATTTGTTTTTATTTATTTTTGATACTCCAAATATATTAATTTATCTGGTTGCTGATTATGTTAGATTGTCCAGAACATACTTTTAATTTTCAGAAATAGATGGTGTGAGATGAAAGTACATATGTACAGAGCCTTCTTTTAATCCTGTAACCCATAACTAGTGATTTATTTAAATTTGGGAACTTAAATATTATCAACATTTCCCCTAGATCTGCCATTGATATTTGTTTATTATTATTATTAGTTTCTATACTTCCTGAACAACAAATAATATTTTAAAAGCACATCTTCAACACATTTAATTATTTAAAAAAAAAAAATTCCTTTTCAATATTTTCCATAAAAAAATCTACATGATCTTCCCTTCTTCTTTTTTCCTTCCATGGCATTCGCTCAAATTAAGTCATTTTAACTTTTTTCTACTTTATGTTCAAAATAATGTAGGACCTGTCAAATGTCATGTTCAATGTTTATTTTCGCTATTAGTGCTGAACTGCTTTGACTCGCAGCTCTCTCAACTCCATATTATCCGGCTCGGCGCGTCACGTCCATGTTATAAATTTTACAAGTTAGAACACGAAAGTTTACAGCAAATATATCTAATAGTGTGCATTTCGTCCAATGCATATGCAGGTTACACAAAGCTGATATGTAATTTTTGATCACAAATTGTTTTAATTATCTCATTATAACCAATAAACGAAAGAAAGTTGTCGTGACAATTGAGCAAAAGTCTGAAGCGATAAAATGATTGGACTTTGGAGAATCGGCTAAAAAAATAGCGTCCGAATTGATAAAAGCACTGTGGGTAACTGGAAAAAGCAAAGCGCTGAACTTAAAAAATGGTGTGCTCACCAAGCTGGTGGTAGTGGTATTAAAGTAAGAAAAACAATGCAAAAGGGTAAACATTCAGATGTTGAGGAGGCTCTTTTTTGTGGTATGAATATATGCGATATAAAGGGTTGCCAGTTACTTGTCCTTCACTGCAAGAAAAAGCATTACATTTTAGTAAAACACAAGATGGAGAAGACACAGTCTTTACAGCGAGCGACGGCTGGCTGGACCGAAGGAAAAAATGTTTTGGGATTCGCCAAATAACAATCAGTGGTGAATCATTGTCTGCAGACAAGGATGATGTTCCTGATTTTAAAACCCATCTTTCAAGCATCTTTGAGAAAGAAGAAATTTCCCGTAAACAGTTGTACAGCTGCGAAGAAACAGGGTCAAATTACAAAATAATGCCGGCAAAAACTCTTGCATCAGAAAAAAAGAAGCTGCAGCTCCAGGCTACAAGAAATGCAAAGAGCGTGTTACTGTTGTCGCCTGCAGTAACGCTACTGGCAATCATAAGCTTAGATTGACCGTAATTGGAAGATCCAAGAAGCGATTCATATATATATATATATATATATATATATATATATATATATATATATATATATATATATATATATATGTATATATATGTATATATATATATATATATATATATATATATATATATATATGTATATATATGTATATATATGCCCCTTTGTGGATCAGACCTTGACGTGGTAAAGGGGTTTTTTGAGTGGGGCAATGAAGCTTTGAGCTATGCCGTCTGGAGTCTGTGCTCCTGGGAGGGTCACCCATGGCGGACGGGTCAAGGCAGAGGCCTCAGACTAACATAATCCAAAATCTGCCAACCCGTATTGGACCAGGGTGGCAGATTACGGTCCATACCTTCAACATGGTATTTCAATATGTTGAAATATGACAATACAACCTCAAACACGGCCCTCATTCCCCGGAGGCCAAGGGGCAACTACCTACGGCAGCGAGAAGACCTGCCCCAAGGCAGAGGGTGCTAAGAATCACCGGGTTAGATCAGGCTGCCATTGAACTTTTGACATTGCAACGCTAAATATACGGACTATGAAAACAGAGGCCCGATTGCAAGAACTGTTAATCAAACTTGACAACATACATTGGTATATTATTGGGCTCTGTGAAACACGAAGAAAGGGCGAAGAGTTAATCAAACTGGAATCAACTGGACACGTACTCTACACTCGAGGTACGGAAAATGGGCGATTTGGCGGAATTGGATTCCTCATCAATCGAAAGCTGAAGGACAGTGTGGTAAAATTTGGAAGTACATCCGACCGACTAGCCTAATGCGTCATCCAGCTGAATAAAAAGTTTAGGCTTCAAATCGACCAAGCTTATGCACCAACTATAAGCCATAGGGATAAGAAAATTGAGGAATTTTATGATGATGTGGCCCAGCTTTTATACAAGGAGAAATGTAGGTACAAAATCCTGATGGGTGATTTTAATGACAGAATTAGAACAACAAGCTGTTGAGCAGAATGGAACTGGTGAGCGAGACAATAGAGGTGACAGATTGGTAGATTTTGCTGAAGGACAAGAACTATATATTATGAATTCATTCTATAAGAAAAATATCAGCAGAAAATGGACATGGAAAAGTCCATCTGGGCTCACAAGCGAAATTGACTACATCATGACTAACGATAAAACAATATTTACCAATTGTACTGTCCTTAACAATTTTAATGTTGGAAGTGACCACCGAATGGTACGAGCAAGGGTTCGGATTGACTGTCGAAAAGAGCGTGAAAGAATGGTAAGATCAAAGAAGGGCAAGGTAGATTCTCGAAAACTGCTGGAGAGGGGAAGCGATTTTGAGATTGCTTTGTCAAACCGGTTTGCTGCGTTACAAGATCCAGAGGAGGTGGAAATATCAGTTCAATATGAAGAAATTGCCAACAATGTACTTCAAACGGCTGCTTCAATAGCACCAGAAGAAAAATGTCTCAAACAAACAAAAATCTCCAGTGAGACTATTGATTTAATCAAGAAACGGCGAGCAATGAGAAATGCAAGTAGTCCTTTTGGCAGGGTCGAGTACACTGAGCTCTGTAAAACTATAAGAAAACGTATCAGAGAGGACACGCGCCGATTCAATATGCAGCTAGTGCAAAAAACCCTGGAAGAAAACAAAGGAATTAACAAAGCTAAACAGAAGCTGAGAAACAAAAAACGCAAATATATGCTTTAAAGCGTGAGGATGGCACAGTGTGCAGGGCGCGTACCCAAATGTTAGAGATTGTCAGAAAATTTTATTCCCAGTTATATAAAGATCAGAACCAATCAAAGACAACAATACCCACGGAAGAACAAATGCCAGATATCCTAGTGGAGGAAGTAACAAATGCTATAGAATCGATGAAAAACGGCAAGGCTCCAGGAAAGGACAGTGTAACTGTCGAAATGCTAAAAGCTGGTGGTTGGACGTTACATAAAACACTGGCAAAATTATACTCAAAATGCCTCAAAGAACAAAAAGTACCTGACTTATGGAAAAATGCAGAAGTGATCCTTTTACATAAAAAAGGAGCACAGGAAGATTTAAGTAACTACCGTCCAATAAGCCTCCTATCAGTAATGTACAAAGTTTTCACTAAGATAATTTCTAGAAGAATATTTAAAAAACTGAATGACGCACAACCAAGAGAATAAGTAGGATTCAGAAGTGGATTCAGTACAATGGATCACAACCAGGTTGTACAGCAGGTCATAGAAAGGCACAACGAATACACCATGCCACTGTGCTTGGCTTTTATCGACTACGAAAAAGCATTTGATTCCATCTCAAAGCATGCGATAATGCATGCACCTATTAGAATCGATATATGATGGAGCTGCAGCCACTGTTCACCTTGATGATCTTAAAGTGGGAATTAATGTAGAACGAGGTGTACGGCAGGGTGACGCAGTATCGCCTATTCTTTTGTCGGCTGGCCTTGAAGAAGTATTCCGTAAACTGGATTGGGAACAGGATGGTGTACCATCTTAGAAAAAACCATCTTAGATTTGCAAAAAACCAACAAAAGATTTGCAATAATTAGATTTGCAATAAACCATCTTAGATTTGCAGATGATATTATTCTCATTTCACAAGACCCAGAGGAGCTGCAAAGACGCATACAAGAACTGCAAAGGACTGGCGAGCCATTTGGCTTGAAAATAAACCTGAAAAAGAGTCAAGTTATGTTCAATAACTTCGCTCAGGACAGAAGAATTTCTGTTTTAGGAAGGAATTTGGAGATTCTGGACAGCTTTATATATCTTGGACAGAAATGAAATCCTCAATGGATGGGAATACCGCCCGGGAGGTAGAACG
Organism: Cosmopolites sordidus; assembly: GCA_031761425.1. Lineage (NCBI taxonomy): Eukaryota > Metazoa > Arthropoda > Insecta > Coleoptera > Curculionidae > Cosmopolites > Cosmopolites sordidus. The sequence goes on along the minus strand of JARFXV010001465.1, from coordinate 164,084 downwards.
GCGTGTTAAATGTGGCTGGCAGGCATTTGGTAGGCTCAACATAGTGTTTAAGAGCAGACTCCCACTTTGCCTGGATGGATTGATGACATCGTTAAGTATATTGGACCCGAGTGGCAGAGGAAAGCTCAGGGCCGTGAAAGTTGGAAGCATGCTGAAGAGGCCTTCATCCTGTATATATATATATATATATATATATATATATATATATATATATATATATATATATATATATATATATATATATATATATATGGGAGGAGATAACTTCAACGACACTGGAACGATCATGGAAGAAGTTACTTGATGATGAAAGTGATGTGCGCAAGGAAATTGAAAGTGCAAGTGAAAATCAAGAGCTTCTTTCTTTAATTGCTAAAGTAAAGTACCCGACTGTGAGAGTGTGAATTTAGAGGACATTGAACACAGGCTGATCATGATCCTGCGTTTTCGGTTCTCGAAATTATTCATTTTTTGTCTCCACTCACGATCCTATACAAACAGGTCTTTCTTTCATGCCGAGAAAGCAAAACTTCGCACACCGTTTTTCGGTTCACACCGTTCAGACGATCACAAATAGTTTGGTGACCAATATTTAACCTCTTTGTCATTTGTTATTGCATTCGTTATTGCATTTGCAATTTGCATATCGTCTTCGTCAACGGAATTTTTTTTCGGTTGACCTAGGCGTTCTTTATCTTTCAAGTTGAAATCAATACTTTTGAATCGTCTAAACCAACGCTCACAAGCGTCTTGCATTGGAACATTGTCACCTTAAGTTTCCACAAGTGTACGATGGCTTTCGCTGGTGTTTTTCTTGTCATTGTGCAAGAAAAGTAGTACATGCAGCAAATGTTCTTTAGTTTACCACACAAAAATACATCAATTTAAACATCAATGACTTTTTTAAAGATACTGTCGTAGCAACAAAATGACATAAGAGACTAGACTGTCAACCGACCTTTGTTTCCAGCGCTATCTGTTTAAAAAAATTTAGATTATTAACCGCCACACCCGGTAAAGTGAGCAAATAACCAGAAAGGGGGTTTTTAAGTCATGATCCAACGCAATACCTGTTAATCATTTATTTAGATGTAATAATAGTATTAATAAATATATAATAAATTGAATTATTCTTCTTTAATATGTTGTATTTGTTATATGTTCTTTTTTAACATTGAAGATGCAAATGCAAGGTCAGAACCAAAGTAAAACTGACCCAACTCTGCTTGATGTGATAAATCTCACTGCCATTGGTATTAGGCGATTGATAAAAATGGCCAAGAAAATCAATGCTTTCAAAAATATGTGTCAAGAAGACCAAGTAGCGTTGCTGAAAGGAGGTTGCACAGAAATAATGATGATTATAAGCGCCATGAAGTATGATCCCACTAAAAATATTTGGAAGGTATCAGTATCATTGACAACAAAATTGTTTTTTCTTTATTTTACTTTCAACAGATACCGTCGGTGCAAGAGACTCTCAACGTTAACGTCAATGTGTTAAAATTAGCGAAAGGAAACGCGTACCAAGAGCTTGAAAGATTTATAAGAACGTTCGATCCAAAATGGAGAGCTGACGAAAACATCATCCTCATTTTATGCGCCATAGTTCTCTTTACGCCAGACCGTCCACGAGTTATTCACCAAGATGTGATAAAACTTGAACAGGTAAGCTAATTAATCTTACATGGGTTATGTAGATAGAAACCAAGCTATTTCTCTATGAAAATAAACCTGAAAAATATATTAAGTTTGATCGTTTGAGCTAAGTCCCATAGGAACATTTATTGTTACTTAATTTCGTTTACTAGGATACTGGACTGACTTTAACACTAATAATTACCTGACTTATACCTTCCTGACAGATCTTCTCTCATGACAGTTACGCTTAAGCTAAATCTACACTAACTTTAGAACTTAAGAAATGGGATGAGCGGCGTGATTCTGTTGGTTAAAGTGTAATGAATAAGTGATTGTTTTTGTTCTTGTGGAAGGAAATCTGAGTTTGCGTTTATTCAAATTATCATTTAAAATTACGTGGATAGAAACCTTAAACACTCTCAGCTTTTTGACATATCGTAAGTTTCTGACTTCAGATAACCATGTTTGTTTATTAATTAAATTAGTATCCAAATATACATGTTTCAGTAACATAAATGTTTCAATAGAGAAGAGAATATCTCCTATCATACATAAAAAAATATTTACAACTCTAACAGGTGGTTTGATAATCCTACCTTATTTTGATACTGAATGAGGTAATTTGGGAGCGTTAGAATATATGTTTGAAGATTAACTGTGTTTTTGACTAATTTTTTCAGGTATATTTTCGTTTACATTTTCTGAATTAATATTAAGCACATTTACAATAATCTTTGAGGAAACTTCGCTTGTAACACGAATAGCCTTATAAGTTAGGTTGCATATAATTTATATACAGTGAAGAATACAAATTTTGGTCTTCTACTTAATATCAAGCCTAAGTTTTGTTTGTTTATTATAAGATGTTTTTTGTTGTAACCCGACTTACGCTACCCCGTCTTACGCCAATTCGGACTTTGAATCAGATCGCACAACACCCGTTCCCCACTCCCGCTTGTGTATGGTTTACGACATGCACGAACGTGTTGTTTATTATATCGTTTAAAAACAACTGTGTCATCTAAACGAAGTAAAACTGATTCTTTTGCATCAAATAAGATAAGAAAAACATTTTTGGTATGTAAACTAAACATTATCAAAGATTTCGATACAAAACTAAAAGTTTGTGAAATGGCTAAAAATTTTCGAAGCTGTGAAAAATGCTCAATCTTTCAATTCAAAAATCATTCGTAAACGTCATGGTAGTATTGTTGAGATGGAAACATTGCTGAAATTATGATGTGATAATCAAGTAAGGGTGATAAATTGTCTTGTTGATCAAAACTCGGTGTGCTCTCAACCTAAGCTGATTTTTGAGATATTAAAAGAAGAAACTTTGGAGGCCAAAAATGAAATCTTTGAAGCTAGTAACAGATGGTTCAGCCGATTCAAAAGTTGATGTAATTAACATAGCATCGCGGAAAGTGGAGAGGCGACAAAGGCTGATAAAGAGGCTGCGTCTCCAGCTAGAAACTCAAGACTATTGGATTGTTCTGGAAGAAGCCTAAAAGAACTTTTGTCGCGCGTGAAGAGAAAATATTTCCAGGTTTTAAAGCCTCCAAAAATCGATTGACAGTGATGGTTGGCGGGAATGCAGCTGGTGACTGTAAGTTAAAACCTCTCTTCGTTTATTTGTTTTTTTTTATCTAGTTAATCGTGGTTTGCCCATGATTTGGAACTCAAATCGTAAAATTTGGTTGGCAGCCTCCATTTTTGAGGATTGGTTTGATCATCACTTCATACCCGAAGTCGAACCTTAGTGCCAAACAAAACAAATCCCAATGTTTAAGGTGATGCTATTAATCGACAATACACCAGGCCATCCTCCTGGTCACTAATTTTGATCATCACCATTCACTCTCACCAATTTCAATCCACGTGTGAAAGTTCAATTTTTGCCACCTAATACAATCAATTTGCTTCAACTGATAGACCAGGGTATCCTCAAAATATTTAAAGCTTATTACACGAGACGATCATTTGCTATGAGGCATCTCCATTAAACTATGAGGTGAAACAATGTCGGTCATAGACTTTTGGAAACAATTTAATGTTTCAGATGCCATGAACATAACAAACTTACAAAAAACTTTAAATCTTACTTTAAATGGACTATGGAAAAAACTGTGTCCAGTTTTTTTCGCAAATAAAATGTCGGCGGAATCAGCGCCAGAGTCTGATGAAATTGATAATGTTATTGAATGCGTTGTCGATCTTGTTAGACAATTAAATTTAGAAGTGATGGTGATGGGCAGGACACACAAGAACTGTTAGATTCACATAATCAAGAGCTGACAATTGATGAGTTCATAGAAATGTGTAAGTAAAATATTGAAGAACCGGATTTTTTAACCCAGTTTAATCTGAAGATCAAATGACGGTTGCAAATCTGACAGAAGCCCTTAGTTCAATTAAAAACCGATTTAAAATTTTAGAAAACATACACTGAAATGAAGAGCACATTTCAGTTATAAAACAGGGAATAAAATAATTATTAACGTGTTATGAAGAAATTTTATTTGAGAAGAAAAAATCTTGACCCATCAGACGACTTTGACTTTACGAAGTCCTCTACATCAATATATCTTCGGTTTATATTTTTGCATAAAAATAATATAATTTATTGTAAGATTTCAATACACAATTTTCTTCTAATTTATCGTTTTCTTTAGCCTTTGGTCCCAGTTAAACAAAATTTGTATGCATTTATATACGAAATTGTACCCCGACGTACGCGAATTCGACTTATACGGTTGTCGTTCGATCCCACCTATTACGCAAGTTCGAGGTATTACTGTATTTATATTTAAAACGTACAAATATATTACGAATTGTTTAAAACTTTCAAGGAGTTTCTGTATGTTGCCTTTATTTTGAATGTGCAATATTTTGAAATGATTATTAAAACAATGATTTTCTTTTGACAAATTTGAGCTATAAAATAAAGTTATATTTCTAATTAAGAAAACTTCTTTCATGTTCACCCTTCCAAACAGATAATGATAATATTCCTTTAAGATATTGTTTAATATTATCATCTTTAATAACATTCGGCCACCCTTTAATAGTTAAATCTACAACTTTCTATGAAACAATGTCCTTTGTCCGATATCACCCAAATCTAGTTGCATAAGTTAAATAAAAACCAGAAATCAGTAATTTCAGTGTTACATTTAATCTTGATGATCTGCCTGAATTTGAAATATGACAACTTTTTTATAATGTACATATATGGTGACAGAGACAAAGTCCGTCCCATCATGTATGCAGCTGTACTTACTAGAATACTTATATTTTTTCAAAAAATAAACTCTAATTGTTGATCTGTTATCAAAGTAAATCTTCTACCAAATTCATATTTGAGAGACTTTTTTAAACTGAAAATGATAACTAATCTGTCTCTAAATTTTAATACACCTGCTATGTATTAGGTAATGCACTTGAATGGCACAAATAAAACTAGTTTTTCTTCTCCATTAATCTTATACAGAGCCTTCATTTAATCTTGCAACCCGCGTGACTAGGGATTTATTTAAACTTAGGAACACTTTTTATGTTCAATTATTTGAAGGTGACATCATTTGTCACCAAAAATGTTACTAAAATTTCCTCTAGATCTGTCATCGAGATTTGTCCGCTATGTGCTTTCATCAATTTATTAGTTTTTTTTTAATGCTTCTTGAGCAACAAAAAGTCCTAATCAAAGTGTAATTAGTCATATCGTTTAATTCATAAACGATGTGACTTTTATACGATACAATCCTCTCGATATATTTTTTTTTTCTCCCAGGGCCCCAATGCTTAGTTAAGCTTAAGCTAGACGAATTTTAATTACTAAATCCTATGTTGCATATATAAACAAACACTTATGATAATGTTTCCGACAACTTGATGTGTAATGAATACGTGCTGGTTTTTATTCTTGCAGAAGGAAAAAACAGACTAGACGTTTCGTCTGTTCAAATTATCATCTAAAAGCACGTGAACAGTGTCCTTAGACACTCCCAACTCGTCTGTCAACTATTTGACAAATATTCTCAATTCTCAGTATTTATATCGTAAGTCTATGAACAATGTGTGTTCGATTTACAACTTGCTTACTCGACATTATTCAATACATTGAATGTATGCAATGCAAACATCTAAATATACATATTTTAGTAACCGAAATGTTTCGATTGAGGCTTGCGATTAATAACTTTCATAGACCAAAAGTTCAAGTTTCTCAAATAAATTGTTTTTGTTGTATATTTTCTATTTCCATATTAATTAAAGGCATTTTTTTAGAATTCATATTACTACCTTTTGAGAAGGTATTTGGAAAGCATATATGTTGGGTGTGAAGCAAAATCAACTTTCTTAAAACTAATCCAGAAAATTATGGAATTACACAAAGTTAACGAAGAACTTATCAATGTTTTGCTGGATGTTAATCCGTCCCAAGTGGAACCATTGTTAATAGAGATATTTGATTTGAAATAGCATATGTTTTTCTGTGAAAATCATGAAATTTTAAAAGAGAAACAAGCTGGAACCAACTAAAAACTGAATTAAAATACACTACTGACCAAAAAGTAGTAAGCCATATGGATATCGTTGATGCTACAAACAGGTCTCCTGGAATCATACATCACCCAATATCTGACCATTTCCTTAAGCTTTAACTTTATTCTGTTCTCTTCTGAAGATATAGATAGTATAAAATATTTAAAGCTCAGGTATTTTTTTATTGTTATCTGTTCACTTTTTATATATTTTATGTTTAAAAATATTTTTATAGTTAAGATATGTAAGAAAATAGGGAATGTAATATTAGTCTAATTTGCTCTCTGACTTCTAATAAAACATTACGAATTAATGTTTTTATATAAAAAGCTCAGATAAAATTATTTGTGATACAAATGACTGTTCCATCTTCTAGGCAATAATTTAAAAAGTCTGTTATAATCTAAATAAACTAAAGGACACTAATGACATACTCTAGTTTTTTATTTATTTGTTAAATCACCAAAAATAACACAGATAATCACAGAAGTAAACTTAAGAATCATGAAAATGTCCTGACCTCACATTTTTGCTCACTGATGTTGTTCGTTTCTTAACAGGAGCATTTTCTTTACGACCCATGATTGGACTTGAACCACTTCCCATGTTTCGAATCAAATTCTTTAAACTTTTACCTTGACTATCCACTATATTACTCTCTTGTGCTATAATGTAGAAATCATCCAGCAAGTGACTTGGAGGGTCCACCTGACATGGTGTTACATTAGCCTCAGTCCCTCTATCAATAAGCAAAGCTAGGCGATTTTTTAGAGATTCATTTCTTTGTTCTAGTTTCAAAATTTTATTTGCATCCTCTTCATAATTAAGAAGAGTTGGAGTTGGCATATACTAGAATAAAGTACTCTACAGTTCTGAACTTGATAATAACATAAAAATTACCTGAAACACTGAAGCTAAAAAATTATGAAGGGAAACTAGAAGTGTATCCTGCCATTGTTTTGTAAAATGTACAGAAAATGTAGGATTTTCTTCTGGATTTTTTATATAAGGTAACACTAAAAGCCACTGTTTAATTTATGCAAAAAATAAAAACTCAAAGAGAACATTACCAAACCAGTCTTTCCATTCACTCTGGTTTTGTAACTCTGGCGTCATTTTCAAGAAAAAATCTATTACTTTATCAGGCTTGTTGTTAGTAACGGCATTTATCAGATACAATTTCAAAACAGCATTTTCTAATTTTTTTACACCTGTAAGATCATACTTTTACTTTCGAGGTTTCGAGAGCAAAACTTACTTACTAGCAGCAAAATGACTTTCAAGTTTGTTAAAAATATTTTTTTCAAAGTGTCCCCACAATTCTCTCAGTCCATTTAGGTCATAAACCGATATCAATTGTATCAACTGTTCTATGATCTTATCCACTCTGAAACTTTTGTCTTTATCTACTTTTAAATCGGCATCAAAACTCTTTAAAGTCGACGCGAATCCCCGAAAAACTAAATATTCCCGGATTAATTCATCAATATATTGAATATGAGCCATAATAATATTAGAACAAGATTTTCTGACATGAAAAACAAACAATATTTAATCAGCTGTTTTGTGAGCAACGTTGCCAGAGCATATATTTTCAATTAAGATTTCTGATAGTTTTCAAAACATTTTCTCTTTTAAAATGTTTCTAAATGAGTAAATGTTTCTACTTAATAGTTCGATGTTTGTTTAAAACAATGTATTATACATAAAACGATATTTGTTTAAAAATGCATTATTTGGCAAACAGCCCTGTACTGTCAGTTAATAGTCATATTTGCAAGTTTCTGTCAAGATGTTCTTTTTCCTTATTCACTTTAAAGAGGGTTCTTTTTTTTGTTGAAGGCAATCGGGTTTTGCACAATGATGGTTATTACATCACATTACCCGTTCTGAATCGGTATTTGGTGGTAACCTTCGTTAAATTATTTCGTTGTGAAACGTGTACCCAAAACCTTCAAAATGTTATTAGTTCGCTCGCTCTGCTTGTGTGCACATTATCATGAATGTTTTCCAAATGTTTCCCCAGTTTCCTGAAAAAAGTTTTCAGTGCTTTCTGTACTTATATTTTAAAGATGTGCAATAGTGATAAAAGAAGTGATGGCAGCTCGGGTATATACAGTTTTAAGCCATTCAAATATGAGAAAGTGGTGTTCTCCCCATCAAACAGTAAAGTACCACCCCCCAGAAGTGGTCATCGTATTGGAGCCGATTCAGCAAATTTTTATTCATTCGGGGGATACAACCCTTTGATAAGATTTGAAGAATACCATTATGAAGACGACACTTACATAGATTCATATCCTTTGTTTCAAGAGCTTTGGAAATTTAATTTTGCTTCAAGAAGATGGACAAAATTTAGAAATAGCTCCACATTACCTAAAGAGTTGGTGTCAAATGCTGTGATACTGCATCAAAATATATTAATGGTATGTGTATATCTTAACATTTTATATCTAAATTTAATCAGATTGTAATTAATGTATATCTTTTCGTAAACATGCCAAGGTTGATTTAGTGAATTAGAATCACCAAATGAAAAATTATGAAATAAATGTCCTTTTCAATATGGTAATATTAACAGACTTTATGCAATATTATAATATTGATTAGATAATTATCAGAACAAAGAAATTTGGAGCTTTTTATCATTGTTAGATTTTTAAAATAAATAATACCACCTTAAATTATTTAAAATTCGTATCAAATGTACTAAAATTTAATATGAAGTACGTAAAGTTATTTGGCATATCTGAAAATTCCATAAAAGTTACTGTAAATTGACCAACTAAAGAATTAAACAGTTTTTGTGTTATAAACTTATTGTAAATGGCAAAATATTGCTACAGAATGGAGATGTCTTCTTCTGAATAGTAAATAAAGATGTTTCAGGAATGGTCACTATTCCTTACTATGACAAATTGAATTATAAGTTGCTGTACATAGGCTAGTAGATTAATATGTAGTCAAGGACTTCATGATTATTTTGTTAAGCATAGAGAAGGATCAATTACCGTCAATTACTCTAAATTTGGCAATCTTTAATAAATCAATGGAATGCTTGGAGTAACCATTATATATTAGGTTGTACCCATAAGCAATTTCGTTTCTTGATAATGTATAAAATGTTATTTTATTTAGAAATTAATACAGTTTTAATGTACAGTATCAACTCCATCATTATTAACAATAGAGACTCCTATCTCTCCGACATACTTTCTATTTCTTTTTTTGTAAGATTGAGGGTGATTTTGAAGTAAATAGTCCATTAATCTGAAAATATGGTAATCTGATGATGCAGCATCAGGAGAATAGGGTGGCTGAGGAAGTACTTCTCAGCTTAACTCTGATGATTTCTTGGGTGATTCTGGCACTATGAGGTCTTGCATTGTCAAGTTACAGAATAACACCTATTTGATTAATTAGTTTTAAACGTTTTTTAATCAAAGCGATGTTCACCCTTAGCGAGCTGAGCACAATAATATTTAACACTTATGGTTTCATTAGGATTCAGAACCTCATAGTGAATAATTACAGTGGTGGCTTGTAGGTTTTTAAAGTGGGAGGGTGTAGAAGAAAATAGTGCTGTTGAAGATTTTTTTGCTTTCTCCTTCCTCCTCGTTACTTTTCGTGCTATTGAAACCTTATACAGAAGGTGAACCAGAAAAATAAGTTAAAGGAAAAAAACTGAACGTTAATAAAATATGGTGTTTTGCTCTGAAAAATTGTTTACTGTGGTAAATACAGGAGGTACGGCGCCCCAATAACATTGGTGTGAGTATTAGCCGGATCAAATAACTAACGTTCACCCTTACGAACCGCCACTGTTATACTGAAAGTAACACTCTTTGACTGAAGACCTGCTTTTAAAGCAGGCAGAGGGGTAGTTCTTGTGTTAACTATTGCTTCTTTCTTATACAGATTGATGTATAGAATCCACTTTTCATCTTCAGTAACAATTTTTTGAAGAAAGGAATATCTGCCTAACCTCGGTAAAAGCGCACTGCAGATTACATGTTGAATTTTGTTTTGAAATTAATGTGGCATACCCTCTCTGTATTCATTGTTTATTAGCATAACTAATAACAATATAGCATAGAGATTAATTTTCCCTTTCTGTGTTCTGTAAAGCAAAAATATTTACGAATTTTTGATTCACAGTACTTTTGCATCTAATTGCAATCTAATGCGATAATCATTAAGAAACACAAACTTTATCAGATATACAGTGCTCTCCAAACTAAAATTATCATAACAATATTTCAAGAATCAGGCCTGGTTCTAGTATCTCCATACAGTGCATGTAATTTTTTGAGTTGTTCCTGATATTGCAGTTAAAAACCCATTTTACAAAAAGGTATAAGTGAAGTGCATTCTAGTTCCTTTAATGCAACAATTTCTACAAATACAATGTGTATTTTGATGAAGTTCTTTGTTTTTTAGATCTATGGTGGTACAGGATCTCCGTTTGGTACTCGCTGTAGCAACCAATTGTATGTTTGTAACATAAATGACGAGGCGAGCCCAATGGTTGAGGTCCAGACCACTGGACAGTTACCATTGCCACAATATGGACAAGCCATAGTTTATCATAATGATTGTTTGTATGCCATAGGCGGGACCACAGGATTTGACTACACTTGTGATATTCATAGGTAAGAATGCGCATCCTATTGCATTTGGTAACAAATCTCGACTTTTCGGTGTACAAATATATATGCTGGAGTTATCAAATAAGTCGTTACATACCGATGATGGATCTCTTTTGTAAAAAATAAAGGGGAAGCGTCTGTAATGAAGGTCTTGTAAATTATTTCATAAGGCTGTGCTGTATTTTAATTCAATAGACAAATGTGTAAAATCCAATAAATCGTAAAGCCACTTTGGGGCTGGGTAAGGCCAGATTCCTTCTGAGAGGTAAAACTAATGCTGAAAATACTGATAATGTCTGATCACTTTTTGTTAATAATGGATCTACTAATCCACCTTCTCTTTAACACATAGTATATCGGAAAAATAACAGAACCTTTTAAATAAAAAAAACAATTAATTATTTTGCCAAAATTATTTCTTTTTATTCAAAATACATCCCTTCCGTATTAATACGCCGCTGGTTACGTTCAATCATTGCTAGCATAGATTTTTTTATGTCGTTTTTCAGAATCGCTATAATGATCCGCGTCACGGCTTCTTGGACTTGTGTAACACTGTCAATGGCGGCTCGTGAGGGAAGGCATATTTTATTTCCTTTCAGTTTTTTCTTTCCTATACCTCCTGTATAGGGTTTCAATAGCACAAAAAGTAAAAAGGAGGCATTCTTCAGCAGCACTATTTTCTTCTATGCTCTCCCACCTTAAAAATCCACGAGCCTCCACTGAACACTGTCATAAAACGTTCCTTTCATGGCCTGTTTGAGTTTTGGGAATAGGAGATAGTCACAGGAATGTCAACATAGCAAGCATGTTCTCGGCTTGGCTGATTTTTTATGACAATGCGTACTGTTTGTGGTATTACAATAATCCCGCAGTCCCGTGCTATGTCGGCTGCCAATAATAGTGCACTAGTTGCCGGATATTCCCGTACATATCTCAAAATGGCTCGTTCATGATGCTTCTTTGGCCGCTCTGATCTGATTTTACTTGAAAGAAGCCCGGTCTTTTCATATCTGCATACAATTTTTTGAAGAGTTAAATGGCTTTTGTTAATTAATGTTTCCGATTTCTCGAATAGATTTTTCATCTTTTTCTACTACATTCACTACTAATTTTCTTATTTCCAAAGAAATTTCCATTCTGGGTAATAAAATTAACATTTCTCTATTCCCATTCAGTAACAAAGCTAAACTGAGATACATAAAGTTGAAGAGCTTTAATATATTTGTCATTGTTTGTTGAATATTGTAAACATGATTGTAAATAAATAAGCCAAGATTAATATCTAAAAATGTCCACTATATTTAAAATTGTATATATAACAATTGTTTCGATACACAGTGCCTTTTTCGAATACAAACTATGCTAAACTAACAGTGACTCTTAGTCTTGTTACTTGTTACATACAATTTTAAATATAGTTCAAACTTTTAAATATTAATCTTTGCTTATTTATTTTAAATTAATTTCCACAGAATTATTTTGCATAGAGAAACAAACTTAACGGCAATCTTTATACAGGGTGACACAGAATAACGGGAGTTTTTGAAATGCGTAGTGGCAGCCATAAACAGGTGGCAGCATTGCGGGGCAGTGACCTTGAGCAAGTAATCACTTTGCCATTTTAGTAACCATGGATCAGTGGAACGGGCAATAGTGTGTGTTAGCCATAAAAATGTTTTATAAAAACAGTTATAGTTTGGAAGCTGCGCAGAGGGTGTCCCGACGTTTTTACAACTTAGTACATCATGGTGCCGTCCCATCAAAACACGCGATAAAAAGTTGGATTAATAACTTTGAAGAGACTGGATCTGCCTTAAAAAAGAAACCAACAGGACGACCAAGAAGTGCTCGTACTCCACACAACATTAATGTTGTACGCGAGTCTGTCTTACGGAGTCCACAGCGTTCAATTCGTAAGCAAGCAGCTGCGATTGAATGTCCCGGGAGAGTGTTCGCACAATTCTTCATTTGGATTTGAAATTTCATCCATACAAGCTGCAGATAGTGCAACAACTGAAGGAAAATGATTACCAGTTGTGATTAGAAGCCTGTCAAGAAATGAAAACACACATAAACAATGACGATGAATTTCTAAGCAAGTTGTGGATGTCTGATGAGGCCCATTTTCATCTCGCAGGTTACGTGAATAAGCAGAACTACCGTTACTGGATAGATACAAATCCTAATGAAGTTCATGATTGCCCTTTACACGCTAGTAAGATGACAGTATGGTGTGATGTTTCACTACATGTAATCATTGGACCTTATTTTTTTGAAAATGTACAGGGAACCACGGTAACTGTTAATGCGCGTGGACTCCACATACGTGGAGATGTTACAATCTTTCGTTACACCTTAATTTTGAAAAATTTTCCACACGTTCAAAAAACCTGGTTTGAACAAGATGGAGCAACATACACTGCACGACAATCAATGAAAGCTATGCTAGAATTGTTCGGTAACCGTGTGATCCCAAAATTCGGTAACGTTCCCTGGCCCCCTAGATGGCCAGATTTGTCCGTTTGTGGGGGCTATCTCAAGAGTAAAGTGTACACGACTCGACCAAGAACTCTGGATGAGTTAAAATAGAGAATTCAGGATGAAATTCCCAGAATCCCAGCTGAGATGTTGCAGTGGTCAATGAGGAATCTCAATAACAGATTACAATAATGCATTCGTACAGGAGGACGGCATCTAAAGGACGTAATTTTTAAAAAATGATAAATTCCGTTAAGGTTTCATTACTATGAATAAAATGTTTTTCTTCCATCACTCTTGCTTTTATTGGATTGTTAAAAAGTTCCCGTTTTTTTGTGTCACCTTGTATTTATTATTTTACCAGCCTGTTGTTTTGTTATGGGTGTGAAAAGGCCCCCTTCAAAATTTTATCTGGTGCACAGACTTTTTTTACTAACTAAATTTTGTAGTAAATATTAATGTTGGGCATCTTCTACTGGGCACAGGTAATCTAATACTACTAGTAGTACTTTACTACCCTTATGCCTAAGCTACTGTTAAACTTATAATGATATTAATGAGTGTTAATTTAACATTTATATTATAAAATTACATCGTTGAAAGTCATTAGACGTTTCAAAAGAATCATCTATTATTGCTCTACACGAACTTATTCGGAACGTGGAATTGCAACAAAAAGTTAAATATCGAAAGCGACAGTGCATGGTACGATCTGTACCATACAAGACCGTGATCGTCTTGGCCCGTCAAGACAAACGTCGGCTGGCAGATTATATTAATTTGCAAAAGAAATCGATATTTAACAGCAGCAGAGTTTAATAGGAATCAAACTAATATATGTCTCTTATTACTATACGAGTAGTATATTACTATACTAAAGCCATTTTTGCAACGTTGATGTTAGCAAAAACGATTACAGTGGATGAATATATACAAAAATTGGACAAAGGTGTAAGCGAATGCAAGACACCTGATATTAAGCATGGAGGAGGTTCTGCATAGTGTTAATGTAACTGTATTGTTGCTTTTTTTCTAAATTCAATACATTAATATTATTTATTTTACTACGCTTCATACGAACCGATGTAAGGGTCAGAAAACTTGTAATATGTTTATGAAGAAAGCCATTCGCTTTTAATTTTAAAACTATTTAATGGCGAGTATTTAATGCTGGTTTCCGTTCAAATATTTTTCTTAACAATATTTTCAGGCTTTAAATAATTTTCGGACATTCCAAACTCTTGTTTGCACTTTAGCTTCCTCATCAATTGCTCTTGCAATCTAACATGAATTCCATACAGTTTTTTTTTCTTTTCTTGATAGAGCAGGTGGCCTCCCAGTTGAACGATGCTGTATCTGTAACATATCTGTATCTGTATCTTCTGTATCTCGCCGAACTGAATTAACTTGGCAACCGACGAAAATCTTCGTTTTAATCGGCGTACTATGTCCCTTCAACTTATTCCGGGTGCGTGTAACGAAAAAATTCTTCTGAAAAACGCTTATTTTTTCGCATAATTAATTACGATTTTTTACGATAAATTACGATTTTGTGGTATTGTGATAAAACCTCTAGAACATCGTTTTTCAGCCTGGAGGTCGCGTTCAGGAATATGGGGGGTCTCAATGCGTTTAAAAAATAAGACCCGTGTACGAAACATCGTTTGATTAATGTATTTTTAATTTAAAAACAAGTATTAGAAAATTAAATATTACCAGGTAATCATATAACAAAATAAACTTAAATAAAGTAATAGCCAAAGATGTTTAAAATAATAGTTTAATGCGACGGTTGATTTTGTTTTTCTCTTAAAAGTTTTTCTATAAGTGGATGGATCATCATTGCAAACACACATAAGCAAATTATTTTCCAGTGATAATAGACGATTTCTATATTCAAATTTACCAGACACGAGAAGTTTTTTTCGCATAAGTAAGAAGTAGCGAAGGGGATCAATGTTTTCAAAGCTTCTGTTACTAGCCTAGGTATTCACATCGTCGTGCAAACCAATACTTAACCAAATCTTGAGTTAAAAATTCTAGTTGTAGAGTTTTATCGGCCGATATTTCAATAAGTTGGTTGTGAATTTCAATAGGTAATTCAGCAGCCGCAACGACATTTTCATCAAACGGATTGAGAACCCATCTTTTCGACAAATCATGGTTAGTGTTGGAAAATATTCCAGTAACTGAATTTTCAATTTTCATAAATGCATTTTCATGCGCTCCAACGCGAGATCAATAACAACAAAATTTTTTAAAATTAATGCATCAAAATTGCGTTTTTCGAAGCGTATAATCCAAATACCAAGTTTCGGCATTGGCTCATTAGTAAAATGTTTTTGTTATGGCCTTGTAAACTCGCTTTCAAGTCGTTCAAATGTGAAAATATATCATTCAAGTAAACCAAACATTAATAATGCATCTCCATCTTGTAAAAACTCTGAAAATGATCTATTTTTATCTGTAAACAAGATTTTCTATTCATCTCACAATTGAAAAAGCCTCTTTAGAACTTTTCCTCGTGATAACCACCTGACTTCAGTATGGAAAAGTAGTGAGCCGTATTTGACATCCAATTCTTCGCACAATGTGGAAAGCAGTCTAGTCTGCAATGGTCGGCTTTCAATAAAATTAACAATTTTTACGGCTTCTGAGAGAACATTTTATAAATTATCTGGCGTCTTTTTTGTAGCATTTCTGTGAAGAAAGCAGCGCCTCTATTCCATATGTGGCATATTCCATATGCACCATATTCCATATGGTGGCATAATATCTTTAAATTTTACTATCACATCACTGTTCTTCGCCGTTATTCCTTTCGCGCTATCAGCACATACCGCATTGCATTTATTAAAGTGCAATTTTTCGTTTTGTGGTGCATCAATAAAAACTTTAGAGTCTTTCGCCAGTTGCACGACCAGAGATTGATTTGCAAAATAGCAAATTTTCTTTAATTGACCCCTCGCATTCGAATGGTACAAAACACAAAAATTGTGCAGTCGCCTGTTCGACAAATCTGTCGATTCATCGAATTAAATAGTAAAAAATTCACTTGGTTTAACATTTTCAATTATTTGATCTCGAACATCATTGGCCATTTCTTTAATACGACTCGATATTGTGTCGTTTGAAAGTGGTATAGTTTTCAACTTTTTTGCTTGTTCCGGACTTATCATTACATTGACCATATCAATGGCAGCGGGTCACTCCTGGCCACTCTTAATGCTACTAAATAGGATGCTTAAAGTGCTGCGGTCTCATTAGAAAGAAACATTCTAATGGTTTGTTTCCAGATGCCGGACTAATTTTGAAGACTTCATGCTTTCCACAGACAGAACTTGATAGCAAACAACAAATTGCGGCTTGTCATTCAAGGCAATGAATCTATATTTTAAATATTTCATTGTACAATCTGGTATTTTTCTTTACTGTTTCACCAGATATAGACGGTACATTACTTTTTGTCGCAAATTTGTCCATTTTATTTAATATTATTAATTTATTTTATTACAACACTGTTATTAATTTATTTAACACTGAGTGAGAGAACAGATCGTAGTATTTAGTACGGGGTGAGAGAAGAATTCGTAGTACTTGTTTTCGTAAAAACGTAATTAACAATGAAAGTCTTCGTCTCGTTCCTTTATTTTTATTACCAAAGCGCATACCTTGTACGAACCTGCATAAGCGCACTCGGGACGAATGATCCATCTTGAATGCGCGGGCGGTTAATTTTACAAGTGCAGGGCAGAGGTTCGAACTGGTTAAAGATAATTTAAGAGCAATTGGTTACTCAAGTCTTGTAGTTCGGTATCTGCGGCTGTGTGCGGTATTTAATATAAAGGCAAATAAATTGTTCGTTTTTTTTCACGATTCGTAATAGTATGAACACGCTCGCAGGAGTTTCTAAGCCATTTAACAATTAAAACGATTCTTTGTCAATCACTATGCAGAAAAAAGAACGAATCGTCGCCGTGTTAACCAGCCGATGTAAAACTTTGATAAACGTCAAATTAACACATTGTAGTGAGGGGGTCGCAACGTTTTTTACTTAACTTTTGGCTATTTAGTGAGTTAAGAAACGATGCTCTAGAGGATTAAGAAATCTTAAATATAAACAAGTGTGTTTAACATTTTGACGCCCAAAAAAACGAAACTATTTACTAATAATTTTATTGTAATATATTCTGATCATGTGTCCAATTTTTGAACTTGTTTTTGAAATTAATATTGAATGGTGTGTATTATAACATTTCGACACTGAGTGTGTTTGATATTATGTATTTAAAACATAAAAATAAAAAAGTTTTTTTATTGTCGAATATTTACTAAATAGATATTGTTTAACGAGAGATCGATTACACAAGTATTATTTAAAATTTATGGGAGCAATATGCTCGTTTTCGTTACCTAATGGTATTTTATATTGGCGATATGACTTACTCTAATTCTCCGACAAACTACCGGTGAGAAAGTAAAGAATTTATTGCTGAAACTGCGTAACGTACTCGCGTTTTTGTTTGCATTGATTTTGTATTTTCTTCGATTATGTAGAGGAACATGCTTTTCATATAAACAGGTTTAGGAAGCTTTTTATTTCACTAGTTATACGTATCTAAAGACAGTTATAGAATAAACAATTTGATTGTTGATTCAGATTGTTTGTTTTATTAATAAACCTAAGATATTTTAATAAATATTGTTATTAATTACTGTTATAAAATAATTAACTCTCTTTTCAGAATAGACTAGAATTGATCGACTCCAATCTTGCACACTCAGTCTCAAAATGTTGAAAACTTGAACAGTTATTTTTAATGATTATTCAAAATATGCAATAAAATGAGTTTTTACTCGATCTTAAGTTGAACTGAAGAAGTTTCTCAAGAAATAAACTTAATATTTCATATTTTTTAATGGATTTTTAGATGCGTCAAATGTTTTTTGGTAATGAATTATACTAGGTAAGTCTTACGATAAAGAGGGTATAAAAAGAAACCCAAATATTTATTTTTTCGGCAAAAATCAATATTTTTATTGAAAATAGTCTTCCTGCGCTTCAATACAACATTTGCACGGTCAGATTGACGAATGGATGTTTGGGTCAAAGATATGTCCTCAGGATGGTGATCGATGCCTTTTGAATGGCTTCAATGTTGGCATACCGCTGTCCTTTTATCGGCAAATGCAGTTTTTTGAAGAGCTACTTCTACCTCTTCAGGGAGCCCAATCAGGCGACTATGGTAATTGATTAATGGCTAAAATGCAATTTTTGGTCAAAAAATCAGTGATGAGCGTCTAGCGATGGAACGGCGCATTATCGTGCAACAAACGCCAGCTGCCTCGTTGACGGTATTGTGACCGCACACGACGAATACGCGACAACAGACACTTCATAACACCAAGATAAAACAGCATTAACCATTTGACCGAATGGAATGAACTCCTTGTGCAATTTCCCTCTGAATCGTAGAAACAAATCAACATTGTTTTGATTTTTAACTTCTCGAAACGCCTTTTCTTCGGATTCGGTTTGCTCGGGTGCTTTCATTCGGCACTTTGACGCTTGGTTTCCGGATCATATTGAAAACACCACGTCTCATCATCAGAAACAATGCTGTACTTGAAGTTTTCGTCATTTTTCGACTCTTGTAATGTTGTATTCGAAGCAATTTTTGGTCGTCAGTCAATTGGTGTGGAACAAAGCGTGCACAAAACCAAGTCCCAAATTATCGGTCAAAATGCCATGAATTGATTCTTTGGACATGTTCAATTCCATTTCCATGTATCGCAACGAAGATGTTGGCTGATTTTTTATTAATTCACGCACAATTTCTATGTTACTTTGAGTAACCACGGAATTTTTCGGACCAGAACGTTCGACGTCCTTGATGTCTTCACCACCGTCTTTGACTCGTATTAAACCACTCGTGGATTCTGCCACGGAATAAACTATCCTCACCCTACAGTTGTTCCATTAATTGAAACGTTTCGGTTAATGTTTTACCAAGTTTAAAACAAAACTTATTAGTCGATGGTATTTGACACCGACATTGACACTTCAGCGCGATAACTGGGCTTCCAACGCTTACACCCGTCAAAAGATAGCGCTACTAAAAACTACTTACTACTTTTTACTACTACTTACTACTTTTTTAAAAATTCTGTTTTCCGTGAAGCACACCTTATACAACTGTTTTACTGTTGTAGAATGTATTCTCATGAAGCCTGAATAACACTTTTCAAATCTTTCATATTTATAAATTGTCTTCATCCGCTATAAACTCGTCATTAAAGCATCCCTCAGACATTTTCAATGATAGTCAAATCTGGACAGACTCCAGGTTGGTCTAATTTTAAAATACTGTTTTGCTCAAACCAATCCGTTATAATTTTTGGCGAATAACCATAACACTTCCTCCTTCCATTTGCCGTCTTGATAAAATTTTGTCTTACTTTCTGAGATCATGAAAATATAAGGAAATACCCTCGGGCCCATCCAAATTGATTATTTTTTCATGAAAAAAATGACATGACAATAATATTTGGATATTCTTAACTTTTCTTTGTACTTTAGTTTTCTAAACAATTGCTTTGTAATCTTATAGGAATTCGCTGCAATTCTCAGAATTATGTTTTTTTCTTGAGCTGATAGCCTCCCAGAATAGTCACTTCGTTTTAATTGACGTTCTATGTCCCTATAACTCATCCCATTTACACGTAACGAAAACATTAATCGTCTTCTCCTAAGAAACATTTATTTTTTCCCATAATGATTCACGCGTTTTAAATTTGGTTCTATACAAATCCACGAGATTAAACTAAGGCATAACTGAACTAAACTGATAAATTGTGATAAAACCTCTTGAGGATTAAGTTTGTCAAATATTTGTGTCTACAAACAAGTGTACCTAACATTTTGACACCCAAAAAAAGTAAATATTTACTAATTATTGTTTGATATTCTGGTCAAGGCCAATGAAACTTTTCCTCTTTCCAATATTTTTTAATTTGTACTCGAAATCAATAAAAAAAAAATAATAAAAGTTAATTATGATTAAATTTTTCAAAATTTCTTTGGCGTATTGTATGTTAGAAGGCATAAACTTGTATTCACGATATTCGCCTAATTTAGCACAATCAGATAAACATATTAAAACACAATGGTCATACATAACTGAATTTATATACATTTCCTGTTGAAGTAATATTTGGTAAACAAGGGTTACTTCTAGTTCAGTTTCATTGTCAATGTTTGCGGTTTTAATCGCCAAGGATTTTTAAAAAATATGCTCAATGATTATTTTGTTTCACTTTCGTACTTGTATTTATTTACAACAAAAAATATTAATTCATTGTATTATTTACAGTGTTAATTAGAATTCGGTTTTTTCGTGTATGACCTACGAGACATTTCGTAAGGTTAATATATAAAGTTCATTGATAAATTGAAATTCATTGAAAATTAAAATAATGGTCCGTTTTTTTTTAAACATTGCCATTAAGTAACTATTAATAATATATTCAGTTATTACCAATTTGAATCCATTAAACCTAGAATAAGCAGATATAAAAATCTACGACGGTGTTTTAAAAAGTATGACCAAATTACTATGATATTTGCAAGTATTATTCGTTAGATGGCGTGCTGCAAAGTTACAGCCGCGTTTAGTTTTTGTTTGTGTTGATCGAGTAAACAAGAGTTTCTCTCCAAATAAGAGTTTCTTCCTGTTCGTTTTAGACAGTAAAAAAAGTGAACTGTTAAAGTTAAACGTGATCATATATCCAGTGAAGATAATAAGCACTCGGTACTTTCAAATGTTAACAATATCGACACAAAAACCTACAATGTAGTATTAAATGGTTGTGGGTAAAAGCTGCGAAAGTTTGCTGACACATCTTGATAGACCATATACACTACATTTTAGACTAATTTTTTGGTATGAAAAAGCTTTCCGCTCGATGTACTTCCCGCGATTGTCAACACTCAATCAAAGAGCGCATTCAAATGAACGCTTCTCAGGACTGTTTAGAGTTATAAAAGCTTAAACGCGATTTTATTGAGTTTCTTCGATGTTTTACAACAGTAGATAAATTTACTATTACACGCCAGAAACGAAGGAACAGTCCAAACAGTGACTGGGGTCGGGTGGCAGAGACCCAAAGAAAGCGTGAAAAGTTCCATCTGCAGAAAAAGTAAACTCCGCGGTTTTCTGAGATTCTCTGAGTTCCCTCTCGTGAAGGTGCTGAGAGACTACCTGGTAAAGGGCAGGACCATCACCATCTCCACGATAATGTGTCCGCTACACATACACACACACATTATATATATAATTTTTTTTTATATTTATTGAGACTTTCGGTCAGTAATTAAGTTTTAATTTTTAATTATTTTATTAACGTTTCGGTTCAAAAATGAACCATCCTCAGAATAATTCCACAATACATATAACTTTTATAAAAAACACAAACTTACATTTAAAAATTATTTTTATAAAATTATATGTATTGTAGAATTATTCTGAGGATGGTTCATTGTTGAACCGAAACGTTAATAAAAAAATTAAAAATTAAAACTTAATTACTGACCGAAAGTCCCAATAAATAAAAAAACTAATAATAATAATGTAATGTAAAAAAGAGACTTGCAAAACTTTTAAACACCAAACTGAACGGAGGAAACCTCATTAGAGCGATCAACGGTTGGGCGGTGCCAACTCTGACATATTCTTTTGGCATAGTTAAATGGTCAGAAACTGACCTTGATGAGCTCGATAGGTTGACGCGCCGAACATTGACAAAGTTCCGATGCCTGCATCCAAACTCATCTACGAAAAGACTATATATCCCAAGAAAGTTGGGGGGTAGAGGCCTTGTAAACGTAAAAAATCTCTGTCTCAATCAAGAAAGTAGAATGAGAAAACACTTCCTTGATTCAAACAGTACGTTGATGAAATTGGTTGCAAATGAGGATCGGGGTTTCACCCCACTGAACCTAAATAAACGGAATCGTATTGATAGCAGAACAACGCTCACGGACTGTGTTCGAGAATGGAAAGGACAAACATTGCACGGAAGGTTTCCTAAGTCACTCGAAGATGACACCATTGACGAACAATTGTCTCTGAAGTGGCTGACCGATGGACTCTTGTACCCAGAAACAGAGGGTTTCGCGATATCTATTCAAGATAGGGTAACAAGAACAAAAAACTATGAAAAGCACATACTGCATTTGGACGTAGTCGATAAGTGCAGGAAATGCGGTACTTTGGGGGAAACAATTGAGCACCTTATTGGCGGTTGCCCGGCCCTTGCTCCTAATGCTTATTTAGGACGGCATAATCAGCTGGCAAAAATTATACATCAACAAATTGCAACAAAATACTCGCTATTAGAAAATGCACCTCCTCCATATTATAAGTACTCGCCTTCTCCTGTACTTGAATCATCCGATACTATTCTTTACTGGGACAGACCAATCACTACTGATCGAACGGTTGATTATAACAGGCCGGATATTGTTCTAATCAACAAAAAGGACAAGAGGGCTTTTATAATTGACATCGCAGTGCCACTATCTCACAACATTAGAAAAACTGAGATAGAAAAATCCACAAAGTATGAAAATCTGGCATACGACTTGAAGAACCAGTGGAAACTGAGTAAGGTAGATGTAGTGCCCTTCGTTATATCCGCCGAAGGCCTGATAAGTAAGAGATTTTCAAAGAACCTCGAGAGCCTCGGGATCTCGAGATCGATTGCCATAGTGGGACAGCGTGCCGTGCTCTTGCAGACGTGTCACATTGTTCGTAAGATATTATGCTAGAGTGAGAGGAGCTGAATTGCTTTTTCATCTTGGCATTGGAATACCGGCCAGCATGAGCGGAGATTCTACAGTAAGGATGAGCAGAATAATAATGTAATAATATATATAATAATGTAATAATAATGTAATAATATAATGTAATAATATATATAATAATATATGTAATAATATATGTAATAATATATATATATATATATATATATATATATATATATATATATATATATATATATATATATATACTTTCAATGGCGATTACTTGGATTTTCTCCAAAACGATTTGCAGACTTTGTTAGAAGATATATCACTCAATATCCATAAAAAAATGTGATTTCAACAAGATTGTTGCCAAGCGCATTATGCTGCCCTGTACAGAATTATTTGAACAGTGAGTATCACGAAAAGTGGATTGGGCGCCGTGGTTCAATTGAGTGGCCTCCTCGTTCTCCGGACCTAAACCCCCTTGATTTCTTTTACTGAAGCTGCATAAAAGAAAAAGTGTATTCAAAACCACTACAAAATCTAGCCGAACTGCGTCACATAATTGTTGAAAGAGCAAAAGAAATAACTGCAAGGAGATTCGCACGACTGGTGAAAAGATCTTTTTTGAGGCAATGCAGAGCATGTATTCAACAAATAGGCAAACAATTTGAGCTTTTAGTTTAGTTTTAAAGATAAATAAATGTATTACAATCATTCCTTTCATTTCATTTATTAATTTGACTCACACACATTGCCTTTGGGTTGAGGTTTTTTGAAATAAGGTTCTTTTACAAAAAAAATAAGCAATACTATTTTTGTGGATGCCAATTGTTCTACCATTTTGAAATCCTGACATGGACATCTATCAAGAGTAATGTAAAGACACTTCATCTTTAAATAAAATGTATTTTATTTAAAGATGAAGTGTCAAAGTTAGCTGACATAATTTTTTAAACTACGACTCAATGAAACTTTTTTTACTAAATTAACAACGTTCATTGTTTGATTTGTGACTGCGATTAATAGCATGGTTATCTAGGATCACGTTATACTGAAAAACTACCAACCCTGAAAAATTGGGAAATTTGTCATACATATATATTATGTGATTAATGAAGATATATATATATATATATATATATATATATATATATATATATATATATATATATATATATATATATATATATATATATATATATATATATATATAAATATAGTGTAATATAACGTCCGCTTCCCATATCTGAAGAAATGACTGGCTGGGCGAAGATACACATCATATAATGACGTCAAAGCTGAGAGATATACTGCATTATACTATATTATAATTTTGCGTTTTCTTTAGGACGCTGTGAACTTTTCGAACGACCCTCATATTGGATATTTGGAGCAGAGAAAAATAGTAACTATATAATGATGACAATTTTAAAAAGTGAATAGTACCTGGTGGAAATTGGAACATTAACAAACGAGGAAAGAAATGATTGCCTGAAAATAAATGTGTTAAGCTGGCCTTTACTTACGTCCAGAGTTTTAAGTAAGCTCTTGAGCCCTTTATTACATTAAAAGGTTTGACCCCGAATCGGGATTTGAAAGGTTAGGATCCTTTAACTGACCCAAGATGTTTAGCTCGTGGCTTACATAAGAGATGAGGTATTTTGTTTATTAGAGGATTATTTATCAGTAAAGTGCTGTGGTCGAATTTGATGCATATTATTGAGAAAAGGGGGCTCCAGCTTCTCGATGGATCTAGTGGTGCGTAATGAACTACACTTGTAGTTTTACAAGGGTGTAAGAAAAATGTTTAATTCAAAATATGGATTCATTGCTTTGGATGAAAAGCCACAATGTATTGTTTGTTCTCAAGTTCTGTCCGCCGAAAGCATGAAGGAAACTGGAAACAAAGCACCCGTCTTAACAAAACAACCTATAGAATTTTTCGAGCGTAAAAACACTCGTCTTGAAAAACCAACAAACTGCTATCAACAAATCAAGCAGTAATGAGACCGCAGCACTCCAAGCATCCTATTCAGTACCTTTAAGAGTGACCAGGGAGTCTCTCCGCCCCACACGATTGCGGAAAAGCTCATTAACCCGCTGCCATTGATATGGTCGATGTGATGTTAAGTCCGGAAGAAGCAAATAAGTTGAAACTATACCACTTTCAAATGACACAATCGAGACGTATTAATGAAATGGCCAATGATGTTCACGATCTGAAAGTTCACGATTGAAAAGGTTAAATGAAGTGATTTTTGCTATTCAGTTCGACGAGTCAATAGACGTTCCTCGAACGAATGCGAGGGGTGAATTAAAGAAAATATGGTATTTTGCAAATTAATCCATGGCCGTGCAACTGGCGAAGGGCTCTAAAGCTTTCATTGATGCAACATAAAACGAAAACTTTGACTTTAATAAATGCATTGTGGTATGATGTTCTTCATCGCACAGAAATGCGCTTACTAGAAAAAAGATGCCAGATAATTTACAAAATGTTTTGTCAGAAGCCGCAAAAATTATAAAATTAAATATAATAATAAATTATAAAAAAATGTATATAAAAAAATAAAAGCCGACCATTGCAGATTAAATTGCTTTCCACATTGTGCGAAAAAATGGGTGCCAAATATGACTCACAGCTTTTCCCTACTAAAATCGTCAGGTGACTGTTGCGAAAAAAACTTCTAACGAAGCTTTTTGAATTGCAGGATGAATCACAAATCATTTTTACAGATAAAAATAAGTCATTTTCAGAGTTTTTATAAGATGAAGAAATTTTACACATTTTCACATTTGAATGACTTGAATACAAGTTAACAAGGCCGTAACAAAAACATTTTACTAATGACAGATAAAGTCAGTGCCTTCATTAAGAAGCTTGGTAAACTCGGAAGAGATTTACACTAAACACCAAATCACTTTTTGAAACTTCTCGACACGCTAGATGATTTAATCTCTCTTTAGTCAAATCATATCCTGATGATGCTAACATTGTTAGCGAAACGTGCATCGAAAAGTTTCAAAAAGTGATTTAGTGTTTAGTGGTAAATCTCTTCGAGTTTAATGCTTCACACCGAATGTTCCAATAGAAGAATTGAAGAAGCTTGGTATTTGGATTATACGCATTGAAAAATGCAATTTTGATGATCCATTCACTGAATTATCTATTGAGATTCATATCTAACTTATTGAGATATCGGTCGACAAGACTCTACAACTAGAGTTTTTCACACAAGATTTAATAAGTTTTGGCTTGCACGACGATGTGAATACGGAAGCTTTGAAAACTTTGATCCCCTCCAATACTTCTTAGTTATGCGAAAAAAGCTTCTCGTCTTTGATGGCTTTAAAAACTAAATATACAAATCGTCTATTATCACTGAAAAATAATTTGCTTATGTGTGTTTGGAATGATGATCCACGTATAGAAAAACTTTTTAGTGAAAAACAAAATCAACCGTCGCATTAAATTTTATTTCAAATAACTTTGGCTATTACTTTATTTAAATTAATTTTATTATGTTGTTATTGCCTGGCAATATTTAATTTTCTAACACTTGTTTTTAAATTAAAAATGCTTTAATAACACTGGGGAACAATTTGAAAAATAATTTCTGTTGAGTTCGATATTTAAGCTGTTTTGTACGTAAATTGACATGCTAATTCCAAAACTTTATTTAGTTTTTTTCTATCACGTCAAGTTTTTTTCTATACAGTTGTTGCGTTGTTGTTGAAAATAGGTGACCAAGATAAATCATGGGCCCCTCATAAAGTGTGCAAGCAGTGTGTAGAGAGTTTACGACTGTGGACGAAGAGAACACGTAATAAACTTTCGTTTGGTATACCAATGGTTTGGCGAGAGCCCAAAGATCACTTAAGTGAGTGCTACTTTTGCATAGTGAAAACATCAAGATTCAACAAGGAAAACAAACATAAAATTGAGTACCCTAGTTTACCATCAGCGATACGCCCTGTGCCTCATTCAGCTGAAATTCCAGTGCCAGTTCTTCAAGAATTACCTTCTTTAGAAATTCACGAATGTGAATCAAGTGAAGATCGAAATGACTCCACCGACGAAGAATTCAAAGTTTCCAATGATTCTGTTCGTAAAGGATTCAATCAACATGAATTAAACGATTTAGCATGAGATTTAGGACTATCCAAAAAAGCATCGGAATTATTAGCATCAAGACTGCACGAAAAAAAATTGCTTAACTAAGGAGCTAAAGTCACTTACTATCGATTCAGAGAAAGTGAATTTAGGCAGTACTTCAGAAATAACGACGGATTTGTATATTGCCAGAACGTAGAAGGTTTAATGAAAGAATTGGTCATTTCTAACTATAACACAACTGAATGGCGATTGTTTATAGATAGTTCAAAGCGTAGCTTGAAGTGTGTTCTCCTACATAATGGAAATTTATACGGTTCAGTCCCAATAGGTCATTCAGTTTCTTTGCGTGAAGAATATGGCAACATAAAGAAAGTCATTGACTTGTTGCAATATAACATGCACCAATGGATCATCTGTGTTGACCTTAAAATGGTCTGTTTCCGTCGTCCAGCAACGCGGGTATACCAAGTATCCCTGTTTTTTGTGTATGTGGGACAGCAAAGCTCGGGAGAAGCATTGGGTGCAATCGAACTGGCCGCCAAGATCTGACCTAAGACCTGGTGATCCAAACATTTTAAATCAGCCACTTGTTGACAGAAAGAACATTGTGTTTCCGCCTTTGCATATAAAACTAGGTCTCATGAAGCAATTTGTTAAAGCTTTGTCAATTGAAGGAGACTGCTTTAAGTATATCATTTCAGCATTCCCTAGATTGTCATATGAAAAGATAAAGGCTGGTGTGTTTGATGGTCCACAGATTCGGCAACTCGTTCAAGATGAAAATTTCACTGAAACAATGACCGAACTTGAAAGGAGTGCTTGGTTGGGTTTTAAAAATATTGTTAAAGACTTTCTTGGAAATACACGAGCCCCGAATTACATCGAAATTGTTCAACAACTCTTGGGGAGCTTTAAAAAATTTGGTTGCAACATGAGCATCAAACTGCATTTCTTACATAGCATCTTGCTAACTTCCCAGAAAATCTTGGTGCTGTTAATGATGAACAGGGCGAGCGATTCCACCAAGATCTAAAGGTTATGGAAGCGCGGTATCAAAGTAGATGGGATGTCAGTATGATGGCTGACTACTGTTGGAGCATCAAGCGAGAATGTCCACAAACTAAACACTCCAGGAAAAGCTATAAGAAGAAATTTTTACCATAATATCTTTTATTTATTTTTTGTATAAACACAATTTAACTTTTAATAATATGTTAACCTCAAATATTCTAATCTATTTGGTCAGATCTCACCTTATTTCCTCTCGTATGTACACTTTGACGACTTTAACATGATAGAGAAAAACTTTGAATATTTTTGAATTCAGAGATGAAAAATTAGTCAAAAACAAGTCACAGATCCAAATCAACAAAATTGCTGTTCCCCAGTGTAATAGAATGTTTCGTATACAGGTCTTATTTTTTAAACCCATTGCGACCCCCAGGTTGAAAAACGTCGTAATGGAACAAAATACTTTTAGGATACTTCAATTCTAAGCATTTCTGTTGCACAACATCATTTGGTTTAACCATTTGTTGATAGTGTACGTTGAAATTGATTATTTCGTGTCACTATAAAAATACTTTTTAATTCTCTTTTAACATTTTTAGGTTAAATTTAAAAACTTTGACGTGGGAGGTGATTTACATTTGTAATGGTACTGGTGAATACGAACCAGCAGGTCGCTATCGCCATGAAGTTGGTTTTGACGGCAAGAAGATCTACGTGTTGGCCGGAGGAACGGCGGAAGACGTGTATGATTTCGATAACATACCCACATTCGATATCGAAAAGCGGGAATGGACTAGTCAAAAAACAATACCAGCGGGAATCCACGGTGAGGATGTCGAACATTATTTCAAAATATATGTTCATCATTTCGAACAATAGAAAACAGATTGTTATACAATATGTACACATGTAAATACGGGATGTTACAAAAGATCCTTTCTGTTCGTGTTTTCTTTGGATAAACATATTAACTTTATTGGTGAAAATTAAGATCATTTATTTTTTTTGCACAGTTATAATATATGTGGTCCTGCCATATCAGATGTGGCGGTTAATAATTCTTAATTTTTTTAAGAGATGGTGCTGGAAACAAGGGTCCGTTCACAGTTTAATATCTTATATCATTTTTGTTACTACTTTGTCATACTTTTTTCTTGTGGTAAACATGTCGAGTTTCGAGCCAAATAAAGAGCATTTGCGGCACGTACTGCTCTTCTTGTTCAATCAAAAGAAAAACACGAGTGAAAACCGTTGTATACTTGTGGATGCTTATGGTGATAATGTTCTAACGCAAGACGCTTGTGGACGTTGGTTTAGATAATTCAAAAGTGGTGATTTCAACTTTAAAGACAAAAAACGCCCAGGTCAAATGAAAATATTTGAAGATGCAGAATTGCAAGCATTGTTGGAAGAAGACGATATGCAAACTCGACAATAAATGGCACCGAACTATTTGTGATCGAATGACAAACAGTTGGAAAAGCGAAGAACGGTGTGCGAAGGTTTGCTTTCTCAGCATGAAAGAAAGACTTTTGCATCGGATCTTGACTAGAGAGCACAAATGGATATACAGGGTGTTTGGTGCATCGTTTGTCAAATTAAAATGTCCGATAGGAAGGGTCTTTTGCTATCGCCTCAGCCTCCATAAAGCATTATTGGGCCCACAGGTTTTTTTTTATGTGAATTTTTAAATCTTTTTTTGAAACATTCCAAAATTTAGCGTTGAAACTTGAATTAAATTAATAAGTTATTGGTATATCCTCCAAATATTTTTTTTATTTTAATGTGTAATGCTGTAGGGTTCTATGAAAATCAAAATTACATGCAAGCGACATGTAGTTTATTTTTTTACCGCTTTTAGTTTTTTTTTTAATATGCAATTCAAAATTGAGCTTTGAATTTATTTTTACTTCCAAAAACTTTGCGAGTCTATAAAAAAAGTAGATGTCGCTTGTATCTAATTTTGATTTTCGTAGAACCCTACAACATTATACATTAAAATAAAAAAATAATTTCGAGGCTAAACCAATAACTTCTTTTTTAATCAAGTTTCAGTGCTGACTTTTGGAATTTGTCAAATAAAGAATTAAATAATTAACATAAAAAACTTGTGGGCCCAATAATGATTTATGGAGGCTGGGGAGATAGCAAAAGACCCCTCCTATCGGCCATTTTAATTTGGTAAACGATGCACTAAACACCCTGTATTTCGAGAACCCGAAACGCAGAAAATCATGGGTTGGGTTAACCATCAACATCGAGCGCAAGACGGAATCGGTTTGGAAAGAAGTCAGTGCTGTGCATTTGGTGGGATCAGATACTATGACCTTTTGAAACCAAGTGAAACAGTTAATACTGTTACCGTTAACGAATTTGCACATGCATTGATCGATGGAACTACAAGACACGGAAAAGTGATTTTACAGCACGACAATGCCCCATCGTACAGCGAAAGCGTCAAAGACACCATTTCTGTACTTGACTGGGAACTCTTGTCCACCCGCCATACTCAACAAACTTGGCTCCTTCCGACTATCACTTGTTTTCATCCATGTATCACACACTTTCTATGAAACACTTCAACAATTATGAAGTTGTCGAAAAATAGCTTGATGACCGGACCACCTCAAAAAATGTACGGTTTTTCTGGGAGGGCATCCACAAATTGCCTGAGAGATGGGGAAAAATGTGCAGATAGCGATGGCGCATACTTTAAATAAACCATTTTTGACCTTTCTCCCAAATTAAACGTGTTTTTTTAAGAGAAAGTTGAGAATTATTAACTTCCCCATCTAGTAAACTCGTTCCATGTTTCTTTTAATAATCTTCTCATCAGCCACACCTGGTATATATATATATATCATCACCATCATCATCATCATCAGCCCGTGTCGATCCACTGCAGGATGAAGGCCTCCTCAGCATGTTTCCAACTTTCACGGTCCTGGGCTTTCCTCTGCCACTCTGGTCCAATATACTTAACGATGTCATCAATCCATCGTGCTTGCGGTCTTTTTCGCGGACGTTTGCGATCAAGCGGTATCCACTCCAGGATTGCCTTGGTCCATCTGTCATCCCATCGCCTCGCTATATGGCCTGCCCATCTCCATTTCAATCGCTTTACTCTTCCAATGATGTCACAGACTTTCGTTTGTTCCCTGATCCATGCGCAGGACTTTCTGTCTCGTCTTGTAATACCAAGCATACATCTTTCCATTCCTCTCTGTGCTACCCGAAGTTTTTTAATTGATTGGGATGTGAGTGTCCAGGTTGCACTTCCGTATGTCATAACGGGTAGAACGCAGTGATCGAAGACTTTTTTTTTCAGGCAAAGTGAGCGTCTGCTCTTAAACACAATGTTAAGCCTGCCAAATGCCTGCCAGCCACATTTAACACCCCGTTCCACTTCCCGGGCGGTATTTTCCTTCATTGAAATAATCTGCCCAAGATATATAAAGCTGTCCACAATCTCCAAATCCCTTCCTAAAACTGAAATTCTGCTACCCTGAGCGAAGTTATTGAACATAACCTGACTCTTTTTCAGGTTTATTTTCAAGCCAAATGGTTCGCCAGCCCTTTGCAGTTCTTGTATGCGTCTTTGCAGCTCCTCGGAGTCTTGTGAAATGAGAACGATATCATCTGCAAATCTAAGATAGTTTACGTTTGCACCATTGATCTTTAAACCATCCTGTTCCCAATCCAGTTTACGAAATACTTCTTCAAGGCCAGCCGAGAAAAGAATAGGCGATATTGCGCCACCTTGCCGTACACCTCGTTCTGTATCAGTTCCCACTTCAAGATCATCAAGGTGAATTGTGGTGGTAGCTCCATCATATATCGATCCTAATAGGTTTACATATGCTTTATCTACCCCTTGGCTAAGCAGTGCAGCCATTATTGCATACTTTGATATGGAGTCAAATGTTTTTTCGTAGTCGATAAAAGTCAAGCACAGTGGCAAGGTGTATTCGTTGTGCCTTTCTATGGCCTGCTGTACAACCTGGATGTGATCCATTGTACTGAATCCACTTCTGAATCCTGCTTGTTCTCTTGGTTGTGCGTCATTCACTTGTTTTAATATTCTTTGAGAAATTATCTTAGTGAAAACTTTGTACATTACAGATAGGAGGCTTATTGGACGGTAGTTCTTTAAATCTTCCTGTGCTCCCTTTTTATGTAAAAGGATCACTTCTGCATTTTTCCATAAGTCAAGTACTTTTTGTTCTTCGAGGCATTTTGAGTATAATTTTGCCAGTGTTTTATGTAACGTCCGACCACCAGCTTTTAGCATTTCGACAATTACACTGTCCTTTCCTGGAGCCTTGCCGTTTTTCATCGATTCTATAGCATTTGTTACTTCCTCCACTGGAATATCTGACATTTGTTCTTCCGTGGGTATTGTTGCCTTTGATTGGTTCTGATCTTCATATAACTGGGAATAAAATTTTCTGACAACCTTTAACATTTGCGTACGCGCCCTGCATACTATGCCATCCTCACGCCTTAAGGCTATTTGCGTTCTTTTGTTTCTCAGCTTCTGTTTAGCCTTGTTAATTCCTTTGTTTTCTTCCAGGATTTTTTGCACTAGCTGCATGTTGAATCGGCGCGTGTCCTCTCTGATACGTTTTCTTATAGTTTTGCAGAGCTCAGTGTACTCGACCCTGCCAAAAGGACTACCTGCATTTCTCATTGCCCGCCGGCATTGCAAACCGGTTAGACAAAGCAATTTCAAAATCGCTTCCTCTCTCCAGCAGTTTCCCAGATTCCACTTTGCCCTTTGATTTTACCATTCTTTTGCATTCTCTTCGACAGCTAATCCTAACTTTTGCTCGAACCATTCGGTGGTCACTTCCAACATTAATATTGTTAAGAACCGTACAATTGGTAAATATTGTTTTATCGTTGGTCATGATGTAGTCAATTTGACTTGTGAGCCCAGATGGACTTTTCCATGCCCATTTTCTGGTGATATTTTTCTTATAGAACGAATTCATTATATATAGTTCTCGTCCTTCATCAAAATCAACCAATCTGTCACTTCTATTATCTCGCTCACCAATTCCATATGGGCCAGTTGAATTTTCGTCAGTTCTTGTGGTTCCAATTCTGGCATTAAAATCACCCATCAGAATTTTGTATCTACATTTCTCCTTGTATAAAAGCTGGGCCACATCACCATAAAATTCCTCAATTTCCTCATCCATATGGCTTATAGTTGGTGCATAAGCTTGGTCGATTTGAAGCCTAAACTTTTTATTCAGCTGAATAACGCATTGTGCTAGTTGATCAGATGTACTTTTAAATTTTACTACACTGTCCTTCAGCTTTCGAGTGATGAAGAATCCAATTCCGCCACATCGGCCATTTTCTGTACCTCGTGTGTAAAGCATGTATCCAGTTGGTTCCAGCTTGATTAACTCTTCGCCCTTTCTTCGTGTTTCACAGAGCCCAATAATATCCCAATGTATGTGGTCAAGTTCGATTAACATATCTTGTAATCGGGCCTCCGTTTTCATAGTCCGTATATTTAGCGTTGCAATGTCAAAAGTCCAATGGCAGCCTGATCTAACCCGGTGATTCTTAGCATCCTCTGCCTTGGGGCAGGTTCCCACTGCCGTAGGTTGTTGCCCCTTGGCCTCCGAGGAATGAGGGCCGTGTATATATGTGTGTATATATATATATACATATATATATATATATATATATATATATATATATATATATATATATATATATATATATATATATATATATATTTATTTATTTATTTATTTATTTATTTATTTATTATTTTTTTTATTTCTATTACGTGTGTAACATTTTAAGCACTCTTTTGGCAGGTGTTCCACTAGGACGTAGGTGTCATGGTGCAGCTCAAATCGACAATGGCAATGGAATTGAAGTATTTATAACCGGAGGTCAAGATGGAGAAAGTATATTCAGCGACCTCTGGCGTCTAAACCTTAAAACTCTTCAGTGGACCTGCTTCGAGACATGCATACTACCACGTCCGATGTATTTTCACGCAGTATCGATGACTCCCCAAGGACGTTTGTATGTCTTTGGCGGTATCTACAATACCAACGATCAAGTGAAGAGAAGCAATAAGGTGTATTCAACGTGGGTGTGCATACCCAAGCTCAGCGAGCTCTGCTGGGAGGCTGTGTTACAATATAGTCCGCGTATTTTTAAATATTCCAATGACGATCTCATAAATATGGGACTTCCGCGCCATTTTGTACAACGATTGGGTGAGAAAAAACTATGCAAATTTTGAGGGTTTAACTTTAAATATTAAATATTTTTACACTCAATTTCGACTACACGACCAGTGATTATATTGTATTACAGCGTTCTTCCCTAATTTATTTTTGTTTATATGGTATTGTTTCTAACATTTTTTTTTACATTTGCAAGACTGTACATAACTTGAATATGAAAAAATTATATACACGAGTCAAGGTTTATACAGAATTTTGTTTGATTTTCAATATACTGCCTGAATTTTAAAAAAGTGTGTTTATTATCCAAAATTTCCTTCAAGATATTAAATGTTAAACTGAATAAAACATTTGAAATTCCGTCAGCGTGAAAACCACGAAGAAGAACGAAAATGGAAAGACTGAGAAGAAGCCGGAGAGGAAGAATGAGATGAGAACTGTAACAAGACCTTTGAAGAGATAAAGATCAATGAAGACTGCAAAATGTCGATTGACAGTCATCCTCGAAATAGTAGTTGTTTCCTGATATTTTCATGTCGATTTCGTACAGCAAGAAAACTTAGGATACTGCAAAACTTTGCTAGTTATAATCAAAGAACATGGTTTCAGCAAGACGGAGCAACGAGCAAATATTTCCAATACGTCTTTGCCACGAGTTCGTGAAATTTTCCCCAACAAATTAATCTTCAGGAGAGATGACATGAATTGACCTCCACGTAGTTACGATTCGAGTCTGATGGACTTTTTCTTGTGGAGCTATCTAAAATCGAAAGTTTACGTCAATAAACCGGATTCTTTCGTGCAGTTAAAAGAAAATATCCGACACAAAATGGCAGCCATTCCGGAGATTATGTGCCAAGCCGTCCTAAGGAATTTTGTTGTTTGTTTAGATGAGTGCTGTGAGCGTGAGGGTTTACATTTGGCATTGGCGGCTCGTGAGTGAGGGTGTTGGGATGCCGCCCCTCCAGCATTTATCACAGTAAACAATTTTTCAAGTAATTTCCTAAAATGTATATTTAAATAAATAATAAAGGTTTTTTTGATGGGCGTCTTTCCTTTATTTATATCCTTATATCAAAAAGAAATTTTCTATTGGGACACCTTGCATATCCATCAGCAATTTTTATAACTGAACTTTTCCCGGATATACGATAAATGCAAGTTTAGGCCCACAATGTATATTGGAAAAATCAACCAAATCAGAGAAAGTAAATACCCTCATTTCGAAAAAGCATCAAAAAAGGGTTTATTCTTGCATAAAATTTAATAGTACTCTAAAAGCGCATATTGCTGCTAAAGGCACTTGGTACTAGAGAATGTAACATTTCAAATAAATGGATGGGTGATCGGCAGTGGAACGGGTAAAGGGGAAAAGTGGGGCACTTGGTTTTTTCACGACAGATGGTTTTTGAAATTTTCACGTGGCCAGTTGGGACCTAGAAATTCGAATAGGCAGTCAGAGTTCCAGGTAGAAGTACGAGAAGAAAGTTCGACTTGAACGGTTAACGGGGAGGTTCGGGGTGAGATCTCGTGTAATCAGCGCAGCACGTGAAACTTAACTGACGCGACATGATACTGAACCACATTGCTGGCGTCTTGGAGGAGAATCTCATTTCCCAACAGGCTGGCTTCAAACGGGGGAAATCATGCTGCGGCCAAGTTTTGAACTTAACCCAACACATTGAAGACGGTTTCGAACACAGAAAGATTACCGGAACGGTTTTTATAGATCTAACCGCTGCTTTTGACACTGAATCACAGAAGAATGCTCAAGAAAACATACGACCTCACAAGAGACTACCGACTAATGTCAATGGTCGGAACCTTACTTCATAGCAGAAGATTTTACGTCAGCCTTCATGGAGGGAACAGCAGGGGGAGGAATCAGAAAAACTGTCTCCACTCGTTTATAACATTTACACAAACGATCTGCCGGTGTCCATTCTCAGAAAAAATGTCATCTACACCGATGATTTGGCGATGACTGTGCAACCAAGCAGTTTTGGGAAGGTTGAGGGAAAGTTAACGCAAGCTTTAGACGAATTATCGAGGTACATCATTAAAACGCCAACTAGGAGTTAGATATCGAATGGAGGGGTGAACGATTCCAGCATTGCCCAACACCAAAATACCTGGGAGTCACACTAGATCACACCCTGACCAATAAGCAGCACTGCATGAATACCAAGGTCAAGGTTAGCGGCCGTAATAACATAATCAGAAAACTAACGAACATATCCTGTGGTGCAAAGCCGCACACATTGAGGACCTCGGCTATGGCTCCATGCTTGTTCGCCGCAGAATATGCGGCCCTCGAGCGGGTCAACACATGCAAAGCAGGTTGGCATCGCGCTGAACGAGACCGCACGTATCATAACGGGGATGTTTCAGACCGACCCCAGTAGAAAATCTATACCTGTTAGCCGGCATAACGC
Source organism: Cosmopolites sordidus (assembly GCA_031761425.1). NCBI lineage: Eukaryota > Metazoa > Arthropoda > Insecta > Coleoptera > Curculionidae > Cosmopolites > Cosmopolites sordidus. The sequence goes on along the minus strand of JARFXV010001465.1, from coordinate 127,173 downwards.
CGCCTAATATACATAGCAGAGTCGCTGCAGACGAAGAGAGAGCAAAACAGAAGACAGATTCTACACATCTACTGCACGAATATCAACCAGCACCGCATAAGAAGAACACGAGCCTTGGAAAGGACATCGGCTGCTGACTGTATTGTAAGATGGGAAAACCAGCTAAACAACCTTATGCAATGTGGAGAATACAATGGGTCTAATACCAGATGGAGCGGATGTCCTGTGTGAGTGTAGCGCTGTCCAGAACCTCCAACACCTTCTGATTTGTGTGAATCTGGACCAACCCTGCACAATGGATGACATTAAGGTAGCGAATGATAAAGCTGCATCGCCTGCAATTCACTGGAATAGTATTGTTTGACCGGACATGAAAAGTAAGTAAGTAAGCACGTTCTACAGCACATGGAATGTTAAGAAAGAGTTTCACTTTGAGAGTTCGACGTAGCAATTCGAGTTGAGAGGTTTTGGGAGAGAGTTCGATAAGAGATTACACGGTAACAACACGCAGGAGTTTTTGAAGAAAACGTGGTAAAAGTTGCAGGCTAGAGTCGATTAACGTAACAATGTTTTGTGAAATATTAGTACGAATAGTAAAATCATATCTCGTAAAACCTAAGATAAGCAGTGAAAAATAGTCCGTAAAAGTGTATTAAAGGGAAATAATGATTGCACGTCATCAATCTAGAGAAATCTATTGTCAATTTAAATCCATAAGAAAGAAAAAAATCATTTAAAGTTCGAAGCACTTTCTTCCTCTAATCCTATTAGAATAGGGTAAAAATACGGTGAGCCTGTGAATCACATTCTGTGTCAAGATTTGCCATTAAACGCTGTAAGCGAGGTATTTATTAATAACTTAGTAGGTCTCGTGGTTAATTGGATTTTTTTTAGTGAGTTTCAGCTGCACTAAATATTAGTGTTGGTACAGTTAGTGCAATTTCGAAAAAAGTTGAAGAATAACGTGAAGAAAGAGCTTCTAAATCTATTATTCGGTAAGCAATAATTAAAGGGACAGGTTTGTGTTTCATAATGTTCTTTTCTTGGAACAAGCCTAAAAAACAATATATGGTAAATCATATGGCTGAAGAGCATGGCCACCAAGTGTTACGTCTTTCCGCTTATCATTGCATATTCAATCCTATAGAATTGATATATAATATAATTTATTACAATCGGCATATAGGTCGAGATGGAAGACCGATTGGTAACTGTTTGAATATGTGGAAAGCCGCTTTACCAACAGTTACACCACAGATCTGGATGAACAGTACAAGACATGCAGAAGAAGAGATTGAAAGATAGTGGAATCGCGAAAGACTGATAGACTAGAGGTTAAGCCACTAATAATTTACTTGAACGATGATTCAGATACTGAAAGTTGTTTTAGTTATAGTGAATAATTAAAATTTGTGTGACCTATATCAAAAGCCGCTATGTTCACAAGCAGAAGTTTCGTAACAGATTTTTGATTAAAACTTTTAAAGGAAAACCTTTTCGTGTTACTTTTTCATTTACAGTTTTATCGATCATACAAAAGCCAAAGTCTGGGTATTTTAGTGTTGATGTAGCAACATTGTAACGTGAGTGTCAGATTTTGATGACGTATAACCATTATTTCCCTGAATGAGCTATATACAATACATGTGAATCTTCTGTTCTGTATTAATACAACAATCAAGATCCATTTCGTGAATCAGCGAACTCTGTGGAAATAAAAAAAGTCTAAATGTAATAAATGTATATGTTGATGTATATAAAATGTATATGATGATGTTCCTAACATAAAACTTCCTTCACAAGACCTACAAAAAGTCTTGTTAACATAAGAAAAATATGTTGGGCATGAAAGAAAAACAAAAATGTTTAATTCGTTTACTTTGAATTAAATAAATGGGTTTTGGGTTCGCGTTTTTTTTTACTTTTATTCAATTTGATAATACACTTATTTTTGCAGATAAATCCACTTCTTTTGTAAATGAACAATGTAATTCTTTGAAACGAAACAGAAAACCGAATGAAACTAATTTTGCTTTAGTGTATTCTAATCTAAATCTATTTCGGGGCGGGCTCCGTCCTATTTATATTCAGACTACTTGGTTGACGAAAGAGATTGTTGATATTGTATCATTTCAGTGACATTCCTGAGGTTGGGGAAATAATTCCATTTTCCTTCCAAATTTTACTTTTTACGACTTATAAGCTATTTTCACCAATATAACTTTTACCGTTTTATTTTTCCAAACATATAACGGTAAGTAAGCAAAAAATGTATCCATTTTTTGTTCGAGAAATCCTATTGTTGTATATTCTTTATTAAATTCCGGTATATAAAATGTTGAATACATTTTGGAATTTACACAACTTGTATGTTTTTGTGTTGTCAACACCAATCCATTTCTACATTTCCCTCTTTTTCCAGTAAGGGTGTCAAAACATTGAAACGTAGTAGCGGCAACACTGTTCGAAATGAAATTGGCACTTATAGACGGTAGTGTTCAGTACATTGTGTCAAGTGAGCATGGAAAGATACACGATATACGAATTGGGCTCTAGAGCAGTTGGAAGACCGCCTCTACTTTGAGACATACACGATATACGAATTGGGCTCTAGAACTGTTTGAAGACGGCCTCTACTTTGGGACAAAGATAATATTTTCTGACCAAGCGCACTTCTGGGTTGTGAACAATTTATTTCCTTTAAAAAAATTAAGAAAAAGTTTAACTTCTCTCTGAACAACTTAGTCACTAATATTTCAAAAACATACAACTATTGTTGTAACAGTATGTTGAAAAAAAAAAGAACACGAAAACACTTTGATGATTTGTATGACATTCAGACAGTTTATAAAAAACAAATGAAAAAAAATCCATCTCTAGCAACAAAATGGTTTAAACATTTTCTTCTTAATAGCCCTTAACTCCAACCATTGTTCTTGATTCGGAACGTACATTTCAGCAGGCATCTGTTGACTTTTTGCGTCTTCCTCCGAATCATTAGTGTCCTTCACTAAAAATAGAATTATCAGTAATCTTCCAAACATTCAATTTTATTTTTTAAATACAGTACCAGGTGTTCTTTTATTTTTCTTGTCGATCATTTTCAGTTTTTCACCGGGACACCTCAACAATAACCGCCCGACTCCTTCACACCTCCTCAAAACTTCGTTCCTCAGCAACCGCTTTCTCATTTGGTCATTGACGTCTGAACATTCCTGAATCCACAAAGAGACATAAGCGAAATCGCATAACAATTGACAAGCACCCCATTGAGAAAACTGAATTTTGTTATTGTAAATGTGATCTAGCCAAGATTCACAAATCAATGTTAGGATCATATTGCAGATGACGTCATTGTTGACAGCTTTCAGGACTGGAGTTAGTGTTTTTTCTAATAATAATAACTTCTAATAAAGATAGTTCTAGACAGTATAATAAAAGAATTACCAAAATATTTCGCAACGTATGAAGAAGCTATAGTAGGTATCTCATTATCGTTTTTCCTCCAAAACAGTTTTCCAGGAAAAATCATCTTTAAATTAGCTAAATTCGTTATCTTACAGATCGAGGCTAAACAACGCAGACATTCAGATGGAGCTTCCTAAAACCAGTCATCAAGATCAATAAAAAATCATTTCTAACTGGATACAAACCTTTAATTTATATATATTTTCGTTTACTTCGGAAACTAATTTAGCTCTCATTAATGCACACACTTCAACGTGCACAGCCAAACCTCCTTTCTCTATCTCGATTGTATGGTCTGTTAATCTCAAGTTGTTCAATTGAGCCAGGCAGCTAACGATATCTGAATGAGATATGGCGAAAAATGCTTCAACATTCCAGTTGTTAGCAATCTTGCGACATTCACTGATCGTCCATAATCTTGTGCTGTGTATACTGTGATCTACCAAACACAAAAAAGGTACTATAACTCATAAATTTATGCACTGAACATTGAAGATCTTCAAACACTTTGTATTGTTTAATTTCAGTTAAAATGTCTATCTTTTTGTTTGAGGTTTATACGATATAAAAACTGTGCTTTTGATATTCTTATCAATAAGTTAAGAAATAAAATAGTACTTAAAGAGAATCATCCGCAAACGGAATGTGTTTCCATAGGTCACAACTCTTCTATAAAGAAGTATAAGAACAGAGAATCATAATTTTTATATATATATATATATATATATATATATATATATATATATATATATATATATATATATATATATATATATATATATATATATATATATATATTTATATATACGCATACAAATTGGGACAAATACGGTCTTCTTCGCCCTTTCTTCGTGTTTCAAAGAGCCCACTGTATGTTGTCAAGTTCAGTTAACAGTTCTTGTAATCGGGCCTCCGTTTTCATAGTCCGTAATATATGGATATAGTCCATAATAACGCTAAATAAGCGTTGCAATGTCAAAAGTCCAATGGCAGCCTGATCTAACCCGATGATTCTTAGCACCCTCTGCCTTGGGGGGCAGGTCTTCCCACTGCCGTAGGTAGTTGCCCCTTGGCCTCCGGGGAATGAGGGCCGTGTATATATATATATATATATATATATATATATATATATATATATATATATATATATATATATATATATATATATATATATATATATATATATATATACAGATATATACAGATATATACGCATACAAATTGGGACAAATACAGGAAGCAGGAGTGAATGTTCTTTCCTTATTAATATTTTTCTATACCAACCCAGTATGCAAATGTTTATGCATACTTGGCAGGGCACCTACCCGGGTGTTTGGCGGGGCACAGATGGATCGAGAATATCCGCTGCAAGATGGCGTGAGCTGTACGTGATTACCCCCGCTATCCGACTTGGCCGATTTATATGGTCCTGGCTTTGATCATTCCTTCAGATACTTTCCAAGCGTTCAGCTCGAGCCCGACTGATGACGGCTATAAGGCCAGAAACCGATCTCGTGAGAAAGTGCTTAAAGGGAACATGTGTTTTAAGCCCCGAAATTGCATAAAAACCAAAATGTCCAACAGACTGCATCCTCAAAAGGAAGAAATATTTACCAAAGCGACACCCACATCTTCATTGGGGAATATAAAACATGGCACTCAAGAGTTAAAAGAAGAGGAACTATGGGGAAAACAAGATAGCTCTGAAACGTCAGCCTCAAAATGCGAAAAATCACGAAAAATTTGGTTATCTGATGAAACGTGGAAACTAATAGGAGACCAACAGAAAACAAAGAACTTTGGAAAAAAGAAATTTACAACAGACTAAGGCATAATATCAATACGGCACTTAAAAAAGATAAAAACTGTACAAAAGAAAATTGTACAACATCCTAATAAAATTGATTTTACAACATCCTAATTAAAAAATGAAAGTGGTGAAAGGCTTACCAGTCATGAGACCACTTATAAACTTGTTGAATTTTCGGATAACCGAATCAGAAATTTTGAGAATCGAGGCTGAGGTAGCACTCAGACGACTGAAATATCAGAAACACTGGCATTGTAACAGAATGATAGAAGAAATAATGAAAGCTTCAGGAGAACATGGAGTAACAATAATTCATCAAATATGCAATAAGAAATGGGATTAAGGGGTGTCGCGTTAAACTAGATACAATCAGTGTATACAGGGTCCGTCACTGGAAGTGTTACCAACTTCACGCTGCTGTAGCTGCCGAACAGCTGATCACAGCGTTCTCAAAATTTGACAGACTTTAGTTTATAATATTATTTACAAGTGTACGATGTATAATATTGTTTACAAGAGCATATCGTTCTACATCGTAATTGAAAAGAAATATTCATAATCTAATTCAAACGTAATGGTAGGATTGTTTTGTATTTGGCAGAAAAATCGCAAGCTGCTATTGTTGAAGAGCTACAGTATTTACGTGTTAATAAAATGTTTGTGCATTGAACCATTAAACGTTACAATAATACTGGTAGCATCGCAAAACGCCATGGAGGTGGTCATAAAAAATCCGCAACATCACCAGAAATGGTTTGAAAGGTAAGGGCGCCAATCGAATGAAATCTACGTCAGAGTGCAGCAAAATGGACTAAACAGCTGAACGCGTACGCCGCATGCTGAAATATGAACTTAAGTCGAAGCCTTACAAGATACAAAAAGTGCAAGATTTAACACCGGCACAAAAGGCAACAAGACTTCAACGATCAAAGGCATTGAAAAGCATGAGTGGCGAACTGGAAAATTTGGTGCTTTCTGATTTTCTGAAATATTCACTGTTCAGCAATGCGTAAACAAACAAAACCATCGTGTTTGATTGAAGGGTAAGTCCAGCGTCAATTTGGACAACCGAGTTGCTATGCGTAAACAAGCACCTGTTACCGTGATGGATTGGGCTGCAAAATGGTGGCTTTCAGCTCGTTTTCATCGATCAGGGCATTAAGGTGAACCAACAAGTATACCAACAAAAGGTGTTAAACGATACGTGGATCCCTTGGACACACAAACAATTTTGTTCCATTGCACATTTCTATAGGACTCCGCATTATCCCATAAAGCTAATTTGTCACAACAATTTTTACAAATTCACGTTCCACAGTTCATTTCCTCGCAACAATGGCCTCCATACTCACCAGACTTGAATCCAATATACTTCTCCATATGGTCCATTTTGGAGGCGTTAATGTCAATCGTCGAGGTGTCAACAATAAAATATGAGAATATGAACACATTAAGTCAGCGCTTCGTCGAGAACGAATTCCATAAACTCACATTCGTGCAGGGTGCAATGCATTCATAGGAAGACCTTGAATATGGCGTAAGATGTTTTTAATGAAATTATGTATATTTTCAACATTGTCCAAAAATATTAAATAAAAATATTCATAATTGACAAAACTACATTTTTCAATTTTTTCAAAACACTTCGAGTGACGGACCCTGTATATTCTTACACGAGAAAGGCTCCAAAGAATTTTAGCATTAAGAAGAGAACTATAGAACACTTGCTTTTATTAGTCATGCCAGTGAGATCATGCTGACCTGCTCCCACAAATTCCTCAGGAACAATCTGGCTTTTTTCCAGATAACGATGCAAGGTTAGCTCATAAATATAAGACAGCTGAGAACAGAAGAAACTCTACGAGTTTTTTGTTGTATGGGTGCAATTTATAAAACAGACTTAAAGCAAGCGCAACACTTAAAGTTATTTTATTCTCACCAAGTCTATGAAGAACTGGAATTTGTTCTACAAGTGGGAGCTCCTCCAATGGAGCTCCCAAAATCCAACTTGGCGTTATTTCGCATAAATTACACAAACACACTAATTCCTGGAGAACGTTGCAAAAAAGTTGACCGGTTTCAGGATTGCAGGTTGTCTTAGAGGCAACCAAAGCTTTTCTGAAGCAATGATCCCAAAGAGTGGAGGTTACGTGTACACCAAGAGCATCAGCGAGGCTTGTGAGTGCAGAAAGTATTACAGCAGGAATATCAGCTAAAAATAATATAGTTTATTTAATATATAAAATAAATTATAATCAATTATACATTGTAATTTTTTTTAAAACCTGACATAGGCCAACTTTTTTATTTGAAGTGATAGTCTAGTACTTCCCAATTCAAAGTTGTAGGAAATAACTTGACTAAGAAAAATTTACAAATAATGATTTCCGGTGTTGACAGATGTCTTCAGTTACTAAAGCAAGATTTTTAAATGGCAACACCGTATTGTATGTGTTTTAGTACCTACTGGAGAAATTGTGTGTAAATGTTTCTTAGTCAAGTTATTTCCTAGAACTTTGCATTTAGAACTACTAGTATATTACTTCAAATAAAAAATGAATATTGATTATTATAATGCTGCGTTCGCAAAACTCCTGGAGCATACCAACGGAAAAAGATAAAAGTGTCTGGGTCACACACTTATCATCATGAGTTGTGCATTTACGGAGAGTTTCGAAAATAATTATTGCATCTCTCTTTGGTTTTGTGCAGTGGTACAACAATTATACGTTGTCATGGAAAAAAAAACAACTACCTGTAGGTACAAAATGGTTGATCCATTCTCTCAGGTGTTGACTTGATCTTGGTGACCTTGCAGACAAAGGACTACAAGCCCACCAAAGTATGACATGTTCCAAATAGTTTCCTACTTCAGCCCACAGTATATGTTCGTAATATTCCAAAACTTTTTCAATGACTTTACTACTGAGTTTATAATCTCCTAAAATCACACAAATATAAGAAAAAACTACGTAAAATATATTTTCTGCTACCATTTTTATTCTTTCTAACTCCTTCTTTTCCTAACATCGAGGGAGCTATTTGCTGAGTTAGATTCAAAATGTTTAAAACGTTGGCTTGTTCTGATGATAAGAGACCTTCCAAATTTACAAAGCTTCCAATACTATCGTCTATATTAATTGAGCTTTCTTGTTCTGCTATATCAGTTTCATTTTCGACGAGAGGTGGTGATAAATGTTTCGTTAAAGCTCTTAAAAACAAACGGTATATTAATCTGTTTATTATATCATCACTATCACTGTATTTTGTTGATATGTTGCATTTAGGAGATCGCATATCAGCAGAAGATAAAAACATTCGCAGTACGAAGTATTCTAAACATAATGAATGAGGCAGGAAAAGTCATGGTTACGGTTTTCTGGGATTCTAGTGATTTGATGCTCATACGTATATACAGAACGACCCTCATAAATACAAACGTCACCTCATTGTAAACAGAAATACTTACACATAAATTTCAAAACTAGAGTTATCTGAACTGTTTTCGTCCTCAGTGTTATCATGCATTTTGTATGTATCCAGCAAACAGTCGATGAGCTTGTGACAGCAATATTCTGCTCTGTTTGCCGATAAAATCTGAAGTAGACGAGTAACAGAAAATTTTCTTAATGGAAACATCAGATAGGGGCAGGTATTGTTGCAAACACTGTTGATATTTTTTGATAGATAATGTTTCGAATCCATTGAAAGCAAAGTATTGTATGATGTAGATAATCTGAAAATAAGAAATGTTTAGTCGTCCCAAATTGCTGTTCAATTCAAAATAGACGCAGATCGCATATTTATAAATATTTTAGAAAAACGATAATTGAATGTTAAGTAAAGAACATTTAATTAAACTGTCTTATCAGAAAAAGACAGGCTTTTTCAAAATAGAGATCACTTGCTTAACACATTACAGATTGTAGTTAAAATAATACTTGAGCTTTAATAGCACACCATCCTGTTCAACAAATTCTTAACACATACCAGGTGTGACAGTTAATAATTCTTATTAAAAGAACTCTCTTAATTTGGGAGAAAGGTAAAAAATGGTTTATTCAAAGTATGCGCCATCACTAGCTGCACATTTTCTCCATCACTCTGGCAATTTGAAGATGACCTCTCAGAAAAACCATACATCTTTTGGGTGGGTCCAATCATCAAGCCAGTTTTCGACATCTCCACAGTTGAAGTGTTTCATGGAAAGTACGTGAGACATCGATGAAAATAAGTGTTAGTCGGAAGGGGCTAAGTCTGGTGAGTACGGTCGGTGGGGCAAGAGTTCCCAGCCAAGTGTACAAATGGTATCTCTGTCCGCTTTCGATGTGTATGATGGGGTGTTGTGCTGAAAAATCATTTTTCCGTGTCTTGTAGCCCATTCTGGTCGCTTTTCGAACAATGCATGTTTCAAATGGATCATTTATTGACCGTAGCGAACGACATTAACTGTTTCACCTGGTTTCAGAAACTCATGGTATCTGATCCCACCAAATGCACAGAATTGTTTTCTTTCCAAAGCAAGTCGGCCTTGCGGTCGATGTTGATAGTTGACCTGAGTCAACCCACGTTTTCTGCATCTTGTATTCTCGAAATGTATCCATTTTTCCTCTCCAGTCACGATCCGATGCAAAAAAGCAAAACTTCGCACGTGTTTTTCGCTTTTCCATCTGTCTGTCGTTCAGCTGATTTTTCTTCTTCATTTCATGTAATTTCTGCCTTCTGGATTTTTCTCATGGCATGCAGACGATCACAAATAGTTCGGCGACCAACATTTGACCTCTCTGCCGTTTGTTGTTGAGTTTGCATATCGTCTTCTTCCAACAGTGCTTGTAATTCGGTATTTTCAATTTTTTTCGGTTGACCTAGGCGTTCTTTATCTTTCAAGTCGAAATCACCATTTCTGAATCGTCTGAACCAACGTACACAAGCGTCTTGCATTGAAACATTGTCACCGTAAGTTTCCACAAGTATACGCTGGCTTTTACTTGAGTTTTTCTTTTAATTGGCTCGAAACTCGAATTGTTTACCGCACGAAAAATATGACGCTAACTCGAAATCGTTTAAACATCAATAACATTTTGAAGGATACAGTTGTAGCATCAAAACGACACAAAAGATTAGACTGTGCACCGACCCTTGTTTCCAGCGCCAACTCTTAAAAAAATGTAAGAATTACGCAAGATTTATCCAGAAAAAAATAATTCAAAAAATCTGTCACATCTACTTTTAGAAATATTTATTTACTTAAAAATGGAAAAAATCTTAGTATGAATAATAAAAAAATCGCTAATTTTCGCCCTCTTTTTATAGTTTTTTGGATCGATTTCTCTTATAATGGACCAACAATAATCCTCTAACATGTTCCATCATTCCAAAATCCTTGATGCCGTTCTTCGAATATCTTCAAATCTTGGTGAAAACGTTCCCCTGTTCGTCACTCATCCTTCCTATGTTTTCAGAGAAAAAAACTCAAATTCACTTTTTTTATTTCCCAAAAATTTTTCGACAACCATTTTGAATGACTTCCAAGGAGTGATGAGACTGAGGATCTTTTGGTAGTTGTGAGTCTCTTATAAGATTATTTAATTCGGCATGGTTAATTAAATATGGAGTGTTTCGTGGAAGAGAGAATTCGTCAGAATCACTAGGAATCAATGTAACTTCAACATCACTTTTATTGTCATCTTCTAGTATATTTTGACTGGAATTACCAGCATATTTGACGGAATTTCGGCATATACAATACTCTCCTTATTTTTTATATTATATCCCACTGTCTTCGTAACACAAAAATAACAGTCATTTTCATGATTGCTAGGTTCTCTCCATAACATTGATGAACCAAATGGAAGGTGTACGTTATCTCCGGATAACCACTGGTGTAAAACGATTCTACAACTTTCACAAAACACATGAGGCACCCACTTTTTATCTTAGTTCGCAACAGAAATCCAAAATAATGAAGATATGCATTTCTATTTTGTTAGCTTAGGTCGTGAGCTAGCCTTTACGGCCCTTACTCATATAATCTTAATTAGTACCCTTAATTCGCTGTGTGTGAACCCCCACAGTTGCAGCATTTTGGCGGTTGGCTGGGGTCCAGTTTGCACTCACTGCTGCGGTGACGACCCGCGCACTTTACACAAACTGAGACTGCTTCACATTGGGATGAAATATGTCCGTATTTGTGGCAATTAAAACACTGGCGTGTTTTGGGTTTTCTTATTTGCACCACTACTTGGATGGATTGGTGCTGGAAACGGCTTATTTCCAAGATGTTGGATTCGTCTGACGGGTCCGTGATTTGGACAATCGCGATCGGCGTCTTCTGGCTGGTTTACCATCTTATGATGTTGGTCGGATGGAAACCCATGTTTATCAGCTTTAGTCTGACTTCTTCGGTCGGGATGGATTCCGTTATTCCTCGCAGGAGGACGTGGAGGAACTTGGGTTTATTTTGAAAGGCGTGGAAGCGGTAGCCTTTTTCTATGAAATGCCGAAGGATTGCATTTCTGTCTTCGTCCGAATGGGGGATTAGCAGCACCCCGTCCGGAATGGTTTTGGCTGGCCCTATGGCCACGTTGCTTTTTCCGAGGTGGCGGGCCACCTCGAGGAAGGCCGATATGTCCCGAAGGATTATCGGTGTCGATTTTGATTCGGTGCCGGCGGATGGTGCTGGCGCCTGGGTGGTTGTGGCTGTGTTCAGCAGGACCTGGGGGACTGGAGGCTCAGGCGAAGTCAAAGCGGGCGGTTCGACGGCGGCTTCCAAGGTCTCGCCCTCTTCGGCTTGTTGTCTGGCCTTCTTTCTCCTTCACCGTCTTGCTCTGGCGGATATCTGGTTTTCTTCATTTGCGGTGAGGCCTGTATCGTTGGCTTCGTTTTCGTTGTCGGAGACCGAGACTGGGTCGTCTACGGTGGGTGGGGTATTAAGTGATTCTTCAAGTTTAGTTTCCAGTGACCTGGTGGTGACCACTAGTCTTTCTTTTTCTAGCTCTAAAGAGGTAACTGAGGCTGTAAGCTCAGTTATTTCTTGATTTTTTTGGGAAAGCTTTTCATTAAGCTCGATGATATCTTTGTCGAGTTCTTCTGCGTTTTGGCAAAGCTCGTTGATGCATTTGATGTTCCACCTGAATTTACTTTCCAGGAGCTCTCTGGTGAAGGTGTGTATCTTGTCTGCAGAGCAGTAGGTGAGTCTATCGGATTCCATCGCGAATCGATGAGAGAAGACCCGGCGCGACCGCGATGACTGAACGGAAACTATACGGACTCGACCGCGGGAGCAATTTGAGAGACGTCCGTACGCAGCGACTGTCTTGGCTGAACTGATGATGAGATATGCATTTTTTAACGCATCTACAATCTGTCTTCTTTTTTTAAAAATATAAACTGTTCACAAATGTAGCAAAAACGATCAGAACTTTGTTTACACTTTCTATTCGACATTTTAATTCAATTTGAAACAAGATATTTGTTGTTTGAATCGAATAATTTAATATTAAACTGAAGTCACTACGTAGGGTAGTTGAAAAAAAATTATTTGAGTGTAGAAAAAAAAATGTGACGTGATAGAATATATCTGCTAACACTTTTATGTTTAAGAAAGGTAGGTTAACATATGTATATACATTTTTTTCAGGGTATATAAAAAAAGTTAAAAATTTGTAAACTAGTGTTATTAACGGCCACACCTGGTACATCTAGGCATATGAGACATTGTGCCTTAAGATTAACATAAAGGAAACTAAAATTGTGGCGGTTCATGGTAATTTTTCCACTCACACCAAGACCATTTATGCATATGACTCTCCACTTGAATCTGTGGAATTTTTTAGCTACTTGGGTAGTCTCGTTAATTCTATAGCCTATTTATTGAAGAAAGAAACTAAACCCAAACATATTCACACATATTGCACGTGATCATTACAGGGCTGCACTAAGGACTGTCCTCCTTTTGGGCGGGGTTTAGCTAATATCGACAACTTCATCAGCTGTGTCCGTAACAGACATTTTATGGAAACAAAATACAATTATTAATAAATCGAATGTCATTCAATAAATGAAAAAACTCACGCAGTGTATGAGTCACTGCTGTCAAACTTGTGATTCTGTCGAACGGCAACCTACCAATCATCTGGGTTTTCACTGGTGGCGTTAATCGGCTCGATCGACCCCCGTCAATAACAGGAGTGCTCAGCGTTTCTGGTTAAAATATCACGTGCTGATCACGCGGTGGTCATTGTTTTTGTCGACTGTCTTTCTTCGGTAAATAAACTTTAGAGCAGATTTGGATACGAAATTCTTAACCGAATTAGTTATGCCCCTGGAGCGTTTTGAAAATTTTGTCATAGAATTTTCAAAAATTCTGACCCGTCCTTGAAGATAAAGGTCTCCGAGTACTGGATGCGATCGTACCTTTGCTTAGTTAAGGTTGTGAATCGTGGATACCCTATAGGAAACACTTGAAGGTTTTCGAGAGTACATAGCAGCGTCATCTGAGACAGATAATGAAGATCAGATGGTACAATAAAAAAATCAAATGTGGAAGTTCTCAGTGGAAACGAACTGTTTGTCGATAGAAGTTCTCGTGTGGGGAGGGTGTTGGGCGGGACATTTGACCAGACTCGACGACCATTATCTAGAAAAGTGTATTTTATACGCTGAACTGACCTCAGCCAAACGTAAATCAGGAAGTCAGAAACTTCGTTATAGAAATGTTCTCCATGAAATATTAAAGAGCGTTAATGCCATTAACCATGTTATCATCAATAGGAAGTGACTGCCTCCAACAGAACTCAATGGATACAACTAGTTCATCAGTATCACTCAGGCCTAGAAACATATACATTCCACCTCCTGACCAGTTCGAATATCCTGAATGTGGTCGCGACATCAAACTTAAATTTCAAACATAACACTTTGATATATATATATATATATATATATATATATATATATATATATATATATATATATATATATATATATATATATATATATATATATAAAATCCATTGGCATGATTAAGAAACACCATTCAAATATCTGAGTAAAATGTTTGGATTGTGTCATCATAAAAGTTTAATGAAAGACTTTTTTTGTCTAATTTCCAATTTATTTTATTTATATTTGACGCGTTTTGCTAACACTTTAGCCTCGTTAGACAAATACAAAAATTAATGTTATAATTTTGATTTACTGTACATATATATCAATGATCGCTTATTGTCTATTATGTGCAACTTAGTTGATATGGTTAAAATAATATTTAGAAACAGTAAAAATAATAATAGCCTTTCATACCTTAACGTTACCTTCATTAAACAATCTCCATAGAATATGAACAAAGGCGCAATATCACTAATGAATTCCTGCAGTATATAACAAAGTTGTAATTTGGTTTTCCACAAGATATTCCTAAACATTTTCAGTTTTTTATATATGCATGAAGCCAACGAATTAATCGATTTTAGATTTTGAAAGCAACTCTCATATCTTTCAGTTAAATTCTCTATAAATGCAGATATTTTATCCATTTCCTCGATTGGTAATGCATCCTCACTAGCTCCTCCCAAAGTATTGATACCCTGTCGTTGTTCGTTTGTTATCACCAAAGAAACTTCGCTGATGTGATTAATAAGCACCATACTTTCTTTTTTTAACATTCTGCAAGTACTAAAGGTTACTTCGTAGTCAGCTAAAACCGGTGGTAACCATTTTGCTAAACTGTGTAAATTGCTAGACATAAAGCACTTGTTTCTTTTTCTGTTCGATAAAGCTGTGCCCTACTGTTGTCACTACAATACATAATTTTCATAATCTTAAAATATATCGCAAAATTAAGACAGCTAAAAGGATATTTGTCCTTGCCATTATTCTGTTACCATAGAAAGTTGAATCGATAATCAATGCGGGTGTTGCAGATTTTCTTACAGATACACTATTATCTTTTTTTTTAGGATAATAATGTACGTGGTCTATCCTCAGCAGAACGTGATTTCACGCGAAATATTATTTATTTATTGTTTTTTTAATTCAATGCGGATAAGTGGTAATACACTTTTTAAAACAGTTTTGGTACTCATATTTGGGTCTTACCTTCAAAGTCATGATCGACACCGGCTGGATATACAAAAATATGTCGAAACTCTGCCCATTCACCGCCACTTTCAATTCTGAGAAGACCCACAAGTCACACGGAATTATATCATATGAATATGAGATGAGATGAGATGAGTGATTCACCAATCTTTTTAGGCAAGAACAAGTTTTGTAATGTCAGTTAGTTCCTCGACGAGTCTGGCACATACAATGATTATTCCGATAAATTTCAGCCACCTTTTGAACGTTTTCTTCAGTTCGAACTGTTATTGATAGATCTTACTGTGGATTGTTTTTAATGCGCTCTCTGCCTTTACGAAATCTTCACCGATCTTATACATCATATACACCACGTTCCTAAGTTGGTTAATTTGGACATTTGCTTCTACCATTTGACATGAGCCCTTTCTGAACTTGGATGAAATTGTGCGGGATACACAGGTCGACGTGATTTTTGTAACATTGATGAGAATATTCTTTTTGCTTTTCCCCATCCCACTTTGAAGTCAAAATTGTTTGTACCTGACTTTGGAGTACAAGGGCAAAGAGTACTTTGGTACAAAGTATTGCTGTTTTTTTTTGTATCTATAGGACAGTAGGGCAACAAAAGAGCATTACAGTAAGAAAGATTGACTTCATAGAACTTCTTTTGAATCTGGTGGTTCAAACATAAAATATGCCCTCCTTGTTAACCCAAAAAAGATGCTTCTTTCGCCTCTCTATATTAACATCTCATGTAAAATATTTTTTATTCACATAATCCTCAGTAATGTCTTTGCATATATTTAACACGTTTTACATGTTTATATTAAATAAATATTAGATTGTAGAAATATGTCGTCTCCATTTTTTCGCCTTCACCTACCCCCTGTAACAAAAAAAATGTACGTGTTACAGTAATTAGCTTATCATTTTCGGATTTAGGACTACAAAATACTTCATATACACCTATTTTCATCAATGTTCCCTCAAAAAAGTTTAAATTTGTTGACCTGTGATATGTAACTTTACAGCTGTCTACGCTAAAATTGACTTATCTACGCTAAAATTCTGCAAATCGTCAGAAAAATTTAAATTTCATACAAAACAACTTTGTTTTTTATAACTGTTTGAACCAGGTTTTGTGAGATGAAGAAGATTTGATATGTAGAATACTTTACTAATTCATTAATTACTAGAAAAATCCTAAATTGCATTAAACTATGTACCCTAACAATATAAATTACATAATTCTCCATGAATGTATCACCTGTTACCCACTGCTACAAATTACTATCATATTCTCATTTCACCACATTTGTGTTAGGCAGTATTTCTTTAGCATCTTTTCTTACATTCTCCTCCTACCGGGTCTTTGGTCTACTCCTATTTCTGTTACCTACAATTTATTCCTCTGTGGGGGCATTAAAATCGTCCACACTCACCCACCATGTTGATTATTTTTCTTTCAATTTATTTTTATTATTTCGAAATATTTTGTTACTTACATTTTACAATTTATTTTATTATTTCCAAATAAGTTTATGAAGGTCTAAGGCCGCTATTTGTATATGTTTATATTTTTACAATTTCTTTATTATTGCATACTAGTTTTATGAAGGTCCATGGCCACTGTACAACCGCCTGGAACCCTAGTCATTTTATAAGTCTACAAATATTTTTTCTGAAAAATCCCAATTCTATTCCTTTCGGGTCGGTCTAGGTCTAAGCCGACATCACTTACTTCGATGGCTGTTATTGGAAGGCCGAATAATTTTGGAATTTTTCTCAGGGTCGAAGACGGTTGTAAAGGGCAGGCAAAGAAGGCCTTCATTTTAGTTCAGTTCAGTCTTCACTAGACTTCAGTTTACAATTCGCTTCAGGGCAGTTCAGTCCTCTTAACAGTCAAGACTTCTCCATCATAAATAAACTGTGTAATATCTCCTGTGTATGTGTATTCTTGTGTTCTCGCAAAGCCCGAAACGCGCCAAACCTCCATGATTCCCCTTGATACTAAACTTTCTGGTTTCATTATACAAATGATTGTATAATGATGCGTTTCTGGTATCTTGCTTCCATCGTCCTGGTAAAACATCTCTTCTTGTTCGTCGCTTACTGCACCCAAATTTTCCGGAAAAAAATATATGGGGGTTAAAAATGCATTTTTAACGGCATACGACACCCTAGTATTTCATAGGCTTTCAAGAACTAATCTATGAGGTTTTTAGTTTTCATTTTTCTTGTTGCCCAGAAATCCTTTCACTACACTTACAAAGCACTTCCAAGCTGCCATTTATTTTTCATTTAATTTTTCTTGAAAGAAGAAATCACCTTAAACCATTACCTTGTTTGTCCATGGCTTTGGCAAAGTTTTCCATTAGTCCAAGCTTAATATGGAGAGGCACGCACCTTTTTTGGGCTAACAAGAGGGGCATATATTATGTTTGAAATACCAGGTTCAAAAGGACCTCTACGAGGTCAATCTTTCTTACTATAATGATCTTTTGTTACCCTACTGTCCGATGGACACAAAAAACAGCAATATTTTGTAAAACCCCCTTGAAGCAATATACCTATAACTTTTAAATCCCCACAAATATCCCACTGGCACTGATCATATTTAACGAGATTTAGTATGGTTGTTAAGTTGTCATAGGTTTCTTACATTGTCACTGAATGGGCTAAAGGAATAGACGGAAATAGTGAAACATATTAGCACAATACACACAACAATAGTTAGCACAGAAACAAACTAAACTATACAAAACAATAAAGCTGCCCTTAAGGGTGCGTCGGATACTGTTGAAATACCCCCTCTTCGATCTTAAGGTGATTCCTACATTGTCCAGTCCAAAGTCAGGTACAAATAATTTGAAATACCCCATTTTCATAAAGTAATTCAACAATTTTAAAGCGTTGTTGTATTGTGTACGACTCCATTTTTATAAATGTTATACATTACACTTCTGAAATGAAATTAGACCTAAGCAAATTCACAACGCCATCTATTAATTTTATTCAATAATTAAAAAAACCGCTCAATTTGAAAGACCCGTTATATGAGCACCACACCACTAGAAACCTAGAAAACCTTTTTCTGCAAATGAAACCGTTTAACTTTCTTTGCTCCTATCCACCGCTCGTCTCTGTTTTGTTATAATAAATCCAGGTTTCATCCGCTGTGCTGGAAAATGCCAAATAAACTAAAGACTCTTTTGAAGTGTTCATTCGAATGCGTCTTCGGTCAACTGTTAACAGTCTGTGATCATTTAATATGACACTATGAATATTTATGACTATTTTGTTATAAATATATAGTTAGGATATCTTGATGATCAAAAACTGGCCAGAAATTAAAACTTCGGTAGATTATCCTACCGCCCTAACTTACACCAGCTCAAGGGGGAAGGGGGAACCAGTCAGCCAGAGGGAATAAGCAAATAAACAAAAAAAAAAGGAAATATAATTAAAAGGGGGATGTTTGAAATAAAAAGACATATTTCGCCATAACTTAAATATTTATTATTTAAAATGACCTAACTTAATATTAAAATTAATTATTTTACACTTGTCTGTATAAATGCTTAGTGTAAAAACGATAGCAATTCATCAGTATAACTTATTCTCAGTTCAACTTAAAAAGTAACCGCTCGCTAGCCAGAACTGTAGACGCGTTTTGATCCAATAATCGCTACATGTTTCACATATTCAAATCTTAAAATAATAATTTAACATAATAAATCACAATAGTCAATCGATAGATTTGCGGACCATATACTTGCCATATGAAAATTTTATAACTTGGGCCCTACCGCTAAAGAACGTTTCATGCGACACGAAAACAGCACAGCTCTTCCTAAACATTGCACGGCCTATTTGACGAGAATTATATTACTAGGGGGGGTTTCCTTAAACAGTTTTGCACCACTCTTAAAGTCGAAATGTTTCTTTGTCTTTTTTGTGTTTAAATTAACAATGGCACATGTTATTCAATCATTTTCATAACACTTCTTGAAATATAAGTTCAGTTTCATCTGAAACATAGAGAACTTGTTAGACAAATTTAATGTAATTAAATATAAGTGTAAATAAACAACTGTTAAAAACATTTAATAAAACGAAAATAAAAATAAATAAATATTAAAGTAAAGAAAAAAAAATAGAAATATTCAATTGCACATATGGTAAGTTTTTCTTTATTAGAAGAACAGAATGTTGATTGAATGAAACTGAAACACTTGATGTGCCATAGTTATTTTTTCTCAAACAAATTTAAAAAGTGCAAATTCTGTATAGTATTTATCTTGAACCACATCTTCCAGTACTTCAAAAACAATCACTTTAAGTTGGTCCAACAATAAAATGAACTTTTTCACTAATCAAAAATTAATTTTGCGAAACCACAACGAATGTATTGATATGTAATCAACAAATCGATCTTTAAAGTGACCAACTTTAACTTCCACGTGTTCATAAATATCCATCATTACATCACTTTATGTGTTTGGATAGAAATTGGATGAAGGAGGGTTTTGAGAATGGTACTGGGGATAATCGGGATAAGAATTTGTAGGGGCAGCTGGAGCAGGTGGAGGTGGGTACATTCCTTGAGGAGGATGATGCGGGTACTGTTGAGGATACGGGTTATATCCTGGGTATATAGGTTGGTGAGGGGCAGGATTATTATAGTCATAGTTAGGTTGTGGAGGTGGAGGTGCGAAATGTGGTTGAGGAGGTGGATATCCTTGATAACCATAGTTATAATGAGGCTGGTTAGGTTGAGGTGGATATCCAGTGTATCCATCGTAATGAGGCGGAGGTTGAGGAGGATATGCATAACCCTGAGGAGGAGGCGGTGCCTGATAAGGCGGGGCATTATAATTATAGTAATTGTTATATCCACCGGTGCTATTGTACTCTGTGCTGTTGTCACTTTTACTTTGTTGGTTTTGGTTCTGATGGTACTGTTGAGATTCATTGGCCTGATCAGAAACGTACGTGACCTCGTCGCTTTGATCGCTTGTCTCGTGCTCTGGCTGTTCGGACATGTCCATCTAAAAAGCAAAATTTGAACGATGTGCAAATTGCAAAATATACAATTATAATAGATACTAAAATGAAAAAAAAAATCTATAAGCAATGGGTAATACTTTGAACTCTTTTATAGCCAATTTGTTTATGAGTAAGTTTCTTGTTCAGCTAGGTGATTACTTCCCTAGAACATGATTCAGGTGGAATTTAATATGTTCAGAAGAGCCTTGCACTGAAACTATACTGAAATATATATTCCTAATGATTCTTACTATTGTAAACAGCATAAAATGACAAGTTTAAATTTTTAGTTCACCGTTCACTTAATTTTCCTTTTAAACTCAAAGAGAGTTTACTACTAAACAACAAATCACTTTATTTAACTTATCGACGCGATTTTCGCAATGTTAGCATCAGATATTCACTCTGGATCCTCCCTTGGTGATGCTAACATTTGATCCACACTGAATCATCTCCTGATGATGCTAACAGCGTCAAGAAGTTACATAAAGTGAATTGGTATTTAGTAGTAAATATCTCCAAGTATAGTTATTTACACTGAAGGTTCCAATAGAAAGATTAGTTTTCCTCTGACAGAAGTTTTAAACAAGAAAAAGTTACGAGGAATGTGGGTAATATCAACAGTTGTTCAGTTCTCATACTCGTAAAATGCATGTTCAAGTGAACATGATAATTAACCCTCTGGTGGGAGCGCTTTTCCATTTTCCGCGAGTTTTTTGATTGATTATTTCCTACTTCGCGAAGCGGAAATAATAAAACAAGTTTATAGTTGAAAAATTACTTTATTTTTCTGTATATTCTCCTTAAAGCTCAATACGTTTTTTGCAGCGGTTCTCCAATTCATTTATTCCATCTCTGAAGTGATTTTTGAGAAGTCTTTCAAAATACTCATCTACAGCTGGTATAACTTCTTCATTTAATGAAACTCTTGTCACCTAGGAATTTTTCAGGTTTTGGTTCAGATGAACGTCAGAGGGGGCCAGATCTGGCGAATATGGTGGATGCTCCATTAATTCGTAGTGCAACTCCTTCAATTTGGCCATTGCAAGAACACCGCTGTGAGCTGTTATTTTTTTGTTTGGTAAACAAGGTTTTACCTGACCAATTTTTACATCCAATTGATCCAAGAAGTTTGAGTAATACCGCCATTGTTGTACCGGTTTGAAGGTAATCAATTAACAAAATGTCTTTTGCATCCCAAAAAACTGATACCATAACCTTTTTGGTCGATTTTGACCACTTTGGCTGCTTCGGAACTGAACAAACCAGCTCAGTCCACTGTACGGTTTGTTGTCGCAGTTCAGGATCATAGTGGTAAACCCAGGTCTCCTCCATAGTTACAAAACGACGTTTAAAATCCACTTTATTCTTTTGAAAAAGATCCAAAGGTTGGTTAGAAACTTTTTCTCGAAGTCGTTTTTGATTAGAATTTAACAAATGCGAGACCCATCTTGCACGTAGCTTCCTCAAGCCCAATTCCTTTTTCAAAATATGAAACACCCATTCAGTTGAGAGTCCATGGCCTTAGCAATATCACTCAATCAATTGTCTCATCCATAACCATATCATATATAGAATTATTTGTTTAGTAGTTGAACTTATTGAACGTCCAAGAGGACGATTTTGAAGGAGCAGACTCCCCTAATACAACTACCATTTCACTATGCATTTCCATTGTCTTTAAACTTTTTTTACAGATTAAATCACGGCACGATTTTCAATATTTCCCAATTCAAAAAATAACACTGATCCGTTTACTTTAAGCTGCTGTTTTTATACGAATGAATTAATATATCAACTTGAAACTTCAGATATGTTCATATGAAGGATGAAACTTCAAAATGTAGTAGATTATATAGCTCTTTTACTGCTCTATAGGTGTCGCTCCGCGAACTTTTCAATTAGCCTAGTATAACAGGTTAAAATATGTTTACAATATATTATTAAAACCATTTCCTCTATTGAACAGTGACACTTTTTTCATGTCTACACCCCCTTTAGTATGATTGTAATTCACATTTAAGACAGATTTACAACAAATACACTTAAAATAATGATAAACTGTAAAATTAAAATATGAAAATGACCTTGATATCAGTTGCCCACATATTGGTAGGAAAATACTTCAGCTGATGTGATCAAAACGCTATCGCTACCTACAGGGATCTACTAAATCTGCGGTGTACTGTCCATTGAAGGGTTAAATTTTATAAGTTTTGTTTATAGTTAAGATAATGTTATATAAAGACATACTTAAGATAAATGAATTTAGAAAAAAAATTGAGCTAAAACTGCTCTGGAAGCCGGCCATTTGAGTAAAAGTAGTGAAAGAAACGTAACAGTTGCTTGGCGGTGAAGTTATGCCCCACCCGCCTTATTTACCAGACATTACCTCTTCCGACTACCATTTGTTTCGATCGATGCAAAGCGGATATTGGAACAGCACTTAATGTATGAAGAAGCAAAAAATTGGGTGGATTCGTGAATCCCTTCTAAAAATATTGATTTATTCAGACGTGGAATCCATTTATTGCTCGAAAAACGAATGGTGCTTCACAGCACCAAAAATTCTTCTGGGTACATTTCTTCAAAATACTGCAAGCGTCTCTTCTTTTTCTTTGTGAGGGTCCGCGTCTTGTAGCCATAAGTGACTATTGGCCGAATGAGTGTTTTAAACGTAAAAACAATAATTTCTTTGTACGAGTATTTTCATCTTTTACAGGCTTGCTTCTCTGACGAGTCAACGTTCCAAATCATGCAGGACAAAAGCTTATTTGTGCAAGTGATTTGTGAAAATTATTTCAAGGTATCCTTAATAATTTGGCAACAGACTGTATTTTAAGAATTATTTCTACACTCTATACAGGGGCATTTTTAAGCTGAGAATTTTTCAACAGCGTATAAAACTCGATAAAATATTTTATTTTTCTAATATCATTTTTCAAAGAAAAACTTAACACATTTATTTCGAAAACAACATTTATTCCTGTCCTGCATCTTGTACTTAAAGAAAAGGTTCAAAGTGGTCGCCGATCCGTTCCACGCAAAATTGGGCGCGACGTATCCAAGAGTCGAGCATGCGCGTAATAGTTATAAAGGTCTTCCCCTAATAGTCTCACCAGCCTTTACGATCAATAAGTTCTTCCCTTATATTAACTGGTGTTTTAAAAACTATGCTTTTTATGTAACCCGTTAAAAAAAAACACAAGGGTTAAGATCTGGTAACCTAGGCGACCATGTAACTGGCCCTCCACGACCCACTTACTAGGAAAAGTTATGTCTAGGAACTCCCGCACTTCACGCCTAAAATAGGATGGCACTCCTTCATGTAAGAATCACATGTTCTGCCTGATATTAAAAGGCACATTTTTATACATATCACCAGAGAGCTAGAGACACCTGGCTCTTTAAACAACTCGAATAAATGATTTCGGCAATGGGTGAACCCGAAAAGGAAAACGTTCAGCCTATAGCTGAGATTAGTATTTTTGAAGACACTCTCCAGAAATTAACAGCATGTCAACTAATTCACTATTCTCATACATGTAGGTCATTTTATCTTTCCAAAACACCCTGTAGAAATCCATATTAAAACTGACACTATATATATATATATATGTATGTGTATATATATATATATATATATATATATATATATATATATATATATATATATATATATATATATATGTATGTGTATATATATATATATATATATATATATATATATATATATATATATATATATATATATATATATATATATATATATATATATATATATGTATGTGTATATATATATATATATATATATATATATATATATATATATATATATATATATATATATATATGTATGTGTATATATATATATATATATATATATATATATATATATATATATATATATATATATATATGTATGTGTATATATATATATATATATATATATATATATATATATATATATATATATATATATATATATATATATATATGTATATTGTACGGGTGCGCGCCCAAGTCCCGATGTAAAATTCGCCAAATTGAGGTCTACGAAAGGCCAAGTTCTTAACGGTCTACGAAAGGCCAAGAACGTAACGAGGAATTGATTGCCTCGGGTTATCCTGCACACTCTCGTTCACTGCAGCAATGCTTTCTGCAGACATCGCGTTTCGACGACGTGAAGGTGTTATTTGATTGTCTACTGAACCAGTTTATTCGAATTTGTCCACCAAACGACCAATAGTCGTCGATTCAACAGAACGTTTGGGTATTCCGTAAAAACCGCGTGGCGCACGGAATGTAGCTCGAACTGAGCACTCATTTTTATAGTAAGGTTTAACGATTTGCAGACGTTGCTCAACAATAACTATCCATGATGATTTGCCCAACATTAATTACTATCACCTTCAAATTTGACAACTGTAGCTTCACCAACATGGCCGCTACACACTAAGTTCGAGTGACCCTATTGGAAAACCCTGTATAAGGAATTCATGATTCACAAAAAAACGATAAACATTAGTGGTATTCTGTTCGTTTTGAATTTGCGGGCGATCGATTAAATTTGTTTAAATTATTTTAAGGGCCGGGGTTAAATTTTTTTAAAAGGTTATTAAAGGCTCTCGCGGCCTAATTTTAGAGATATTTAAAAAAATGGAATTAGAAAAAATGTTTATCGAGTTTTCTATGCTGTTAAAAAAAAGTATAAATTTAGAATCACCCATTATATTATGTGCAGAATGTAAAATATTATTTTTATTTCTGGGAATATTCGGACACAAAAAGTCTTTTTTATACACGCCGATAAAAACATGAAAGGACAAAAAACGCCGACAACTCGATTTCTAAATCGTTTGATTTCGGATTTTTTAATCGGGTATCTTCTAAGTGTGGTAATCCGTTTATTGTACTGCCGTTTTCTTAGTGTTATAGACTTTATGCTATTAACTGTTCCTGTATAATAATAGCTGGTGTTTCATGAGAATCGGTAAGTTATTTATCAATTCACATTTTTTCATTATACCTAATGTACTGTGGAGGGAAAAGTGAATTTTTTTTTTGGTGGATCGATTTTTTTAACATACTCGCCTATTAACATTTTTTGTTCTAACACACATTGATCAATTTCACTGTTGCAATAACGGACGAATGGTCGGGTACATAGTCGTGATGCACCAGCACTTTTCGCGTTTTTTACCAACTCTTCATTAACCAATAATACAGCATAATACTCTCATGTGGTCGTCTTTTCATTTTCCAAATAGTCGATGAAGATAATGCGAATTCAAGAAAACAGTAACCATAAGTGGCTGTACATTGTTCTGATTGTTCCCTCATTTCTGATGTGTAGTGATGAGTCCAAGTTTTACCAACAAACATGAATCGTAGCAGTAACTGCTTCGGATTGCATGTATACATGTCTAAACATCGATGTGAGCCGTCAAAAATGATTATATGGCCTTATTCGCCCTAATTTAACGCCTCTGAGGTCGAAATGTAGCGTCACTTGCTGCCGTTAATACTTGGATGAATAAGTCTCTGAGGAAAGATCAGGCTTGTGTACTGCAATTCAATAAGCATGAGTGCAGAATCCGATAAGAAAACGGCCTTCGGTCAAACCAGTATGAGGCTGGGTAAAGCCGAAGGGAACTACGTCGGTAGGCTTTCGATACGCCTGAAGGTTAAGCACAAATCCAGGGTTGATAAACCTGACCTCCAGTCTGCACTGGAGTGAATCAATAGCTGATGATCGTGGTTTGGAATATACATAGCAAAAAACGCCATGAGCGTCGACGTGACTCAAATAAATTAATCTTAACTTGATTCCCCAAATTTTTTATGGATTCACAAATTACACGGAACCAAATCAAGTGAATATGGGGCATAGTGGGTGCTTCCTTGATACTTTTTCTACCCCAAAAAAGTTTGTCGTTAAAATATGATGATGAGATTTAAGTTTTTGATAAGCCTGACAGACAGACAATTATTTTAGAGTTTTGGCAACTTTTTCGACGTTTTCTTCAGTTTGATAAACAATGTGAATCATTTCAAAAGTTCAAATTTATTCAAAGTAACGCGAAGGTCCTCTTAGTCATCCTTCCCACACGAGAGTGTATGAAAAAACGAATGATGAGAAAATCCTCCAATATTAGTAAAATGCACCTAAGCATCAAAATATCGCTCTAAAGTTCAATATTTCTATTTACCATCTTCTCGTTTTGATTTTCTGCATCCTCATCCTCATCATCAAATGGTGAACCGGGCAGATCGGGCAAGTCGTCCTCATCTTCATCGTCTTCAGGTTCCCTCTCTTCATCTTCCTCTTCATCCTCATCCGAATCCATATTATCCAGATTATCTGGATTCTTAAAACCTGCTGTAATACTGTCGAGTGTTTCCTGGAATGGCGTCGGACTAGTTTGCTCCAACCTCTCCAAAACAGTCTTCTCGACTAGTTTTGGTTTGAGCTTCTCTGAAGCAGGCGATGATTGTTGGGGCGGTTTGAGCTGCGGTTGAAAAATTTCCTTTTGTATCGAGGGCTTTTGCTGTAATACAATCGGAGGAAGTTGCGTGGGCGGTTGTTGGATTTGATTCGTCAGTTGTTGTGGGCTGAATGGTTGTAGATGCTGCTGTTGTTGGTTTGATTGTTGCGGTGTTGGTACAGTTTGTAATGGTTGTTTTATTCCTTGACTGTTAACCTACAACAGAACATTATTGGATCTATATCACTGATACCTTAGGGAAAATATACTCACCCTTTGAATTGATATGTTCTTATTTAACTGGGAGATTCGTTTATGTATTTCATCAGCGGATTCTTCAGGTGGTTTCTCTGCCAGAGGATGTTCATCCTCACTGCTACTGCTGGGAATACTCTTATTGTCCTTCATTTGCTTTGGAAGTTCCATGCCCATCTGATACAGTTTAGGTTTCGGACTTGGCGTATTCTGTACTTTTTTACTGACGCTCTGTATCTTTGATACAATATTGGGAACGTTTTTCTGTACACTTTTCATGTTAAACTTTGTCATTCCAAAGTTAAACGGAGGCTGTAACGGAGGAGTGGGTTGAGATGGATGCGAAGGAGCTTTGATTGGACGCTTTTGCGGAATGACAGAGAGTTGTGGATTGGCTTTCATTTGTGGTGGCATCGCTGATTTACCACCCATCTTCATCCCATCATTGTTTTCTTCTGCTTTCCCTTTTACTTTGATTGCCGTTTTTATAGCAACAATTTTACCGCTTTCGAGCTGCATGTAAACACCTTTTGGACTCTTCAAAACGAGAACCTTCTGACCAGCCTTCAAGACAATATTGCCCTTCTCTGGTTGATTTGTTGGTATCACTACGTCTAACGGCAATGTCATCTCCTGAGCAGTCATTCCTTGGCGTTGCCAATGTTCTGCTGGAATCCATCTTGATGGTCGTTCCCCTTGTTGAATTGGTCTTACCGATGCTACTGGTCTGTGGCCTAGAGAATAAGGTGCTAAGGAAAAACATTCTGATTTTTCCACCTGTAATTTCATCTCTACTGACTTACCTCTCCCAGCCCCCATCATGTAAGATGGTTGCCTTGCTGCATTCTTTTCTCTTTCATAACCCTTCTTTGCTAATCGTTTTTCCTGTTGAGATAATTGCTTCTCTTTTCGATCGACCAAGAGCGATTCATGCTGGAAGGGTTCTTTGTTCAGTGTCCTGCCATGATCGTCCAGAACTTTCTGTAGGACCACGTCAATATAGTTGTCTTTGCATGAAGACCAGTCTTTTTCTTCTCCCTCATCATATTTGTCATCATAACATAATGTACTGACATCCTTGATCGTTAGGTGCGCATCTGGATTACATTCATCGACCACACGATCTGACATGCCTGCAAAAATAGTGATTCAGTTATGTTAAAAAGCATGCAAGATTCAGGAACTACCTTGTTTGCTAACTTGTCTATCGTAAATCTTCTTCTCCAAACAATTATCTACAACTAACCTATAAACAAAACAAGGCTTTCTTTGCCCATAACGATATACTCGACACACAGCTTGTGTGTCATGGCAAGGATTCCAGGAGGCATCTAAAACAACCACTCTGTTGGCACCGATTAAGTTAATGCCCAAAGATCCAGCTCTGGTTGATACTAGAAATACGTGGATCTTTGGATTGGAATTAAACTCGTTTATGAGTTTTTCCCTTTCTTGGGCACCTGTCGAACCGTCTAAACCTGAAACATGAGCGATAATTGGTAGAAAAATGTAACATTTATCGAAATATAAAGTACTTACGATAATAACTGACATTTTTGGCCCATTTGTAACATTCACCAGGCACATCGCTTGCCTGAAGGAACTGCTCTATTAAATCTAAGGTTATAAGGGATTGACTAAATACAAGTAGCCTATCACCTAGTGCTATACTTTCTTTTATAATACAAAACAAAATCTTCATTTTTGCAGAATTCTCTATTTTACCCGGTATGTAATCTTTAAGTAGTTCTATGGCCTAAAAAAAAATAAAAAAAAAACGTTAAAATATTTTAGATAGAAATACACATTTAAAAATTTGAGACTACTTTAATAAACTGGTATCGAAATTTATTAAATGATATAGATGTAGTAGAATAATAGATGTAGTGGATTACATGTCGCACAATGGAATTATTTTGATGAAATTGATTTTTCAGTGTAACCACCTTGCAATTCAATACATTTAGACCAACGCCGTTCAAACTTTTTAATACAGTCAGTATAATTCGATTTGTTCAACAGTCAATTTTGTCTCAGCATTGAACTCATCATTTGAAGTGTGTGCAGCGCATAATTCGTGTGTGCACATGCATTATTGTGGTAATCTTGCCTTTTGCTAGTTGGTCTGAACGCCATACCCCGAGAATCCTAGAAAACCGTACTTTTCCTGCAGATGGAACCATTTTCACTTTCTACTGCTTCCACTTACTGTTTGGATTGCTGCTTCGTCTTTAGCGTATATTGGTGAATTTCATCTACTGTTATAAAACACTGAATAAATTATATACTGTTGAGAAGTACTCATTCGAATGCTTCGACTAGGTATATCCAGATATTGAAAATGTTACTCTTCCGCATTTTTTTATCTCGTTTTCAAGTCTGTTCTGTAATTCTTGCCTATACTAAAGGAATTACCCTGAAATAAGGATGCCTTTTCTGATTTTGGCGGTTCTATCTACCGTAAGAAAATACTCTTTTCTTTTGTGTAGTGAAAGTCTGATAATTTTGCATTTGGAATTGTAACGAAGTTCAGGTAAACTTCTCGACGGTTGATACAACGGATGAGAGGTGAAGAGGTGAAGAGGTCTCCAGGAGTCATCGAGGTGCGCTATTTGGCGCGGATGCGTTTTCGATTATTAAGTCGGTAACCCCAGAAATTATAAACTTGATATCGGGAATTTGGGGGATTGGTGAGCTCCAAAGCATTTTTTGAGCGTGGCGTGTAACTAAGCTCAACATTTGCGCTGAGAATTGCTCCACAAGTTCAGAGAGAGGATTAGAGAGAGAGAGACTTGTGGCATAAGCGTTTTATTAGGAACAGAGTTCCTTTGTGACCCCCACATGAAGATTAAAAGTTAAAATGGCCTTGTGGGGCTATTGTGAAGACAAAGTCTTCACGGAAGAGTCCCGAACTGGTCTTGTTTTACAACATGCTCTATTTCTGGCTTCCTCCTGCGTGATCCAGAACACTCCTTCCGTTCTTGTACCACTAGTCTTTCTGGGTTATTGGCATCTCTGCCAAAAAAATCTTAGATTTCGTTCATGACAATTTGCGATAGCTTTGTGGGTTTATTAATTTCTTGAATAACGGGAGTCTTTGTTCCTATGGCAGTCCACGGAATACGAAGGACCCGTCTCCAGTACGAATGTTCAGAATCAATATTAGCCAGCAAAACAAAAAAAAAGGAATACAACTATCGAAAATAAGGTATATTATATTAAATATACTTAATACTTTAGAAGTAGTGCGGCAAGGGGGTACTAAAATCGTACTGCCAGGATCTCAAATTTTTGGTAACAATGCAGTAATACATACCCACTCATAAGGTATTCCACCATCTTCTTTCGAATCCCTCAGCGATAAAGACGAAAGTTTCGACAACGGGGACTCTGCCGGAGGTAGTTTAATTTCTTCTTCCGGTTTCATCTCAACTTTAACGTCGTTCTTAATTTCGCTTTTAATCTTCTCCAACTCCTTTTTCACTCCATACTTGTCGTCTTCCCTCTCTTCTTTCTTTGGCTCAATCTTGATATCACTTATAATGTTAATCTTCTTTTCTGGACTGAATACTGGGGGTAATTTAATATCACTGATAATATTAATCTTAGGTTTGGTTTCATTGCTTAATTCATTCTTCAGACAACCGATGACGTTTGCATTTAATCTAACATCGCCGTCTTCTTTCTTCAGCCAAGAAGGAATCGGTGGAGTATTAGACATGTTTTGATTGAAACTATTCTGTTGGTTATTGAATAAGTTATCTGGAAAACAAAATTATTAAACTCTATGTAAAATTATGTCAAGAATTACTAACTTGGATGATTAAAGTTGGACTTCCTATCCCCATCCCAAAAGTTCTGATCTGCGAAGTCGTCGAAAAAGTTGCTCTGATCGGTATTGTTAAAGTTACCGGATTGATATGGAGAATTCATTTGATTCTGATTAAACTGGGGAGATGGAGAAGAGAAATTTGATTGGTTTGTCTTCAATGACGAATTCAGTTCCATAACATTAGGCGATGGAGTTGGATTTGGAGTTAAAGCAGAATTTGCAGCATTTGTTTGAGTCTTGCTACTGAGAGGTGTTAAAGAAATGCCTGACGGTAAATTAGGGAAGTTATTGGGTTTAGTTGTGGTACTACTGCTTACAGTTACAGTACTCTGATTATCCAAATTAAGTAAACTCGTCTGATTGGAAGAAGATTGTTGTGTAAACGTAGACGGTGGTGTGGGAGGAAAAGTGATACCGGAATTTACAGTTGGATTATTTGTATTTTGTGAGAAACCCTGAGTTTGCTGTTGTTGCGATGAAAATGTAGTATTTTGTTGAAGATTCTGCTCCTGCGTAAACTGATTCTCATGATTTGTATAAGATTGATATTGATTATTTTGTTCAAAATGAGAATCAAAATTTCTTTGTGAAGTCGACATGTGATCGTCGAACAAATGCGAAATTCCCTCAAAACTAGTCCTGGGTTGATTGAATTGATCCATGTAAGGTCCATAGTTTGAGTCGCTAGTTTTTTGAGGATTAGAAATGGAAGATGAAGTGTTTCCAACGCTAAAATGTGATTGACTTGATATAGGTATTGAATTGGGCAACATGGAATTAGGAGTAACTAAAGGTGGCTGCATGGAGTTTGAGGTCTCGGCACAAGTATTATACGGTGTTACTGAAGCTGCTGGCTTGCCATTACGGCCTTTCGCCGGAGTTTTTCTGGGCTTAGATGGAGGTTTCTTAGCTTTTGCCTCGGTGGTCGTTGAAACTCCTGAAATTATTTACTTTAAATCCCACCAACAATTACTTTTTTTATCATTCTTACCACTAACTGTACTGGCAACTTCCTCTAAATCTAAATCAACCGCATCTCCTTTAGCTCTTTTCATCAGAAAATTATACAAAACATCTGGATGATTCCATATTTTACAACAAACAGCGAAGGCTTTCAGTGGATTAGGAACTGTTTGCGTTCTAACTACTTCATTCATGAAGGTATCATATAGTTTTCTTTGGAATGGTGACATTCTCACTAGGAGTACGTATTCTTCTTTTTGTGGTAGTACAGACTGAAGAACTGTATGTGACCGTCGTTGAACAAAACCAACCAGTAAGGAATGTAGTACGTGAGCTCTGTATCGCATTAACTTGATATCTGATTCAGTTGAATCAATACACTGGCCATTCATGATCGGTCGTTCAAACATATTTAAAAATTCTGTTTTTGTACCTGTCATCGAACAAAATATTGAAAATAAAACAATTAATTAAACAAAGTTGATCTTACCTAAATAATTAGGTCTTACAAAGTCAACCATACACCAGTATTCCAACAGATTATTCTGTAGAGGATAACCCGTGAGAACCACTCTTCTTTTTGTCCTAAGTTGCTTAAGAGCCGCCGAAATAGACGCATGAGAATTCTTAATTCTATGACCCTCATCACATATTACCAAATCTGGTCCGGGATTTACCAAAGCAGTATAGATTTCTAAAAAAAAAACAAATTCATACATGTTTATCTCTTTTGGCTGCCTGATTTTGTTATAATTTTGAGAAATCTGGTAAAGAATTCCATTGAAATTGTATCACACACAAAGAGAATTTTCTTTCTGATAGTTGTGAAACGTAAACATAGCCAAATGTATTCTTCATCTTCCACCTTCGCCTCCATCCAAATCAATCCACAATTGCCTCTTTTCGGTTTTTGATGTGTGGTGGTTCTTCAGCATCTTTTCTTACATTGGCCTGCAACCGTGTCTTTGGTCTACATCTCGTTCTGTTACCCATTATTCGTCCTTCCATGATTCTCCTTAGTATTTGATTTTACGGCATTGTCGTTACGTATGCCGCTCATCTGAAATGCTAAACCCACACACATTCTACAATATTCAAATCTTTGAAAAACTGCTTGAGTTTGAAGTTATAGATTTTCCATTATCATTCACAGCATCAAAAATTCTACTGAGTACTCTTCTTTCAAAAACTGCAAGCATCT
Source organism: Cosmopolites sordidus (assembly GCA_031761425.1). Classification (NCBI taxonomy): domain Eukaryota; kingdom Metazoa; phylum Arthropoda; class Insecta; order Coleoptera; family Curculionidae; genus Cosmopolites; species Cosmopolites sordidus. Next base: position 94,024 of record JARFXV010001465.1, on the reverse strand, counting down.
CTTTTGTTTTCAATGTGAGGATCCACGTCTCGTAGCCATAAGTGAATATTGACTGAATGAGTTTTTTATAGATCTTAAATGTTCTTAATCTTTTATAGACCTTAAATCTATCTTATTCCTTTGTATTAATTCCTCTGTAATTTCAGATCTTGGGACACTTTGCTGGGAGTAAGTAGTTTTTTACCCTTCATAATACCATTTCTAATATATGATGTGATCAATTCTATTGGAACCTTTGGTGTGAAACACTAAACTTGAAGAGATTTGCCACTAAACACCATATCACTTTTGTTGAACTGCTCGACGAACGTTTCGCGTTTTAATCTCAGATTAAATCACCTCCTGATAATGCTAACATGGTTAGCGAAACGTGCGTTGAGCAGTTTAAAAAAAATGATTTGATGTTTAGTGGTAAATCCCTTCCAGTTTAAATGATGTGATGTTCTTTCCGTCTAATCCAAATTCTGAGTGTATAATTAAAAAACAAAACATATAACAAAAATAATGATGGGATTATCATTTATTGACATTATTATAGGCTAATGCATTTCATGGTGAAACTGTAGCTGTTCCATATATAAGAAACTCTTCAAATCATTTTAATGTGGTGGAGCAGTCCACATTAGTTATTGACATTACTGCACACAAAATTTCAAGGGTTATGGTTAGGGATGAAACGATACGAGTAAATACAAGTGCTTGCTCGATACTTTTCTTTCGATACTAAGTACTTTTGGTATTGATACTTTGGAACTCAGTACCAAGAAAAGTAGTCGTATCGATAATTGGTACGCGTACGCGAGGATTAGTCTGGTCGGAAGAACATTTATATTTTATTATGTAGATAGGTTCTTATATATGCTCGATGAAGCATAGAACGTAAGTGGAACTATAAGAACGTAAGTGGAATAGTATGTACCACATAGTGAAAAAAAAAACAGTCCGCCATTCGCCATATTTATTTCGATATTCATTCTGATTTTGTGGTCGCTGTTTGTTTATATTGTAAACATAACTGTTACAATTCGAAGTGTTCTGTTTTCTTAAGTTTAATGTAAAATATACTGAGTGAAAATGGGACCTCCAAAGTCTAGTATGTGGCAGTATTTCACAAAAAATGATGAGCAAATCGCATTCTGCAAGAAATGCTTTAAAGATGTGAAATTTTGTGGCAATTTACATAAGCATTTAAAAAGCAACCCTGATTAAATTGCACCTGTTAATGACAGGATTTCAAAGTAACTACGACTAGTGCGAGTATCAATCAAATCTACAAATTATAGGTAGGTGGTTACTTATCGAGTTTTTCTTGTTCATTTTAATTTTGAGTAGTGTAGTGGGGTGCGTTAATCGCCACCGATTGATGCAATCATGTTGTAGGTACCGATGTCGATGAAGTAAAAATAATATCATTGAAATATAAATTTTGCTTTATTTCAGAGGGTCGGATAAAATATAATAATATAAATATGTGCATATTATATTTTATATGCAAAGATATGCGGCCCTTCAATTGTCGTGGAAGGGAGAGGTTTTTTGAAATTGGAGAAGGAATTGGCTCCTTATTACAAAGTGCCTTCGTTGACACATTTCATGAAGTTGCTTTGTGACAAATACGACATCGTCAAGATGGAGTTTGCTTCAAGAATATCTAATGCAACTGATTTATGTGTGAGTTACGCTTGATATATGGACGGAAACCATGAACGAGAAGAGTTTTTTGGGTATTACGGTACATTTTCTAGAGAAATTAGCCATTTTCAGCGCCCCAAACGATTTTCAGGAACCCAAACCACACAGCGGAGTATATTTCTGATGTATTTGTTGATATTCAAAGACTGGGATATTCCACTGCCTAAAATTACTTGCGCTGTTACAGACAATGGCACTAATATGGTTGCCGCAATGAAAAGAACACTGGTGATTCAAAACATTTGCCATGTTTTGCCCATACTATAAATTTGATAGTAAATTCCTCAATAAATAATACTTTGAGCACAGTTAGTGATATTATCAAAAAAGTTGCGATAAATTGTTAAATGGGCCAAAAAGAGTGTTATACAATCAGATAAACTTAGAAAAATCCAGATTGATAGTGGAGTTTCTGAAGGATGTACAAATAAATTTATTACTGACATTAAGACACGCTGGAATTCGCTATATTAGATGGTGGATAGATTTGTAGATGTCCAAAATTGCTTCGCAACTTTTACTCGATTCTACAGATCGTCCTGAAATGGTGACGGGTTTGGAAATCGAAATATTGAAACAGATAGTCCAGTTGTTACAACCATTCGAATTTGTCTCAAATCGCAGATAAAGACATTTTCTTCATCAATATAATGTGTTACTACTATTGTCAAACTATTGGCTAAATGTAAAAAAAGATTTGGTCTCATTGAATTTAACACACTCGTACCTTTTCCACCAATTTTAGCCCCACGCTTCCACAGACCAAAACCTCCATTTCCAAGATGCAAATGCATGTGAGAGGGCGATACAACAATTAAGAAGCATTGTTAAGGAAGATAATACAACTTGAATCAGTGAATCTGAAGAAGCCGCTCCCATCGAAGATTTTGATTTTTCGTTCAACCAACAACTAGCAGTTGGTCAAAAGCGGCGGCGTGCTAACTCAAAAACCGATGAGATGTCAATACATTGGGCTAATCCTGTCTGCGCATTAAAAGTCAATCTGTTAGAAGAATGGAAGGATATAAAACCCGTGTTTCCACCGTTATATAAGTAGGAGCGAATGTTCTTACACATTGTCGGTACCTCTGTACCTTGTGAGAGGTTGTTTTCCAAAGCTGGCGCGACAGTCACTGCATCAACAAATCGTTTAACAGGCAAATACCTTGAAAAATTATTTTTTTTAGGTAGCACCTATATAACCGAGTTTTTTCTTGGATTTATTTGTTTCTTGTTTATATCAATAAACATAATATCATTATTTACTACTGTTTTATTTGTCTTTAATTCTACGAAAAAATCGACCGATACGAATAAGTATCGATACTTTTCATTCGATATCGAGTAGGTATCGATACTTTACGACCGATACGGCATCGACTAAAAGTATCGATACCTCAGTGGTATCATTTCATCCCTAGTTATGGTATGGTGTAAGGATTATTCCTCCTTGTTGGCTTCTATCCGTTACGGACAACACTGGCTTAAAGCCATAACTTCGTCACTGTTTATACACTTTAGAATGTATTACTGCAATTAAGGTCAAGAGGATTGACCACCACACTAATTGCGTTCGATTACTACTGGAAGCATCCGGCCTGATTACCGGCGTAACAATGGGTCGAAAATTGTTTGACAATACTCAGCGTCACATCTATTTCTTCGAAATCTAGTACTTTACTGGCTCGCGCCACTATTTTCCCCCGATAAAACCTGTCTAAACAAAATGAAAATATTAAGGTTTTCAGGATGCACGTAGATATAACAAGGCGATTTGACACATTTGTTTGTGTTTGATAAGATTGTAAATTTAAATTTGTGACGGTCAGTAAAACCTGAGCCCATTACATTGATTCGGAGCCAAAAGTGCAACATATAGAATGGCGGCATAAGAAGTAACCGCCTCCATGAAAATATAAGGTTACTATTTTCATCATCCAGATCATGGCAACATTTTTTTTTTTTGGGAATTTCAAGGTATTTTTTTTATTGATTCTTTATACATATCCTCATCAGAAATTATACTAGTTAGGCCATCTAAATTTGAGCAAAATAAGCATAAAAAAATAAAACCAATGTTAGACAAAGTATACACTCCTAAAAATGTATGTAAAATGTAAATTTTCAGGTGGAAAATTCAGTTACGCAATTACACAGAGAAAAACGAACAAATTGAAATAAACCTACACAGAAAAGTAAATATATTTAATAACTTAATACATAACTCTAGGATTAACGATACTTACCGTCAAATATAGGTTTATTTTTATCATCGTCTGGTAATTCAGGAATGGGCATGGATTTTTTTCTAGATTTGGGATTCTTTTTCATGCTGAGCAATCGGAATTGCTCGTATCCGATGAGTAATACGCCACCTCTAGCTTTCCAGGCATGTATCACTTTGTGTCTGGCGATTAACGTTTTGTGATTATCATTAAGAACCTGGAGAAAGAAGTTTCTTGGTCTGACCTCACCATGTGCGTTTAGAGAACTATTCGGTGCCGCCTTTATGAAAATAAAAAGAAAAAATAAGAAACCTATTAAACTAATTATGAATTTTTTATGGTTCTAAGGGGTTTTCCAATAAGAGTGTCAGAACTTTGAAACGTAATAGCGGCAACACTGTTTGAAATGCAAATATCACTTATAAACTGTTGTGTTCAGTACATTGCATCAATTCATCATTCATCATGGAAAGGTACATGATTCAATATCGCGTAGTAACTGGAAGGAAAAAAATATCTTTGATGGCGTAAACATACGCTTTGAACAGGCTAAATTATGTACTAGGAAAAGACGTTTTGCGGAGAAGTTTAATAACCTTCTTTCATTTGAAGACAACCACTGCTGAAAGTTATTATTGTTGGTTGAAGCTTATGGTGAACATACTCTAACCCAAAAAACTTGTGAACGATGGTTTAAACGCCTTAAAAGTGGTGATTTTGATATAAAAGACAAGGAGTGTTCAGAACAGCCAAAAAAGTTTGAAGATGCAGATTTGCAAGCATTATTGGATGAAGACTCAACTTATATGTTGAAACAATTAACAGAAGCATTGAATGTTGCCCAATCTACCATTTCCGAATGTCTACACGCATTGGGAAAGATCCTGAAGGAAGGAAAATGGGTTCCATATGAATTGAAGGAAATTGAGGAAGGACATTGAAAGGCGAAAACCCACTTGTGAAATTTTGCTTGCCAAACAGAAAAAAAAAGGTTATTTTGCATCCAGTTGTAACAGGTGATGAAAAGTGGATCTATTTTGAAAGCCAAAGCCATTTTAAAGCTCCCAAAGCGCAAAAAATAGACCTAGGCCAGCCTTCAACATCACGACCAGTGCGCAATATACGTGGAAAGAAGGCTTTGCTGTGTATTTGATGGGATAGTAGGAAGCTGTGTATTATGTATGAACTGCTGAAATGATTATTGGCTATTATTTGTACTTCAAGACACAACAAAAATTACCGGATTATCATTGTGCCTCATTTTAATGTTCTGACCTCTTATGGGACAATTCTTTATATTATTATTTCAATGAATTTTATATCTTTCAAAATAACCCTTCCCACAGCAAGCCAAGGTTATGAATTAAATTTTAGTGAATTAACAGATTCAATTTTCTTTTGCAATAGAAAATGTTATCAGTAGTATTAGCTAGTTGTATGGATTTTACATAACACACCAACCTCGTCAGTGGGTGTCCACATGTTATACTCGGCCATCCAATTCTGCAACGTGTTGATTGGCATAATACACAGAATCGTTTTTGCTGGGGTGTACCTCAGGAAAATATCCGAAAAAGTAACGATCTGCAAGGTTTTACCTAAGCCCATTGAATGGGCTAAAATACAACCAAAACCTGCCGAACTATCAAACCTAGAACACCGAGAAATCTTACTCATTGAACAAAACACAAAAATTCCTTCCTACCTGTTGATGCTTTCAACTATATTGTCATATAAAAACCTAACACCTCCTATTTGATGAGGCTTGATGATTCTAGCTATTTGGGGCGCTACGAAAACATCAGGTTCATCTTCAGAATGCCCAACATTTACCAGAACTCGACCTTGTTCATCAGGCTGATTGAATTCGTCATTTGTATGCATGCCCGAATTACTTGGATCGTCTTGTTCATCATCATCTTGATCGGCTTCTGACTCGGATACAACGATGCAATCATCGTCTGATGAAACTTCTATTGTATCAGTAGATTTACCTATAGAACATAAAATGGCAACTAATTTTGACAAGATTTCTTCTATAAAATCATTACCCTTTGTTGGCTTGCCTAAAGGAGGTACAACTGGTTTTTGATCTTCACTGTCGCTATCACTTTCGCTGTGTGGTTTAATACCAGGCATCTGGAGTCCCCTTTTTGACACTGGTGCAATACTTACTGACGGTGGCAAGTGAACTCCTTTTCTAGGTGGCATCATGCCTCTGGGAAAACCTCTGGGCGCGCCCAAGAAATTTAAAGGAGTGGGGGGTAAAGGTCGCCCCAGAACTCCATCAGGTTTTGCCACCTAGATAACAAATCTTTAAGTTTTGAAACTTTTGATGTCAATTAGCTTATACCTTAACCAAATCAAATGGTGGTCGTGGGATTTTGGTCATTGGTTTTGTCTGACCATTAGGTAGTTTTACTAGTACGGTATTGCCTATTCTTGTTTGGTTTGATGTACCTAAATAGAAAAAAAAAAAGTAGTTGGACTAATATACGATAAAGGAAAACAAAGACAAATTCTACATGGTCTCTGAATCTGAAAATCAGCAGAAACACATTTGAGATTGATGTCAAAGTTATATTTATTTTAGGAGTGTGATCAACTAAGAAGTAGTTGGAATTAACACGCATTTTTTTTTTTTTTTGGTAAATGAGTCACTATAGATAAAAGATAGTATAGAACAGTGGTTCACTTCATGACAATTTCGGGTCAATTATCACAGACATAATTTTCTGGAATTTTGAGGGGTTCTTTCAATTCTTCTATCGAAACCTTTTGGTATGAAACCCTTGACTCAAAAAGAGTTACCACTAAACACCAAATATATTTAACGTTTTTAATGCGATATTTCGCTAATCATGTTGATATTGTCAGGAGATGATTCACAATGTATTGAACTTATTGACGAAGATGGGATTGAATCACGTCCTGATGATGCATTAACGAAACGCACTTCAAAAAGTTAAATACAAGTGATTTAGTGTTTAGTGGTAAACCTCTTTGAATTTAAGGTTCTTTGTTGATTATTGACTATGTGAACACAACATCAATAACCAATAATATGAGGATCTTATATGAGAAAAAAAAAACGAGTAAAAATTGAGCTGGGGCGTGACAATGCCAGAATTCCTAAGAGTTGCGTTTTAACAATTGCTATACATAACAAATATGGTCTCCCTATTCTCTAGATGTGGTCTTCAGTGATAATTTTATATTTCTTAAGATAAAAGAGACATTTACGAATGATTACTGATCAGAGGATATATTCGCTGCTGTATGTAGCATTTCTTGTTGTATAAAAGAGTTGAACAAATGAAACAAAAGTTTATAGCGTACCGATTCACGAAAATAATTGCTCCCGGATCATCAAGTGAGTTTAGAGAGTTCAAACTCGAGGTAAAGAACCATCAGATGTCGACCTGCATCCCCTTCCAAAGGGGAAGCCAATGTTGCCAGATCTAATGCTACGCCACCAGTTTCATTATTTTATTTACACATCTCATAGATTGCACCTCGCGAACGCTTTATTTTTGTTGTTATTACAGCCAAACATCTTTACTGAATGCAATAGGATGATGTAACCTTGGTCCTAATAAGTTTTGGTATTTTTTTTATTCAATTGTATTAAAGTTTTAAAATAATTTACATTTATAAACCCTTTCTTAATGAAGGGCATCAATAACATGAATAAAATTTTAACTTCTTACCCCATTTTCGATGTTAACGTAGTGATCATTTCAACAAGTAGAAAAGCAACAGTGAAACTGGAAGAAGCTAAGTTAAGCGAACAAGGATAAACGAAGACAAAACTAAATATATATGCTGTCATAGAGAAATAAAGAATAATGAGAAATATAACTAAATGGAACTCAATGTATCAGAGACCCAAATGAAGACCAATAAATAAATGGAAAGACGAGAATTAAAGGTGGAACAGTTCTAACCTTATTTTCGATGTTAATGTAGTGATCGTTTCAAGAAACGAGAAAGAACTAGAAAAGCCACAGTGAAACTGGAAGAAGCTAAGTTAAGCGATTAAGGATAAACGAAGACAAAACTAAATATATATGCTGTCATAGAGAAAAAAAGAGTAATGAGAAATATAACTGAATGGAACTCAATGTACCAGAGACCCAAATGAAAACCGATAAGTAAATGGAAAGTTCAGAAGTGGAAGACAGTAAGTAAAGGTGGAACAGTGGAGGGAACAAATAACAAACTGAAAAGAACAGAGAAAATTAGTATACCAAGTGAAAGCTCATCAGGCAACATAAAAGAGTACAAAGACTAATTATAAGATGAGAAAATGTTGGGAGTTCCAATGAAGGAACAATTACAATTTCTTCTGAAAAGTATTGGATTAATTAATTAATCTATTTTTACAAAAATTGTTTTAGTACACAATAGAATTTATTTATCATACTCTAAAAAAGATAAATGCCACACTACTTTGAAATATGAACATAAATGAATATTACAACGTAGTACATAAACATAAATAATCAGCGATTTATGAAATAGGATGTAAGGATTGTAATTTGTGGTTTAAAACATTAAAATGTTACATCAAAATGAAGTTAAGGGTGTATCGGAGGTACAATCAGATGCAAAAGTACTGAAAATCATAAATTCGAGAATATTTTTGCTTTACAGAACATAGAAAAGGAAAATTAATAAAGATGATGCTAGAAAATAATATATAATTAAAAAATAAAGAGCAAATTTCATAATAATAACAAGTAATATGAATATGTTTTAACTAATTATTGGTAGTAAATATGCTATGATTTTAACTTTTTGGTAAAAACATTTTTGATTTAAATCTTCAGAACTGCAAACATGGAATTTTTAATAATACTTAAATATTAATTAAAACCTCTAAATATTATTTATTTTTGATATTACTGATAAATATTTTAAACTTCTAAGATGTATCGGAGATATGTCAAAATGCTACAAAACATTTAAAAATTTGACAGAATATTTTTTAACAATGCTTAAGCCACTGAAAATTTCAAATCGATTGACTAAGCCGTTCAAACGTTATTGCAATTTAAAATTATCGTCATTTTAAGTGATCTTATGGAGATTGACTAACATAAGTTAAACACGTTACAAATATACAATGAAAAGCTATCAAGCATTCCAAACTTTTAGATTATGTAACTTAAACTATTTAGAACCAATTTTGCAGTTTTATCATTCTCAGTACTTTTGCATCCGACTGTACCTCAATACATCCTTAAATGTTGCATAAAAATTAATCCATAAGGTCAAAAGCACATTAAAAGATGCAGAGTGATTTAATACTTTAGTTAAAGTCTTCTTGTGATTAACCATAATTGAAATTTCCTATTCAATACCTACCAGGTTTGGAGAAACTGCTACCCTGAAGCAAGGACATAACCCTTTGCTGCATTCTTTCTTGCTGAGCCTGCCTTTGATATTCCCTTAATATTCTCTGTTGTTCTTGTACCCTTCTCAAACGTTCTGCTTCCTGTCTTTGAGCTGCCAGTGTAGATTCATCCAGTTTAGTTTCATCCATAACCTCACGGATGTTACGACGTAAGTTTCCCTTACTCATAACTGTTACTTCTTCCTCTCCTAATATATAAAATAACATTTAATCACATAAATAATATAAAGAAAATATAAAAAAATACCCGTTTTTTTAGTTATAACAACTTCATTTTCAGTTGTTTCAGTTTTCTTTGGTTTGTCACCTTTCTTTACTGATGCAAATGTTATTTCTCCCATTTCTTTAAGTTTTTCTTTAATGTCGACTTCATAGTCGTCATCAGTACTTTCAGTTTTTATACTAGGAGTTGATGGTGTCGGTGGGGGAGGAATTTCAGCTTGCTCAACTAATTTTTCTAAAAATGTCGAACCTGTGCTTACTTCATCTTCCTTTTCCGGTAATACTGGGCCAGCTATAAGTGTAAAAAAAGTATTTGAACCTTTAAGATAATAATACAGATATCATGATACATTATAAACAATGTTATAATGTTTAATTTAATGAAGGTTTTCATATTACTACAAAATATCAACAATTATAAGGTAACATTAAATAATTATTTGTGTATATATTCTATATCCTATTTATATATAATTAAATTAGTACTAATATATGAGAATATAGAAAAACATAAGATTAAAGTTAACATTAATAACAACTGATATGGAGCCTTGTAAACTTAATTCTTATTCATTACAAAATTAATAACATAACCCTTAATTTGAATAATATGAGTAACTCTCAAAAATTGTAATATTTATTCTTATTATTTCTATATATTACGGAATATTCTTTAAAAACCCTTTAATGCACTGGTTTTGAACCTTTTTACACATATTACCTTTATTATTGCATAAAAGTAACAAACAATCTCTACATATAAAAGAAAAAAAAGAACACTTACACTCTGGTTTCTCATCTTTAACTTCATTTTCTTCAAAATGCAATCCTATATTAGAACCCAAACCTGGTATTTCTCCATCTGATTCCATTTCAGAGTCAAAGTCAGAAATATCATTTTCACTATAGTTTGGTTCGTAAAATTCATCATTTTTTTTCACAGGTTTATCTATTGCGTCTACTTTAAATCTCTTAAACGATATCTCAGGGCCGAGATCTAAAGCCCCTTGTGGCAAACTACGCTTCAAGTCTGGAGGTGATAGGGCTTTTTCCTTTTGAGGTTGAGATTCGATTTCATTGTCCGTATGATCATCAAATTCGTCATAGCTTTCCGCTTCTGAATGGCTGGAAAGTTCCTCAGAAAACTGGTGCTCTTCCTTGGTCTTGGGTGTCTCTTGAGAACCGCTGGTGCCTAACGATTCCAACTTGGGTTCTTTGGGTTTCTCAAGCCTCTGGATAGTAACATCTCCTAATCTTTGGAGTACAGGTTCCATCACAATTTTCAATCTAGCTGAGACAGTTCTTTCACCGTATCCACATTTTCCATAGAATAGCGATACCTTAGATTAGCTTCAATTGTTTATATACAAAGTTAATGTTGGCCGCCATTAGCGATCTTGTACCGGGCATTAAAAATTATATATATGGAAGCTTTATAGGGCTAAAATTGAACATTTTTTCAACATAAATCACAATACGCACTATTACATCCGCACTGAGTCGATATAAAAACACCATACAAAGAGCTTCTTCTGGGAGGCAAGAGCCGAGGCCACCGATGTTTCACCACAATTTACACCGTTAAAGAAGAACGAAACATTCACAGTGATCTGATTTCAAATTTTACCCGATAATCGAGAAATAAGTTGACAATCGTCTTAAAAAATTGGTTTTATCTTACAGTATATAACTATAACTATTTCTTTCACAAAACGTTCGCGAACACCTTCCGTGCTTATTTATTTTGTAAACTTACCGGCAGAGGCGCTGTCAATTATCAGGAAACAATCGACAATTCCACAGGATCGGCTTAAGGGAAAGTCACTGAGAGTCTTAACACATCCTTTAATCCAATATCGACACATGGTTGATGGGATAATATAAATATTATATAAAGATTTCAAAATTGTTCAGTAATAAAAATATATTATTTATGAAGAAACTTTAACTATATACAGTATAGGGAAATACTTTTTAAATATTTTCTGCATATATAATGTGAAGCTTCAAATACTAATTAATAATTAATGCGATAATTTAGTTGTAATAAGTTGTAATATTAATTTTTCAACATTATTATTTTAAAACACGGTTCTCTCTGAAATGAAACTGACGAGAATCTGTTTGGCGTCATCTATGTGCACTTCTGGTAACATAGCAAATTCCAAATAGTAATAAATTCAGCTATTCTTAATAATTATCTTCTTCCTATGAGCTTTGCCGGTTCATTAATTTTATTATTTTATATAATTGGAAAGTTGAGATCTTCAAAATTAGAAAAAGATAATTCAGAACTAGTAGTGGACAGATACACAATAATAATTTCGCTTCAAGACATGATGTTATTTTTATAAAATGGTATTTTTTGTCAGTTTATAATAATGAAAAGTAAGAAAATGTTATAATGTTATCTATTTATAGATGTAATATATTTATACAGTGTAAAATAATTTGTAAGTGTTCACTGGCAAAAATTTTGAAGATATGTTTTGCAGGTTGCATAATATACTATTTATATGGGTATATAAAATGTAGGGTTAACAAATAAGTATATTATTCACTTTTAGGGTGTATTTAAATATAATTTAATACTTTTTATAAATCACTGTGGACACTGAAATAAAACTTTTTTTTTTTTTATATGGTAAGTGGGGTCATATTTTATTAAACATGGGTAATATCACATCAAGATATGCTGCATAAATTGATTGAACTAAACTGAATTTGAAATTTTTATTCTTCCTTTATAAATTGTCTGCTTTATTTCACATAAAGGAGATATACGTTACACAGAATATTTTACTATGTTAAATAACAAGTGATTTGATTCCTCGAGCCTCAAATTGTTTATATGAGAATAATAAATGAAAAATAGGCAACCAGGAAATTACGAAAGGAGTTTTATCGTTAATAAAAAACCATAAACCTCTTAAATATCTTGGGTAAACAGAATTTCTAGATGACATTGAAATTAAAAAAAAATCACTAATTTAAGTAATAACTTAAAATATTAGCAAATTCGAGGAGGCAAGCCGTCTGTTTTTATTATATTTAAAATCAATGGTGTCAGTAATTTTGAGAAAAAAGGCACTACTATAATTTATTCTGCTTATTATGCAAAATGTTAGTGAAAAAAAGATATTGAAACAAACATGATGAAAATTAAAAACTAAAAAGGTTTCGGCACTACTTCGAATTATGAGTTTTTCAGTGCAGTCATACTTGGCTTGGTAGATTGTACATTTTTTTTCATTTGAAGCATATATATTTTGTTATATGATTTTTCCTTCGAAGGCATTAATATCATACTGTTCGTTATTTAAATAAATACATCTGGATTATAATTTGCCTGACCATGTTGTTCAGGAAACGACCAATATTTTCCCTTCTGCTGTTCCAGTGTTCTTTAACTAGTGATTTGTTCACAAACCTGTTAAGTCAGAAGAGCGCTTCGTCGGAATAAATTCGGGAGTCGCCTTCCAACTTCCAGTTTCTACGTGCTATTGAATTATGTCTCTTTCCAATATACTGAACACGACACTCTTATGAGTGACATTCACATTTCAAGCAGTGTATCGCTATTCAAAAGTTCTGACCTTTACCAGTCGACTTTTGAACTTAGAATGGTGTAAATCGGTGAACACATTGGGATGATTGGGTACTTAATACCTAGTACTTTAATAAAGTTCATTTCGCTCATTTCGAATAATGTTTTCGTTAATATGTCATTTATTTCGGCGTCTATGTACCTCATACCTATCTTTTCTTTGTTTTAGCTTGATCATATCTGTTAGTTACATTAAATTATTTTCATTCTTATTCTTCATTCCCATGTGGTATTGCAAATGTTTGCCTTTACCATCCTGTAGTCGCTGCTAATATTGAATCTATTAATAACCTTTACATCATGAAATATACATTTGTCTGTAGACAGTATATATTCAAATTCGTCTTGATTCTTCCATTTGGGCTTATGTCCATTTTCTTTTTAATTTTTTTCTTATAAAACGAATTCATTGCAAATATTTATTCTCTTGCAAGGAATGCATCAAGGTAGTCCCTGGAGTCATGTTAAACCTAAGCCTATACGTCAGTCACTGTTTCGAATCAGAACCGTCGCTGTTCAGTCTCAGTTTAAATGATGGCTGTATGCATATTTATCCGTCAGCCTTTTTTTGACTGCATACAGTCATTATTTTCTGTCAAGTGTTGTAAATACCTATTATATTTTTGTGATGGAGTTTTCGGAGAACGACTTGGCTATCATAGCATTAATTTTAGATGAAGAAGACGAACAACAACAGTTGAAGGAAAGAAAATGGGTTCACGAGGCATGAAAAAAAAAGGCATGGAAAAAGGAAGAGAGTTTATTGCGTTATTTAAATAATTAATCGATGATGAAATAAAGTTTTCCCAGTATTTCAGAATGACCGAAAACTGTTTTAACATACTGCACAGTAAACTAGAAATTCATTTTAAAAAACAAGATATGCACTGGAGAAAAGCGATCACATCCAGAGAACGTTTAGCAGTTTGTTTGAGGGTAAGTAAATAAAAACAAGAATAAAACCGTTACAAATATGTACTTTTATTACAAATTCATTATTTTTAGTTTATTAGGTTAGTTGAGTAATATTATCGGCATCAGCTTGAAAGCCTTGAAGGTATTGTTGTACTGAGGAGGCTGATTGTTGTGTTATTCTGGTTGGTGAATATTGAGTAGACATTGAAGACGAGGAAAGTGAAGGAAGTTGAGAATTTGGTGTATTATTACGAGTATCATCTAGATTTTGCTTAATTGTTTCAAAGTCGTATTTTTGAACATTGTTAAGTATTTCTGCTTTAGCTAAATGTAGATGATATGGAGAAAATGTTTTTAAAGTTGCAGCAATGCTAAAAATTGCAGCTAAAAAAAGTATCAACTGGGTGTTGAGGTTCTAGAGGTGCTTGTTTTTAATTTTTTTAAATTGTATATTCCATCAATTTGCTTGCAGCTGTTGGTTGATTTTCTGTTTTGATTATGTTTTGGTGGACCCATTGCTGAACGTTCCTCTCACTGATATGGTTCTGGTGTGGGTTGTGGCAGATCACTACCTATTGTCTAAATGGTGTTTTCATATATTTTTTTCTCTTTTTTTGGGTTTTTCACTACGAACTAAAACTAAAACTGAAAATGTTGTAGTACTTCCTAATAGATTCCCTTTTCTCAAATGATTTTCTTTTTAGAAAACTCAGCTATTCTGAATATGTATAAATTTTGACTTTTTTTGCACCCTGACCACTCTTGGTAACGGCTTTTTTAAGGGACTTCCTATAAGCGTCCCTGATGTTCCATCTCGATTTACATGCCGCTCTATATATATATATATATATATATATATATATATATATATATATATATATATATATATATATATATATATATATATATATGTATATATATATATATATATATATATATATATATATATATATATATATATATATATATATATATATATATATATATATATATATATATATATATATATACATATATATACGGTACAGATGAAAAATTTCTGTTTTTCAAATATGTCTCTCCACGGCCCCACTACGCTATCCTTTGAGCAAACCTTATGCCTACATCCAAGGTTGTGGGAAGAATGTATCGCGAAGTTTTTGACTGCCGCGAACATTCACCGTAGGATGGCGCGAGTTGCATTGAGATTGCGATCTGCCATCGATATGACCAGTTGACTTGGTCTTCCTCTGTTCGTTTCGATTCAGCTGTTTCCCTGCGTTGGGCTCGAGCCCAGCTGACGACGGCTGTGAGGCCAGAAACCGGTCCTGGGAGGTACTTGTCTCGACGTGGTGACGGCGACTGATTTGAGACGAGCAGTGGTACGTGGAAGTACGGATGAAAAATTTCTGTTTTTCAAATATATATATATATATATATATATATATATATATATATATATATATATATATATATATATATATATATATTATTCACGTATGGGCCCTGGTGGACCACGCGAAGTACAGTTAGAGGCGTTTGTTGTTGTTAACCTCCCTTTGGGCCCATACTAATTTCATTCTTTCGCTATGAGCTTTTCGCTTTTCCTTTCGTCAGTCCAAGTTGTTCCGGTCTTCCTAAATTTTTCTCTCTGGCCAACCTTCCAAACGGTAACCTTGTGTCTGAAACAGCCTCTATCCTGACTTTCACTTTATGTAATATTTGCTGATCGTAGGTCTTCTTTAATTGCAGCAATCCATTTAATTATTTCTACTTTAGCTCTACTTATATTTTCATAAAATTCGACTATTTGTCTAATTACCCTACTCGGATTCATTCGTTTTATGTGTCCGTAAAACTTAAGTCTTCTTTTTCTCATATCGCTATGTATATCTGTGTATTGTTTGATTTCTTGGTTTTCTCGAAGTCGGTATATATTGTGCTATTTATTTGTTGATATTTCTTTCCTTCCTTTCAATGTCGTTGTTGTCTCTCTTTATATTTAAAATGAGCGTTTCTGCCCCATATAGATGGCATGATTTAATAACTGTATTGTAATATCTCAGTTTTGTGTTTTTAGATATGCATTTTTTGTTGTAAATATTTTGTGTAAATCTCAATGCCGTTTCCATTTTTTGACATCTACCCTTATTGGCCACTTTTTCCAACCCACTTTCCATGATTATTTCACCCAAATATTTAAATTGAGAGGCTCGTCTGATGTTGCCATATTTTGTTTTTAGAAATGGTATTCTTAGTCTGTTGCAGGTCATGTATTGTGTCTTTTCAACGGAAATTTGGAGTCTTACCTTTTCTGCTGTTTCTTTTAGGATTTCAATATCTTTTTGTGCCGTTAATATATCTTGAGTCAAAATTGCTAGATCATCAGCAAACGCCAGACAATCAATTTTGGTTCTCCCCAGGTTAATGGGCTGGTCAATATTCAGGGCCGACTTTTTTTCACGCCACTCCTGTATTACTTTTTCTAGAACACAGTTAAATAATAGTGGCGACAGTCCATCCCCTTGTCTCACTCCAGTTTTAATTTCGAAGGGCTCTGAAATGTCACCCATGAATTTAACTTTTGACCTTGTGTTAGTTAATGTTGTTAATAATCGCCAGCGTTTTCAGATCTAGTCCTTGTTCTTTCAAGATTTGGAATAAAGATTCGCGGTCAATAGAATCATATACTTTTTGAAATCCACAAATGTACAGACCAGATTTTTATTGTACAGTTTTTGATGTCTTAGGATCAACTTTAGATTCAGGATCTGTTCAGGGCAGGATCTGCCCGGTCGAAAACCTGCTTGATATTCACCAATTTTAGGTTCTAACTGTCCCTGTGCTCTGTCTAGTAGACATTGAGATAGAATCTTGTAACAAACTGGGAGAAGAGATATCCCTCTGTAGTTGTTTACATCCGTTCTATCTCCTTTCTTGTGTAGTGGATGGATTAGAGCATCTTTCCAGTCTTCCGGAATCCGTTCGGTTCGCCAAACTTCTTGTAGAATTTTGGTTATTTCCTTGATTGTACCTGGACCAGCGGATTTAAAAAGTTCAGCAGTGATTCCATCTTCACCAGAAGCTTTGTTATTTTTAAGTCGCTTGATTTACCTAATTACTTCATTTTCATTCGGTGGTAATGAATCTGGGTTTGTTTGTTTAGGGTTTAGTGTTGGTAATTTGTTTAAGGGCTCAGGACAGTTTAGTAGTTGTTCAAAATATTTCGCAAGTTCTATGCAATTGTCTTGGTTATTTAGAGCTAATCGTCCGTTTTTCTTTTGGAAGCAAAGACTTTGGGGTTGATAGCCTGTTAATTTAGTTTTAAATGTTTTGTCCGGAAATAAAGTCCGGTGTCCAGAAATAAAGTCGAAATATTTTGGGAGGTGGGAGAGAGGTGATTTTGGGAGGGATTAAAACATAAAAAAGTACCTATAAACATACCCCAAAAATTGCTTCTTAAATGGGCTAGAGCCCCTTAAAGGGGGAACTCTAAAGATGGTTTGTTCGCAATATTTTCGAAACGGTTTATGCTAAGTCGTGAAATTCGGTATACTTCAATAAGTTGGAATGGAAAAACGTTTTTTGTGTTAAAAATTGAATATTTTAGTCAGAGGCGTCTCCTTGGTAAATGCTGCCATAATTTTTTCATATTTTTTAATTTTTTAAATCAAATTATTGAATCGCAAAGATTTTTATGTAAAGAAGGTTCTTTTATTTCATCTTGTTAGGATATACCTTTTTCCAGAAAATTGACTTTTTCTAAATCGATGTACGATTACAAGAATATCGAAATGCATCTTAATAATTAAGTGGCACCCTTGTGCGAAAATATTTATTTAGTAGCCAACAATAACAAGATTAGTTACTATTAAGGATTTAGCACTTATTCACAACAGATGACCTCCATTCATCTCAATGCACCCTTTAATTTTTTTCTTCATGGAATATCTTACTCTGCCGAAAATACCAAGTTTATTTTTGATATAATCACAAGCAGTAAATACACGTTGCTGCAGTACCTCTACAGTGCCAACGGGATAGCATAGACTAATTCTTTCAAGTGCCCTACAGAAAGTAATTGATAGTATTTAAACCTGGAGAACCTCGTGGCTAATACACTGATCCACCACGTCCTGTCCATCGTCCGGGATATAACCGATCTAAATGCGCTCTTGTAATTACAGAGAAATGAGGCGTAGCCCCAACGTGCATAAAAGACATGCCATATCTAAACTGATATGGTACATCTTCCATTAGGTCCAGCATATGGTTGTCCAAGATGTTCAAATACTGTTGTCCATTTAAACGGTTGGGGACGGTCCAATCAAAAAATTCCCTATATCCCTGTCCCTGTCCAGATATTGATAAAAAATTAATCTGATGCCCCGATTCCAAAAATTCATGTGAATTTTCTTCCGCTCGCACATGAGTACTTTGAGAATTAAAAATTCCATTACGTGTGAGCACAGCTTCGTCTGTAAAGAAAATTTTCTTTACAAAATTTTTATCAGGCTTTAAGGCTTAAACTTTCCGAATGATATGGATAGAGCGCTTGCTCTCTAACAATTTCCCACATGGTACTTTCAGGAATGCCCTCTTGAACAGCAATTCACCTGACACTTATTTTTGGGTTTCCTGCCACATTTTTTAAAACTCGTTCTTCACTTTCTACAGTTCTGGTGCTCCGGCTTTTTCCACAGTCATGTTTGGAAGGCATGAAATATCCCTTTTCGCATAATCTTCTATGCAGGTTTATAAATGTTTCTGTACAAGAAAGTACTCTTCCGGGAAAAGCTTCTGCATATAATCTTCTAGCTTCACACGCGTTCCCATTGGCCTTTTCGTACATAAAATGCACAATCACCATTTCTTCGAAGGAATAATGGGACATTTTGCAGTTTAAAATTGGAAAATTTAGACTTTATTGGGTAAATGGTCCATTTTTACGAAAAGTCAAAGACAAAGATTAACAGTGATGCATTTCGATATCCATGTAATCGTGCACCGATTTACCGATTAGAAAAAGTCAGTTTTCTGGAAAACGGTTTATCCTAACGAGATGAAATAAGAGAACATTTTACCTAAAAATCCTTGCGATTCAATAATGTTGTTTAAAAAAATAAAAATATTACAAACAAAAAAGTTATGACAGCATTTACCAAGGAGACGCCCCTCTGTGACGCCCGTGACTAAAATATTCAATTATTAATATAAAAAACGTTTTCCCATTCTAACTTATTGAAGTATAACGAATTTCACGACTTTAGCATAAACCTTTTCGAAAATATTGCGAAAAACCCATCTTCAGAGTTCCCCGTTCAAGGGGCTCCAGCCCCTTTAAGAAGCATTTTTTGGGGTATGTTTATAGAAACTTTTATTTATGTTTTAATCCCTAGAGTTTTAATTCCCAAAATATTTCGACGTTATTTCCGGACACCCTGTATGTACAATTTGGAACTTCCTAAATTCCTTAGGCGCTCTTGATGGCAAACATATTACCATCCAAGTACACCCAAACAGCGGGTCATTATTTTACAACTACAAAAAACATTTTTCAATCGTTTTGTTGGGACTTGTTGACGCACATTACAATTTTATTGCTGTGAATATTAGTTTGTATGGCAAAGATAGTGATTGTGGGATACTTGGACAGTCTAATCTTAACAAAGCACGTAAGCGGAATACATTGTCAATACCAGGAAAAACACCGTTGCCAAACACATTGGTTGAGGTTCCATATGTAGGTGATGAAGCGTTCCCGTTGCCGGCCGCGGTGGTCTGGTGGGTTAGTCGCCTGCCTGGCAATCCAAAGGTAGCTGGTTCGATTCCAGCACTCGGATGGGTGTTTTTCTTTAATTCTTCTGTCCGTCTTACTTCCTACCCTACGCACACACACTTATATTACACATATTACACATACAATCCCACCCATATGTACATCTAAATGTCTGTGATTGTTTTCTAGGCAAGAGGTTCAGATCCGACAACGAATTACCCCTCAGTCACACCAGTTAAAGGCTGGGTAAGGCCGGATACCTTCTGAGAAGTGTTCTACGTTGGTCACTCGCCAATGAGACTAATAGACTTAGGGGTATGTACATAACTAAGGGTTTATAGCCTGAGGGGAGGTGCTGTCCTGGGTTTGTCGGTAGCTGATGATCGTGGTTCGGAATCCACGTTAAGTTGTAGGTCCAGTCGCTAAATAGCTTAAGATGCTGATGCGTCTCTAAACGTGAACCTCTTTCCTTTTTTTAAGCGTTCCCATTAAAAAAAAAATATTGATACCATAGCCAGGGCAAAATTTGGATACTTCAAAACGTATTTTAAATTATCGTTTGTCTCGCATAAAAAAGAGTTGTGGAGAACACATTTGGCATTTTATCATAAAAATTCAGTATTTTTAACAGGCGGATACAGGCTACGCCAGAAAATGTACACCATATAGTGCTTACAAGTTGTATACTTACAATTTTATAAAAAAAAAATAGGATGGCAATACGTACACCTATATAAACAGAATCAACTGTTTCGTCTCAAGAAAGCACAAATTTGGAAAATTTGCCACTTCACAGGGAATATTTAAAAACTTTTTCAGTTCAGAGATTGGCAGTGTATCATGGCAACATGAAAGGATTACGTTAATAACTTGAAAACTTGAATAAAATAATTAGAACAGAGTAATTTAAAACAAATATAAAATAGAAATCAACTTCATTTTCCTTTGTTGGTTGGTTAACAAGCCTTATCAAAGTATAACAAATTTAAATTTGGAAAAATTGTAGTGAGATTGGTAGGGGTACTTGAAAACTTCTGCAGCTTTTTGAAAATGTCAAATAATAATTTTGTTTTTTTTACTTGCTCTCTATATTTATTTCTTCACCAATTTTCCTTCCATATGCCATTTTTAAAAACATTATCCGTATACTTAATCCTCAAGAAAAGCACTATAGCGGCAGTCTTTAATTATTAATATCTTTTGATTAAATTATCCAATTTAATATATATTTTTTTAATTTAAACCTCAATCAGTATAGAAAAAGAGTATTTCTATAGAATGTTCCAAAAAATAATAGTTATAATAGTTAAAATGAGGTGTTCTATTCAAACTATCATATCTAGGCGATATTAATAGATAAAAACATTCTTCCAACGGCATTTAAAAGGGCACTTAATGTACTTTCAGATACTCATTACATAAGTTCGCTTTATTTCAAAAAATATATTTATTTAGTTAGGTAAAGTTCACTGATTTTAAAATAATAATGCATAGTTAACCATATGAAGTCATTAATTTTTTATTAATACAAACACCTAAATAACGCTTCATACCCATTAACGCTGCTACTTCAGACGCACAGTGAGTACGAGAACGCCTGTTCATTTTGAGCTAAATAAAAAATGAAAGAAAATTAAAAGAACGATAAATAAATGTTAAAAAAATTAAAAATCAAAGTTTTCAATAATAATACTATAGAAAATATAATATTTATGATTTATTTGCCACAAACTGTGTCAATATCGAAAAAACACACTATTTGAGCAGAAAGGTTATTTAAATAAATTGACAAAACACTGACACAACAGCACTGGCGTATACCCATAGACTGATTAAGGTGGCTTATATTTTTGTTTGTATTCACATCTTAAGATGGCTATGGTGGGGGATCTGTAGTGGGGATAATACAAAATTTTCCCCCACTCAAAGTCATCCCGTCAACGTGACCGTTTATGAGGGATTCACCCCTGGGTATCCAGTACTTCTCTTGAGGGTTAACATATGATAAATCATAAAGTACAGGGTATTGTCGAACGCAATCAATCAACTTTTCATCATATCACATTTTTATATACTCACTTTATAAACTTTAAATTTTATAAAATTTACAAATTTTAAAAACATACCAGTCAAAACAAAAAAATCGTTAAGAAGAAATCTAATATTGACGGTTCGGTGACGGAGGTGGAACTGACGGGTCTGATTCGGAATTTCGCCGGCCCAGTGTAGACACTGAGACTAACTTTCAAGAAAATATATTTTCTGTGACTGATACTTCTCGGAACCGACGGAACGGAGACGTGACGTGACTGATGTGTGTGAATATACCTTTAACCAGGTGGCCTCATGATACGGTAGTTAGAGGCAAGAGCGGGTTCGATTCTCGAACTTGATGTGAACTTTTCCTAAATGTTTGTGAATGTTTCTAGGCAAGACTGTAAAATCTGACTGAGGGGTGGTTCACCCCTCAGCCATGCCAGTTCGAGACTGGGTAATAGGCACGTCGGTGCATTTTTTCTTGACATCTCAAAGGCTTTTGACAAAGTATGGCACGATGGTATCTATCTTCAAAACCATCTAACCAGGTTTACCGCGAGACCTTACCATGCTCACCCACGCCTTCGTGGAGGAAAGGACCTTCCAGGTCAAAATCAAATTTTCCCTTTCCACGAAGAAATTCATAGAATCGGGCATCCCGTAAGGCTCCCTCCCCTTGGCACCGGCCCTGTTCCGCATTTTTCGCGGACGACACGCTTTTTTTGCTGCAGCCTATCAGACTACAACAATTCGCAACAAGCTTCAAAGACAGCTAAATGATACCATTCGCAGGCTTAAATTTTGGCGCCTGCAGGTCAGCCCAAAAAAGATCCGGGCGATCATTTTTACGAAGACGCATTCCAAGCGAAGCCAGGCTGCTGGTGGACAAAGTACCGATTCCATGATTACAGAAAGCAACCTATTTAGGTCTTCATTTCGACCGATCGACCAAATCCAGCAAGCAATCTACAAGGGTCACGGCATCATCAAACTGCTGTATCTATTGTCATGCCGAACGAGCAATCTCGCTCAAAAAATCAAAGTGACTATTTTCCAAGTCCTAGTGAGATCCGTTTTTCTATACGGCCTCCAGGCTTACTCTCGTTTTTTTTTGCGCCTTCCGCGATCAAGAAGCTACAAACCTTTCAGAACAAATCATTGCGTGTGGCTTTAAAAGCACCTTGGTTTGTTAGAAACAATCAAATCCATCAGGAAACGCCCAGTGCGCGAAGTTCAGGCTCACAACTTTGCGTAGTAGCAACCCACTGCTGCGAGAACTATCGGACCTCCCGCCCTAGTCACAGGGCAATCCTCCAATACCATCACCACCAAATTCCGGCATCAAGATCCGGGTTTCGAAATGTTTTCTATTCCCGAGTTGAATAAGTCTAGCCTCCATCCGCGCACCGCTGAGATCTCTGTCGATATCGGCCCGGCGTCTGCACCCTATGCGCATCGGCCCATAGCTTAAATTTTCAGATTAACCTCCGCGAAGTTCGCCTGCAATTCGTTGCAGATAACGCTTCCAGAATAGCTGGACCTCCGTCCTTTGGGGCCAAAATCTCCGCCATTTCCTGGGTCAACTAGACCTCAAAAATAAATATAAATAAATCTAATGAAATAAAAAATAATAATGAAATAATAAATAGAAAAAAAAAATAGATAAATAAAAATAAGAGTCAATAGGGCTATCTTAAGAACCAGGCTGATAAAATGGAAAAATGCAGGCTGGGAAACGGCCTGACGCCTTCTGAGAGGTTTTCCACGTTGGTCACTCGTTAGTCGGTAGGCTTCTCGAGAGGGACTTATGGGTAAGCACAAAATCAAGGCTTCATAGCCTGAGACGGTTGCTGCTCGGGGTTTTCGTTAGCCGATAACCGTGGTTCGGAATCCACGTTAAGCTGTGTGGGTCCAGTCGCTAAATAGCTTTCTTAGTTACTGATGTACCTCTAACCCTAAAATTTTACTTTAAGGTAGCCCCTCTGTTGTGTATTTCTCTGTAACCAAAGTGTTCCATTCTTCTCTGAGTTTATCCTCTATACAACAGGCCAAAGAAGTATTTGTACACCCTAATTTTTAGTGCTATAAATTTTATTATTTATGCACAAATGATGGGGAATATTTAAAAAAAAATATATTTCTAATATAACAAGAAATTACATAACATAGGATAACAATGTATTTAAATCAATAATATATTTAACAATAACGTTTGAAAGCGCAAAATAATATTATTATTATTAAGTACCAGTAATAATTTTAATAAAAATTAATTTCCATGGGCATCTAATGTATTTAATATTTTGTGTTCATTCCATTAGTATGAATGACAGTTTCCAAACGTCTAGGCCAGGGGTCGTTAACCTTTTCAATGTGTTGAGCTCTTTGAATATTTTATATTCAAAGGTTGAACTACTTTAATAATATTCAAATAGAGAGAGCTATCTAAACTTGTTTAATGCAATAAACGAAACATATTTTCGACTTACAAGATGTATTTTGCCATAACTATATTATACATTACATATGATACAATATACAAATCGTATATGTCTGAAAAATTATCATAATTTTGACGAATAATTTTTACGTCATATATTTCTAAAAATTAAAGCCGCATTGACCCTTGTAAATAACAAAAAAGTAACGCCTTACTTCAAAATTTTAATAAAAGCAATTGTAGATCAAAATAACATTTTAATGAGAAAGCTAACACTCAGACTTCTCAACAATTTTTTGAATATTGGCGGTATAGTTCGTTACAGTCATTCGAATACAGTTATCCAAATGTTCACCTGTAAGTCGGTTGCGGTATTTTCTCTTAATTACTTTCATAATGGAGAAAAAATATTCACACAAATAGCTGAAACTGAATAACGCTTTCACTTTTAAGGCAACGCTAACTAAACCTGGATATTTGGCTTTACTTGCTAAAGGCCAGATACATTTTGTATTTAACTCCAAGGATTTTAAGGTTAAATCATTTTGAAGCGTAATAACATCCATTTCTGTTATAGTCCTATCCTCGCCAAAATGATGCATAACACAAGTGACAATTTCCTCAATATTAATTTCCATGAAATATGAGTCAACAAATTGCACCACTAGTACGATGACGTTGTTCAAGTTTGATATTATTTGCACATGATATTTATTGTCTTAAGGTCGCAATTGATTTTGGACATCTTTTCTGAAAGAACAGAGAAGTGCTTGGTGTCGCGCTTGATTAGGTTTTTCTACCAAAACTCAAGCTTTTTGGTGAACGCTTTTATATCAGAAATCATTTCCGTTAATTCTTTGAAGATGTAAATCAAGTTCATTCAATCTCTCTGTAATGCCCACCTGAAATCCAAAATCTTCAAGCCAGGTTGAGTTTTCCAGTTTAGGAATGGGTTTATCGCGTGGTTTAAGAAATTTAACTAGAGCAGTAGGAGATCATTAAAACTTTTGTGTACTTTTCCTCTACTCAACCATCGGATTTCACAGTGAAGAAGTAAATCCCGTATTGACAGCCCATTTCATCGGTCAGTTCTTTAAATAATCTTCTCTGTAACGACTGAGATCTAACCTTGTTCACAATTTTGACTACCATTTTCATAACGTCGTTTAGTTTTAAAAACTTCCCGCATAATGCTTGTTGGTGGATAATGTAGTGATAAGAGAGGAATTGCAGAAAAGAATAATCCTTTCGACATAATGTCACAAGACCCTTTTCGAAACCCACCATAGCTGGAGCTCCATCTGTTGTCAAACCAACCATTTTAAACATTGAAATTTTCTCAGACCAAATAACATTGGGTCTAAACTGTTTTTAAGTAGTGTTTGAGAATGTAAAGTCGTTTTACGAAACTATAGTCACACAAATTTTGTCTAAAAATAAAAGTGATAGATAACAAAGTAAACAATTGTTTTATTCTTTTTTTAAAAAATGAACTATCACAAAGTAACGGACAAATTAATCAATAATTTGCATGTTTTATTATTTCTCCTTCTTCATAAGGCTTCTTATTTTGTACAATTATCTGCAACATGAGATAGAAAGCTTCAGTTGAAGCCTTATTGTTGTCAAATACTTTTAAACATTTTAATTGTTGTCCAATTAACTGATTTTTCAATTATCTTAACTTTTCCTTTCTAGCGGTAGAATGTAAAGGATATGATTTTTCAAAAGTCGAAGAACAGTTTTATGGTGCCTTTCAATATTTCCCTTTTTTAGCAACTGACACAGAAGCTTTATACAACAAACACACACTTTTGCTTTTAATTTCTGTAAAGAAGAATTGTTTTTTTTCACTCAAAATAGAAATGGCATGTCTTAACTTTTTACTACTGCTTGCCATACTTGTAATGTAAATGAACATTGAATGCGGCGACGTCGCACAGGTCTATCTACATATATCGTTAAAAGCAGCCGAGATCCTTCCTGAATGATCGATTGTTCACTACTCGAGATGTCCGGATCGGGCGGATGTAAGCTCCGCCCCACGCCAAAGTTCTACCGGCAGCGATACCACTCGCTGCCGGCCGTCCGTTCGAACACCTGGTGCACAGAACAAACACAGCTCTAGCACCTTAAAACACTGCCCTTCAAGTGTCCGGATCGGATCTGATCCGACTCCCAGATTCGGATCTTATAAAAGAGCCGAATGAACCGGTTCCTAAAATTCTCGGCTCTCGGATCCCAGACGGCTCTCGGATCCCAGACGGTTCTCGGATCCCAGACGGTTCTCGGTTTTGCTGGATCTTAGATAAGGACAAGGATAGGAAGGTTATGTTCTATAACGCACAGGATATGGCTTGTATCTTGTGGTGTGTGTTGCCTGCGTCCGTCCGCAACTATCGCATAGAAAAAGATAGTAGTAGTCGGGTCAGACGGATCTCGGGTCTCGGGTTTTTTTTAGATCCGTTGATCTGTGAACCGTGAGAGAAAAGATCCGTGGGGAAAGGATCCGTGGGGAAAGGATCCGTGGATCCGTAATGCAAAATAAACCGTTCGAAGTCGCCGTACTGTGGTTTAAAATTTGCAATCTATTATTGTTTTATGTACCTAAATATACAGGGTGTTAGGTAAACATGCGGCAAAAATTAAAGGGGTTATTCCTTGACTTATTCTAAGAATATTTTGTTGTATGATGATTTTTGAAAAACCCCTTTGTTTCGAAGATACAGGGTGAACAAAATTTACGACATTAACAACATTTTATTATCAAAAAGTACATGTAAAGTTGCTCAATCTACAATAAGTGTTCGAAATGACTTCCTCCAGCCTTGATACAAGCATTCAATCTTCTCGTCATTGACTGCCGAACTCTTTCAAACACATTAGGGTCGTTTCTAATTTAGTTACACCCAGCAATTATCCGATTTCGCAAATCATCCAAATTCTTCAATGGAGTAGCGTGACTAATGACTTCAGATGACCCCAGAAGAAATAATCCAGGAGGTTTAAGTCCGGTGATCGAGCAGGCCATACGTGTGGCCCACTTCGACCAATCCAGTGATATCCGTATGTTGCTGTTAAAAAATTACGAGCAACCAAACTGAAATGTGGTGGTGCACCATCGTGCATAAACCACATTTCATGCGTTGTTGCCAATGGTACATCTTCCAGAAACTTAGGCAAGGTTGCTTCCAAAAAGTTACAATACACCTCGCCAATAAGTCTTTCTGATAGAAATACCGGTCCAATTAGATAGTCACCTACAATTCCAACCCAAACATTCAACGAGAACTGATGTTGAAAATTATCTTCGCATACCTCATGCCGATTTTCATCTGCCCACACATGGTTATTATGAAAATTCCTTAATGCGTTTCTTACGAAAGTGGCTTCATCGGTGAAAAGAATTTGTGTCAGGAATAGAGGGATGCGAAGTAAAGTTTGCAATATCCATTGACATGACATAATGCAATACGTGAAGGAAAATCAACAGGGAGTAGTGCCTGAACCCGTTGAATGTGGTATGGATACAACAAATTGTCCTTAAGAATTTTCCAAACTGTCCAGTGACTCACATTCAAAGTATTTGCAATTTTTCGCGTAGAACTACCAGGCTCTTCCGCTATCATGTCCAGAACATTCTGTTCCAATTGTACAGTCCGTGATCTTCCTGGCCGTTCAGTTCGTTTCAATGTGACAGTTTCACAAAGACGTCGATGAATGTTTTCGAAGATTTTTCGGTCAGGGACATTACGGGCTGGAAATCGTTCACTATACAATCGCCTAGCTTGTAATGCATTGCCATCAGCAAGTCCATACATGAAATGCACTTCAGTCATCTCGGCGTTTGTATACATTATGATAGAGGACTTCACTCACTATTTAAGACATGTCAAACAGCCAAATATCACTCAAATCTATGTAAACAAATGCGACCGATGAAATCTACTTACTAGATAAAACAGCCGTTCCAAGTGATCGAGATCGAAAAAAAGAATTTTGTACTTGATAAACTCATAAGTGGAGTTACTTATATTTACATTAATGATTTCAACAAATATTGAATATGGTTATCGCAAATTTTTTTCGCCCTGTATCTTCGAAACAAAGGGGTTTTTCAAAAATCATCATAGGACAAAATATTCTTAGAATAGGACAAGGAATAACCCCTTGCATTTTTTGCCGCATGTTTACCTAACACCCTGTATAAATATATAGAATAATATACATAATAATTAAATATATGAATTTATTTTTAAACAATTACATTTATTTATTTATTTAGCGTATGGCTCACATGGATTTATGTATATAATATACATTAAAATATATTACATAAATAGATTAAATTGTAAAACACAAAAAGTTATAAATTATAAAATAAACTATAAAAATATATAAAATATAAAGAATATGAAAAAAACATAAAGATACAAAATATATATAATAAAGTTCAACATCAGGTAAGACACATTCCAATAAGTACATCAAATTTTAAAATTAATTTTTAAAAATTAAAATTTTTAAACAATTACATATTTACATGTAAAAATATGATTTCATTTATCTTTTTAGTTTTCAATCGACTTCTTTTTTCTGTCACAATTTGACCAGTTTTACTGAAAATTCTTTCACATGGCACTGAAGTAGACATAAGACAGAGCCTTTTTTGGACAAATTCATACAGTCTTGGATAAATATTTTCTTTGAAACCACCATATTAAGGGGTACTCGTGTCGATCGATTAAGGGCTCATTTAAATATTTTTCTGTTTCATTAAGAGCTGCTGACGTAGGTTTCTAGAACTTTTTACATTTATTACATTGTTTTCTAAATTTTTATATGTGAGAGAGTGAATTATTGCTTTTTAATGTCAATGATATACGAAAACTTTTAATAATGCATATACGGGCATACTATTGTCAATCGTAAAGTACTTATCGGTCAATGCAACCAGTTATACGAGAAACGATTCAGTGGGATCCAAGAACCGGCTCAGGAATCCGGATCTTGGAATTGATGCGGAACCGGTGATCCGACTCTCCAAAAAGATCCGTATTTCCCATCACTAGTCACTACTCGCCACATTTTTCTCGGCGGTTTTGCGTGGTGAAGTCAACGGTTAATCTTCGGCGCCTTCGATGCGCTGATCAGGCCGTAAACCGTAACAGTATTATAATTTCCATATTTTCGTTTACAAAAATTATGCGTTCGACCTCTGAGGATTGCTTATAGCTGTGAGCTACCAAAATTGTCCACGCGAGCCGGTAGCTCGCGATCGACTCGTTGGCGACTACTGATCTAGGCATTGATTCTACTAATTCTTTTATAATATCAGTAGGTAAATTGTTCCGTACGACAAAAATTATTTCTTTTAGATGCTCCTTGCTCTTAATTGTGACTTCACAGTTGTTGCTGTCTAGAATGTACCATGCTTTTTTTTATGTCCGGTAACTGCGGTAACTGGGTGCATTATAGAGGAGCTACTCTTTCATTATGTTAACTGTATATTTAGGGTTGACATCCTGTTGGAAATAGAAATTCCCTTCCAGCCCTAATTTTACTGCGCTGTCTCTCAGGATACCTCTCAACACCTCCTCATAGGCCCAAGCTGTCATGTTACCGTTTATAACGTAAAGCGCCCCCAAACTAAACATTACCACCATCGTGTTTAACTGTATTTAGTATGTTCTCTCTATGTTGGCTGTCTTAAAATTATAGATTTGTCTCTTAATATCTAGAAGCTTGTCTTTATATTTTTTTGCGAACTCTAGTCTTTTTCGTTTATTAATTTCATTGAAGAAGAGCTTTTTTACGCTGCCTCGAACACCTTTGTCATGGAAAACATTCCTTTCTGTATGAGATGTGACCTTCCAGGAGCATATCTCAAAGTCATTAGCGATTTTTTTTAGACGTCTTTGACAATTTCCCGTTGCTCCTTTGCAGTGACGACTGGAGGACGACCTGATCGGGGTTTGACAAAACAACTCAATTAAGTTGTCTTTCAATTTCTCTATATTTTTTTCCGGCACGGTACAATGCCACTGTTTCACGTCTCACGCGCACAGGAATCTCTTCTTCGCTTCAGAACCATTTCCAACGCACAGATTAAAATCGTTTGCTAAACTGAAAAGTATTTTTCTCTAAAACATAAGTGGAAATTAGACAACTTTGTTTTATTTATACAATTTAATATGAATTTGCATCAAGAAAATGCCGCAACCATCCTCAGTTTAAAGGAAACGATTAATTTCGCCATGATTTGCTATAAATCCGTAAAAATCAGAGTACAAATACTTTTTTTGCCTACTGTATATGTCTACGCTCTCACAACAATTTATGGTGGTGAGAATATTGAATTATTCTAGGAAGATATAAGCAAGGCAGTAGAACACAAATTAGTAATGGAATAAATGAGAGAATGAAAAAAAAAAATGATTATATTTTTAAGTATATATTTATAAATAAGGGATATAACTAAGAGGATACAATATTTGAGAAAACAATCCAGTTTTTTAAGTAAATTCAACGTCCTAAATAAATTATAAATTAACAAAGCATATAAATTGGTTAGTTAAGTTCAGAATACACGAGTGAGTAGCATGGAAAAAAATAGTGTGCTTAGGCCACATATAAAATTACTGATAATATAAAATATATTTTAAACAAGCAACATGAACATAATATAATTTACGCGTTTTACAACTCATTTTAGGTGATCCAAAACAAATTGGGAGATTTTTGTTTTGGACCACCGATTTCTAGTCGATGGAACACAACTTATGGAGAGGTAAATTGCGTCCCTTTTGGCAATTTGAACAAAAAAGGTCTGGAGAGATGACCTTCTTTGGAGTATTTCGTATTAAGTGAGTTGTAAAACTTGAATATCACCTAAAACAAAATTGGAGAGTCTTTCGTTTTAGGATTAATTAAACTTTATTTTTTGAACAAATTAAACAAAAAGCAGTGGAGAGATCTGCTGTTTTGTGTAACTCGTTTCAACTCTAAATGGGAAATAGATTGCAAAACCATTACAATTTTTTTTGGCGTTTTGCAAGTTTTCATATTGTTTGCACAACCATCATATAAATCAACAATGTATAATATAAAAATGATGCAAATATGCTCTGTGCGTCTATCCCAATATACAGATAAGAAAGACAATATACAATTTTTATATCATTATAAAAACTATATGCTAGTAGGGGCTCGTATGTCCCGAAGTTAAGCAACATTTGGGTTTTCTTCCTATTAAAGCTGCCAGATCATCAGTGTTATATCTAAGTCACAATATTTACATAAATCACATATAGAAAACCTTTCTTTAAACCAGTTTAAGTAACAAAAATATAAAACTCTACAAAAATTAACAACCTAAGTCAAATACCATCTTCTTTTTTGTTTGCAATAACGACAATAAAAAAAAACAAGGAAAAAATCATGGAATGAATTTAGAACCTAACCTAAACGGGTCTTTTCGATTGGAAATAAAATGGAATTTATATTGGTGGGTTTCCATTGTCATACCTCAAGGTAGGTGTGAGGTGGTTGGTTATCGAATTGACTATGGAGCAGGCATAGTCGTCTTCTGAATAAGGAACTAGGGAGGCTGCTCCTAGCATAAGCAGCATGAGGGCTTGGATGGGTAGTGAAGCTCTGACCACTCTACCCAAGAAGCGGTATCCTCTTCTTAAAACCGACGTATTTATTTGCGAGTCATCGGTAGTACCACTGTAAAAGATAATGTAAAGGAATGGTTTAGTATAAAAAGCTTATCAATTATTGATGATGATAATGTATGATTTATATGATTATATTGTGATTTGATAGATAAGGATGTGTCAAATATCTCGATTACAAATTATTTTCAAATGATATTTTTTTAAATTTTCAACTAGCCCTAGTATGGGGTGGTCCACAGGAAACAGATGTTTCTCAACTGACCGAATACTAGGTCAGTAGAGAAAAAGGGGGCTGCGACAGGTATTTATCGTCTCTCCTTGCTGTTTAGTATCCATCATGTTGATGCCATCGTGAAATCCCCAGCCCCATAGTAGCCATAAATTTAGTTGACCACGTAACCTTCGAGACACGAAGAACTCAGGAATTGTTGAGTTCCTGTTGATTCAACAAGACAGATGTGCAGTTTCAACAGAATGGGGTTACTGTTCATACGGCTAGAGCTTCCATGAATGTTGTTTGGGCCATTCCCTCAATCGAACAATTTTTTCCTTTGGACATGTCCAGTGGCCTCCTCGTTACCGGATCTTTCTCTTTAGAATATCATGGGTGATACAGGAATTGAAGAAAATTTATTATTATGGATAATATCAGCCTAATAGAAAGAATACCGCGAGATGTGGGGCAAGCCTTTCAGGCAGTAGTGCTAACTTATGCCAATGAAAATATGTAGAAGAATTGAGCAGAATTTCACAATTAATGACAAATATCGAAGTAGTCGGAGAGTTCACTTATCTGGGCCAGACTTATACTAAACAAAATAACCTTACTTACACAGTACCGAATCAGAGCTAGATCACATCGGATCTATAACAAGAGAATCCAAACTAAGAATCTATAAATAAAATGTAAGACTAGTTGTAACCTATGGATGCCAAGTTTGGACAATGACAAGAGGAGGAACTCTGACTTATATTCGAAAGAAAAATATCGAGAATTGTTAGCTCAGTTTGTGAGGAAGATGGACGGAGAAGTAGATATAATCACAAAATTAAGGAAATGTATAAAGATCGGGACCTATTAGAACATATTAAATTCCTAAGGTAAAGTTAGACATGGCCTATCGTGGACATGCGTGATTAAAGGGTTCACAAGCGAATTCGAAGGAGACATTTCGTTCGAAGGAGACATGAAAGGGAAGGGAAAAAAGGGCAGATCTATATCCATATAGGCGGTCTGACAACGTATAAAAGGGTTCAATAGACTTTCTGAGAGTTCGGAACTGGAGGAGGTTAGCAGAAAACAGCAGAATGAAAGAAAACCCTTCGGAAGGAAGAGGTTCGAAGAAGAGGGTGCTAAGGTCAACAAGAACTATTGCGCCAGTATATATATATATATATATATATATATATATATATATATATATATATATATATATATACACATATACATATAAATACAGAATCGTTATGTATAGAAACGGTGAAATATCTCGAGAACGCTTTGAGATTCCTTAATGAAATTTTGTACACAGGAAATGTTTGCCAATTTTTGGGTTTTTTTTTTCTTGTCGCATATTTGAAATTCCAGGCTAACTTGATTTTTCTTTAAATGACATCAGTACTTGAATTTGGCATTGTTGGGAAAGGCATTTTTTTTCTGAACTCAACGAGGTAAATATTGTATGGTTCTTATTTCAAAATTGATTTAAAAAATGGCTGAAAGGTGTTTTGGTCTCTTTTGCCAATATCAGATTAAAAAAAAAATAATACCAAAATTATATTTTTATTTGCAAAAAGTGTCCAAAGTGTCCACCATTCACTTCCTGGCAGTAATGGATACGTCGGACGAAGCCTTGAATTGCGTTTTCCCACCAGATAAGAGGTATATAGGCATTTCTTTTCGAAATGTCGTTAGTTTCTGTGTATATGTTTTTTCTTGTATATTTGAAATCCAAGGCCAACTTGATTTTTTGTTATTGATAACAGTACTTGAATTTGGTATCGTTGGAAAGAGCATTTTTCTTAATCATATCACAATATAATCCTATAAATCATACGTAAATATTGTATTCAAAATTTCATTGAGAAATCTCAAAGTGTTCTCGAGATATTTGACCGTTTTCATACATAATAGCGATCCAGTATATAATGATTTTGTATAGAAAGTATTACAGTTCGAATCGGGTCAGGAAAATTATGTAACTCATTCATTTTCAATCTCCCATCCTTCTGATTTTTGCCAATTAACATATTGTTAACAGGCTATAAAGCATAAAATATAAAGGTCCATAATTAATCTGTACACTTAAAAATTCAATATAGATTATTTAAGACACACTCTTAAGTTAAATATAGTCACCTAAACCAGAAGAAATATCTATGCAGGTAATGTTTAAGTGGTGCATTTTACTTCAAGTGTTCACTGTGTAAATCTACATGCTATAATAAAATGTAATAACAAGCTTCAAGAACTCATATTGTCTTAAAGGGATTATTTATAATATATACATACCGTAATTTCATAATTCTTTCATTTGGAGTTTTTTTTTATTGATATATACAAAAGACGTATAACAAAATAACTTGGTAGTACTAAGAGTGTAGTACTTTTTTTCAGAACCGTTTTGCTCACCTGATTCACAATTCAAATTCTGTTAGTTCTAACTAGATGATGTGGCTAATATCACTTTTACAGCAAAAATTGAGTTTATTTTTAGACAATCTGTGTATGTCAAGAACTAAATAATTTGATTATCTCATTCACTTTTCGTTATGCTTTATAACGTGAATCCAAAAAGAGAAACTCTATGTATATCACTTTTTTATGACATAAAAGGTGAAATATTCTGTTACGTCATTGTGTTTGTAAGAAAACATGAATGATTTGTAAAAGAAAATTTAAAAAAATATTTACTTGTTAGCAATATCGGCTGCTGCGGATGTTGATGGTGTGTCCCCTTCAGGTCGGTCCAAAAGCTGTCCAAATGCAAAGAAATGTAAAAACAGTGCTTCTCAGTGTAAAAATAATACGGTAATAAGATCGATATTAAATAAAAACGTGCTCCAAAATAAAAAACAACAGAAAAAAATTACTTCTACAATGTAGCAGCGAGCTAATTTATCCCGTCAAAAGTCCAAAGTATAGATTTACTGTTTTAACGGAATAAACTTTACACTGACAGATGTCGCTATAGGCGTATTTAATTACATATAACCAACAAATGAAATGGCACATGTATCCTGATTTTTAGCTACAATTTTCTTTGACTAAGAACGAATAAAAACAAACGAAGCCTTACACTATGATTTACAGGAAAATGACGATAGACTAGACAACTCTACAATACTTCAATTTTACAAGATAACACAACTTCTGGACCAACTTACGTCATAGCCAATCGGTTGCAAGGCCGAACCCGAGCCGATGTTGGCTGAAAGGGCTAAACCGATTTCGTTCGGGTCTCTACCCAATACTGCTCCCAGTTTCAGCGTGTACACAACAGTCAGTCTGATGAGTGACTGAAGTTTCAGTCTCAGATCCGTCAGTTTGCGGTAGACGACATTTGAACCTTCGGGAGCATCTTCTTCACGGAGTAACTGATTGGCTGCTTCTTGGAGACTGAGGACTCGGGGTTCGCAACGTTCCAGTTCAGCTCTGAGCTCGAGGAAATTTTGGAACTTGGTTTCGATGGTTTGACGTGGGGCTGTGAGATCCACCGGTTCGGAAGCTTTAATCTTGCGTTCGTTCTTCTCTAACCAAGTGCATAATTCTGATATGATTCCGTGGAATTGTTGGTTCTGTAAGGAATAGGGTGATATTATGTATTGATGCTGCCTAAGAATCTGTGCCGTACACATACATACAGTCGACCAAAGACGCACACTTATTTAAAACGCGATTCTTAAATGGGTTTCTTAAACGTTTTGTAACAGCAGATGAAATATGGATTAATCAGAATATGCTAGAGATAACGCAGCAGTCCAAAGAATCAATGGGAGCAGGCGAAAGTGCGTCTAATAAAACGAAAACTGTATTATCTACCGGAAATATTTTGGCTGCGGTTTTCTCGAATTTTCGCAGTATGGTAATCATAGACTATAGGGCAAAAAGCAGGACCGTCACTTAGGGATATTAAACTTCACTACTGGACTATTTGAAAGCTGCTATTCAAGCTAAACATCCATATCTGATCAAAAGAAAGGGTTGTTTCAAATTGGTAATAAGTCTGCACAAGCGTCTCGAATCGTTTCTACAAAACACCCTGACCTACGCTTCGAAGTGCTTCCATATGTGCCACTGTCGCCCGATTTGGCTCCCAGTGATTACTTCTTCTTGCCTAGCCTAAAAAGTGGCTCGTTGGAAAAAAATTCACTTCAAATGATGACTTTGAGACAATCGCTTATTTTGTAGAGTTGAACAAATTGTAATGATACTAATTTATTAAAAAATTAAAAAAATAGGTTATGGGTCTAACTGTATTAAATTGCAAGATGCTCACCCTGAAAAAGCCTGTGTTTTCTTTATCAGATCAAGAATTTTTCAAAGGGCCCACGTATAGTTAAACAAGATTAAACTAAACAAAATATTTCGACCATTAGAATAATCATTCAATAAAAATTCACACGGTATTCAATAAAATAATACCAGTGCTGAAATTATGAATACATTTTGTCTGAATATTCGTGAAAATGACGAGAGACTTATAACAGAGTTAGAGGATGCTCGAGAGAACGTGGGCAATAGATCTTCAGTCTTCGAAAAGTGAGGACTTAAATATTCAAGCGAAATAAAGATTAAATAAATGTTTACCTCCATGAGGGCTCTTTGTAGCTGCAACTGCCAAGTAGCTGCAACTCTACAAATATTATCCCACCGCTTGTTATCTGCCTCCAATCTGGCTCTGAGCTCTTCCGCTTTGGTTGCGTCTTCCGTGTGATCAGCCAGATGCGTCCCAACAATGTTCAATGATCGTACGATGCTCTTGTGACTGTCCAGATCCAAAAGGAACTCGTGATGGTCCTGGATGACGTCTTCAAGTTGTTCGATGTTGGTGGGTGGTGGTCTACGACTCTTCTGCGTTCCCTCGGCCACTTGCAGCCACTTCTCCAACCGCCACAGATCGTTGTCTAACTGAGCCCAGTTGCGTTTAGTGCACAGAGGGCATAATAGGCGGCCTGCCTCGCTGCAGAAGGAGAAACAGGGTTAAATATAGTTCGTCAGGATGGTGCAATATAAATAGAGACGTATAAACAGCGGGAAAAGATCTGCAGGTATAAATAAAATTCAGTGGCGTACTTAGACCATGCTTCTAAAAAGGTCACACCTTTTTGATTATTCAAAGTTGGGTTTTTATTTGATTATTAATAATATCAAGTGTGGTACTCAATAAAATGGGTTGGTAGCAAAATAACTAAGGTAATAATTAAGTATTATTATTATTTTTAGTGTTTTTATATATAATTGATTGATTTGACCGTTACTTTGTGATAGTTCATTTTTCAAATTAAATAAAACAAAGGTTTGCTTTGTTATTTATCCCGTATTTTATTTTCTGGCTTTATGGCTATAACTTCGTTAAAAATGTTATATTACTGTACAAACTGACTTTAAAACTCCTAAACTAAACTAAAAAGTTTAAAAGTCAGTTTGATAATGTAACATTGTGTACAAAACCATAGATAGGCACAAAGTCGAAAAATAAAATAAGTGATAAATAACAAGTAAAAGTTTTGTTTAAGCTTTTATATTTGCTTCAAATATAAGTTAAAATATTGGAAAGGGGAAGAAGTTTAATTTACCTTGATATACCAAAATATAAAACAATTATTAGAAAATGTTTACTTTTTTGGGCGTCAAAATGCTAGGTTCACCTATTTATATTTAAAATTTCTTAATCCTCTAGAGGTTTTATCACAATTTATAAGTTTAATTCAGTTATTCATCGATTTAACCTTCTGGATTTGTATAGAAAAAAAAAATTGTGATTGAATTTTTTATTACACGTAGAGGGGATGAGTCGTATGGATATAGGACGCCGATTAAAACGAATATTTTCATCGGTTTTCCAGTTGATTTGGTTCGACGAGAAATACGGAACTCATCGTTCAACTGAGACACCACCTGTTTTATTAAGAGGAGGAAAAAGACTTCTTCTGAGAATTGCACTAAATTCTTGTAAGACTGCAAGAGCAATTGAGGAATCTAAAGTGCAAATAAGAGTATGTCCAAGGATTATTAAAAAAGTCTGAAAATATTGTAAGAAAGAAAAAATTGAAAAGGCCACAAATTAGTCTGAATGGCTTCGCTGGAAAGGACATTCTTCAAAGGACACACTTTTTTCTAATGAAAAACATCAATTTGGATGGGCCTGGTGATTTTTCCTTTTATTAACACGCTTTTATTATCTTCACCTGTATCTATGTATGTAACGGAATCTTTGAATGTCCTTTTCACCCACTTCAAAACGTCAGATTAAATTGCACTTTGCACTTTGCACACTTATCAAGGACCGATGACAATACAATAATTGAATCAGTTCGTCCCATTATTCTGAACAAGATCGTCAGGATCAAGAATTTGCTTTTGGAGAGGAAGCCCGAGACACGGTTACAACACCCAAGGAAGGCAGTAGGCGCGCAAATTACCCACTCCCGCCACGGGTAGGTAGTGACGAAAAATAAATAATAGTTTAAAACTAAAAAAACACGTTTTTATAGCAGATCGAACTAAAAAATGAAAAATAAATTATAGTTTAAAACTAAAAGACACGCTTTAATGGTAAACCCAACTAAAAAGTAAAAAATAATTTTTAGTATAATAATAAAGTGATGAACGAAAAAATTAATGTGTCATTGCAAAAAAGCGTGGGGTATTTTGTACCCTATTTTCATGCTAACCTCTACTTATAGAAACGGTACTGATCGAATATTTATAAGAACTGACATCGAGCACCCCAAGCTTTTTTCACAATGACACATTAATTTTCTCGTGTATCACTTTTTTCTTATACTAAAAATTATTTTTACTTTTTAATTCGGTTTACCATTAAAGCGTGTTTTTTAGTTTTTTTAAACTATCATTTATTTTCATGATCTCATAAAATAACATACATTTGGATCAATACTGCAAATGGGAGGAAGAAGAATCATGATTTTGGCCGGATATTAGCTATATAAAAAAGTAACTCAAAACGAAAAAGTAAGTAAAAGCAAAAATTATAACGGATTGGTTCGAGCAAAGGTAATATTTAAAAATTGGACTGGCCTGCTGTCTCTCCAGATTTGAATATCATTGAAAATGTCTGGGGCATGCTTTCAAGGTGAGTTTACAGTGAATCAGGACAATTTAAAATATCGAAAATTTGAAAAGTGCTATTCAGACTTCATAGGAAGGAACAAACAAAACAGTTGTATGATTCATAACCAAAAATAATTTTTGATTTAATGGTGGAAAGACCACACAATATTAAAATGTTGTTTATGTTTTCACTTGTTAACTTTCCTCCCTCCTGTAAAACTGAGGGTGTCTAACATTTTGATGCAAGTAAAATTCATTAAAAAATTTAAAATATTCAGTTTTTTGTTTCTTGAGAAACATCTTCAGTTCAACATAAGATGAGAAAAAAATCATTTTACTACTCTTTTCGTATTAATATGTTATTATAAAAAACATCTCTAACATTTGTGTGTTTAACATTATAAGATCATTGAATTAGCTTAAAAAATCGAAGTATCTACTGCACCAGCCCTTTTCATAAACATTACCTCACACTAGATATATATATATATATATATATATATATATATATATATATATATATATATATATATATATATATATATATATATATAATCTTTTTTATTGAGAAACCTGTGTTTGTGTCAAATAAACGTATTTAATTTTAAACATAACCATACAAAAATTGAATTAATAATTCAGGCTTAAATCAACAACATTAACATATATATACATATATATATATATATATATATATATATATATATATATATATATATATATATATATATATATATATATATATATATATATATATATATATATATATATATGTTTGTGCTTTCAAATATGAATTTGTAATATTTCACAAATCGAAACCTGTGTTTGTGTCAAATAAACGTATTTAATTTTAAACATAACCATACAAAAATTGAATTAATAATTCAGGCTTAAATCAACAACATTAACATATATATACATATATATATATATATATATATATATATATATATATATATATATATATATATATATATATATATATATATATATATATATATATATATATATATATGTTTGTGCTTTCAAATATGAATTTGTAATATTTCACAAATCGAAACCTGTGTTTGTGTCAAATAAACGTATTTAATTTTAAACATAACCATACAAAAATTGAATTAATAATTCAGGCTTAAATCAACAACATTAACATATATATACATATATATATATATATATATATATATATATATATATATATATATATATATATATATATATATATATAGATATATATATATATATATATATATATATATATATATATATATAGATATATTATATATATATAGATATATATATATATATATATATATATATATATATATATATATATATATATATATATATATATATATATATATATATATATATATATATATATATATATATATATATTATATATATATATATATATATATATATATATATATATATATATATAGATATATATATATATATATATATATATATATATATATATATATATATAGATATATATATATATATATATATATATATATATATATATATATAATATATATATATATATATATATATATATATATATATATATATATGTTTGTGCTTTCAAATATGAATTTGTAATATTTCACAAATACCTTCACCTATTTCCCGCATGCAAAACGTTATTTCGATCAAATCATACACTAAATGTTTATTTAAAGCATCTAGAAAGAACAAGATCTGTTTCTATTGGGGTCGTTCGAAAAATAATTTCGTTTTTTTTATGAAAAAAAAGACTAATCTTTATATATATATATATATATATATATATATATATATATATATATATATATATATATCGATCTTTTTGGAGTAAAATCTTTTTACCAGCTTTGCTTTCAGCGAACAAAAAGTATGGTTCATGGTGAAACATACTGTATCCAAACCAAAAGAATCTTTGTTGGATCCCAAACATCTGTGAAGTCTGTTTTGTGTACATTAATTCTAATCTGTTGTTTTAAAAATCATTCCTCTATCATGTATTTGGCGGAACCATAACTTTCAATATAGTCTTTAGTGGAAGCTTCACAATAAATAATTACTTTCCAATTCTACAAAACAGAGAGCTTACCTTGAAAGTGCTGTAGGCGGATGCATTACATGTGATCGCATTTAGCATAGTTGCGAACAACCTTTTTTTAACGTCAGTAATGATTTCTTTTCAATGACTGAACTAAATAAATTCAATCTTTCTTCAGTATTTGCCTTTATTAGTGTTATTAAATGTTCTCTGAGAACGTGTTTTTTTTTATCCAATATCAGAAATCCATTCTGATACTGACTTTTAGCCAACAACCTGTAAAAGAATTGTATTTTTCCAAATAATCTAAAATATTAATACAGGTGGTGCAATAACGAAGGGTTTTGATAATTTTAGAAGAAATATTTTTCTTTTAGAAACATAGATCCGCTGAGAGTCAAATTTAGAGGCATTTCAAAATCATCGTTGTCCTGATGAAATCGATTTATTCTTCCCAGTAATTTTTTTACTTACTGTCAAATTTTCACTATTGTGCATAATATTGACTGATACTGTTGACGGAATCATCTCCTGATGATGTTAACGTGGTTAGCGAAACGGACGTCGAGAAGTTAATCAAAGTGATTTGGTGTTTAGTTGTAAGTCTCTTCGAGTTTAATGTTTCACATCGAAGGTTCCAATAGCAGGAATTATTGTACTGATGTGCCCATGTGATAAATCAAAAAAATAAACCCTTAAAATTCAAAAAGTGTATTATATTCAAACCAGATAAACATTTTCTTTGATCACAATGCTCTCTTCCAGATACATAATTCACAGATTTGTTAATTACTGGATGTAAAGGGGGAATTACAGATATCATTATGAATGAATCCCTTTTTGCAAAAATAAGTTATGACTCTAATTTCCATTTTATTAATTTTTCAATAAATGTAAAGGCTATTCTATGTGGTCAGACTTTAACATCCCTCCTTGGATTTAGGCATCCCCTTATCTGTTCCTATTTTCTCTTCCTAGGCAATTTGTATCCATCGTGATCCAGTTTGCTTCTTAAGATCATCCATTAAACTTATTCATCTCTTTTTCCTGTGCTCCCATGTTTCTGTCTTACGCATCGTGGTCGGCACATTTCCATTTCAGTTTCGCTATTTGTGCGGAGACGTCCTTTACTGTTGTCATGTTTCGTATCGATTCATTCATCTTTCAGTCCGACATTTAGCATTTGCCTATCCATTAATCTTTGTGTCTTCGCTCCTTTATACCAGGGTTTTCTGAATGCTACCCTTTCTTATATTTGTTTTTATATCTTCAGTTTGGTTGTTTATTTAGTTTTATAATTTGACTTATGTACATGCATTCTGTGATTTGTTCACTATTTTTTTGTACGACTGAGCGTTAGTTCTTTATTCGATTTGTCATAGTTTTTGTTTTAACGTAGTTCATTTTTAGTCCTATCCTTAGTGCTTCGATATTTAGTATGTACTTCAGGCTTTCTTGTAGGTCATCCTTTTTATATGTTATTGGTACAACAATATTATCTGGGTACCCCATGTGATATAGATATTGTCCATTTGTATTAATCTCGCATTTGTTCCCATTCAGGGGACTTTTAAATATGCCTTCGAGTGTGATTGAACAGTTTCGGTGAAATCGTATCTTCCTGTCTAACTCTTGTGTAAGGAGCAAAGATATAAAAGATAAAATTCCGGGCTAAATAACAACCCCCCTGTTTTTTTAAAGGGTAGGTCATTACAGTTATAAATTTACAAATGTTGAACGAAATAACTTTGACTTGTTGACTTTACAAAGTAGTCCTTTTCATTTACTGAACATGTCAGGGGCAACCATTCGTGAGTGCCCTTGAAATATAGTTCATATTTACAATAATAAAGCAACGAAATACTACAAATACACCCATTAATGACATCTATGTGAAAAACGAAATTACTTTCCCAATAAATACGACCCAAGCAACTTGACAAACTATCTGGTCCTCTCTAGATGAACTCATATCGCTATCTAGAGGAGTATTTACTTACTGTTGGCATAACAAGTTATAAGCATCGGACACTGTAGTTCTGCAGAAAGAAAAATACAAAAAACACCGGTTAGTACTATTTTAGGAGAAAAACCACACCAAATTACCTAACCACTACAGAAAAACCTTATTATCTACTGCGACTTACCTTAGTTCTCTTAATTTCCGTTCTTTTTCCTTGGCTTTGACTAGAAGGATCTTGAATTCTTCTAAGAGGGTTTCCACCTCCAAGGAATTTGCTTCTTCGTCTGATGCGCCGCACTCATCGATCAACAGATCGTGGAGATGTTTAATCAGTTCAGTGCTGGCTTGACCTTTCGCTGACAATTTCGCAATTTTTTTTCCACTGGTGGGCAGGTCGGAAGATCCTTGCTTGGGAACGTCTTTGTTGACGAATTCTTCCAGCTCTTGCAAATTGGTTCTGCATTCGCCTAGTGCTGCATCCAACTCCACCAAGTAAGCATCTTTGGCGCTAATGGAGGTCATGCGTTGGAGTTGCGGTGGTAAAGTGTTCACTTGAACAGCGGAATCTTGTTCAAACCTCAATGTTTCTACTTGGATGCCCTCGTCAACTTCTCGAGGAAGTCGTTTGATTTCAGTTATAATTTCAGTCTTGAGAATGGCGATTCTGTCGGTAATTTCCTTGGAAAGGATTTGGTATTCATCGATCATCTGTTGTATAGTAACTATTTCTTCTTTTTTGCTCTTTTTCATGATCTGCAAGCCTAGTTTATCGGCTTTCTCCAGAGTCGGAATGTGTGAGACCAGTTCTTGCTCCAGAGCTTCCAGTTTTTTCAGTTTTTCTTGTGGAGAAGTCGTATCAAGAGTTTCAAGATGTTGAAGATCGGTCAGTAAACCATCGATCTTACTCAAATTCACCACAGCCGCTTCATGAGCCAAAGAAAACTCCTTGAACGGTACTAGTTCATTCTGTAAAGCTTTCAGCAAACTTCTTGCTTTAGGTAACAAGTTGTTCCATCTGGCGATGACAACTCTAGCTCGAGACGTCAGTTCCTGGATGTTATCCGGATCAGTACCGCCAGTTCTGGCCAATTTCGAATAAGTTTGCTCCAGTATCTGGAAGGCTGGGAGATGTGATTCGATATCTTTGATTTCGCTCTCGACTTGATAAATCAACTGTTGGATTTCCTTTCGATCTAACTTGGATAACGATTGGTCCAGGTCTTTAAGTTTT
This sequence comes from Cosmopolites sordidus, assembly GCA_031761425.1. NCBI lineage: Eukaryota > Metazoa > Arthropoda > Insecta > Coleoptera > Curculionidae > Cosmopolites > Cosmopolites sordidus. The sequence goes on along the minus strand of JARFXV010001465.1, from coordinate 49,489 downwards.
TGTTCTTGGGATACTAGCCAGGTTTCTTGTTCAGCGCTGAGTTTCAGTACCTCTTGGAGCAGTTTCCAAACGAATGTTAGTTTTCGTTTTCTTTCCACAGATTGACCACATACCAGTTTCCAACGTTTTTCTAGGTTTTGTACGGCGTTGGATAGGTTTTCGGTCGAGAAATGGCTCTTTACCATGTCTTCATCGCTCAAGAGCAGTTCGCAGAGGTTGAGAACTTCACCGATATTTGCACTTTCATTCTCGATCGATTTTTTCAGTCTATCATGGTCAACTAATTTTCTATCAATAACTTCTTTGGTACAGGCTTCAAAAACGATAGTTTCAGCTAATTGGTTTTCAATTTGGGTCAACCAAGCTCTTATTTGTCGTATTCTCTCTTCCAGTTGCAAGGTTGTTTGGATTATGTCATGAATCTTATTGGCTTTGCTCCTTCCAAGATTCTCCAAGCGTTGCCATCGGTCTTGAACGTCATCAGTGCGAGTTTGGATGATTTGTTTGGCTGTTACATCGGCATATTCTTCACCACAGGAATTCACCAATTCTGTTCCGACTCTCACCAACCATTCGTATTCTCGTTCTTTAAGGGACATCTCAGCTTGCAATTCTACTTCCAGTTTTCGCAGGAGTTCTCTGGGATCTAAAGCAAGAGTTTCAGCAGTTTCCTTTTCCAAACGGTTTTCTAATTCACTGGTCCAGGCCATGAATTTAGTTTGGCGTGTTTCAAACATGGATTTTATGCCAAGTTTCTCTTCCAACTGGTGGCAAATCATCGCTAATTGATGGTCTAAATCGCTATGTTGATGCCACAACAACCACATTCTTTGGTTTACAGTTTTTACATCAGACGGACTTAGGCATTCTTTTAGTTGTTCTTGTGATAGTCCTAGTTGTTCCATGTCTTTAACAGCGAAAACTAGCCTCTCGCGTGTTCTTTGGAGGATTTCTAGTCGATTACTGATACCTGCATGCGAACTAGGCATTTGAGATTGACTCTCATTAATAACAGCTTGAATTCCATCGAACAACTTCTGAACTGCTTGGACTCGATCTTCGTGGGACAGTACCAATTTAGAAATCCGTTCCAAAAACTGTTTCCACGTGTCTAATCCAGCTTGAAGGTTTGAAATTCGTTGTTTAATAGCTGCGTGCTCCATCCTGATCGACGTAGCCAAAGCATCGTCACAGAACTGCAAAAGAAGATTTTGTTGTTTTTGCAAATTTTCTGCTTGTTTTTCTCCTTGAGGAATCTTATCCAGAAGAGATTGAATGCGGTTCATCAACTTTGGGATACGTCTAACGTGAAGGTAACGCAACTGCATGTGTTCTCTTTCCTTTTCTAGATTCTTCAGCCACTCCAAGAGGGTGCTTTGATCTATTCTATACTGTTCCCAGGCTTCAAGTCTTTTTTGTACTTCATTGTGTCTATCGGTGATTCTGTTTAAGGTTTCATTGTGCAGATTTGTTAATGAATTGAATTGTTCCATGACGCTGGATTCGACAAGGCCGCTGGCCAATTGACCATCTTTTTGGCCGATGGGTTTGAGGACGTTTTGTTGAGTGGTTAGTAAGTTCTGATGCACCTGACATAGATGTTGGTGCTCTGAAAGACTTTGGTAATCGCCTGGTATGGTATCTTGAAGAAACTGTTGTACGTTGAAGAGATATTCCTGCCATAATCTCAATGCAGCGGCACCATCTTCGTTTTTCACCAACCTAGTGCTTAATCTGTGATACTGTTGGAATGTTTCTTTGAACACTTGTTGCCAGAGTTCTAAAATCTCGATGACGGAAGTTTCCGTCGTTGTGGTGGATATAGCCACATTTTTATCTTTAATCTTTTGTATTTGGCCTTCAGCTTTTCCTAGAGCTATGAGATGATCTCTTAGAGCTTGCAGTTTTTCTTCTGTATCAGCGTCTAAATCCCCACTCTGAATATCATCGACGTTCTGTAACAAAAATAATTGATTTATATTTTGATGGTTTGATGAATTTAATAATAACAACCTTTTGAACGGAAGCTATGTAACGTCTTGTTTCAAGAATTTGATTGTCCGCCTCAAGTTTGGTTTTCGTTTTGGCTTCGGCCACATCAGCAAGGGTAGTGAGGCTTTCGCGGACATCCTCCAGACGTTTTCCGAGGGCATCGATTTCTCCACCAAGAAGGGCTTTGGCGTCCAGGCCAACCGCGTTGGCAATACCGGATACTAAGTCCCTAAGTTCGGAGAGGCGTTTGGTGTGAGCTAATAGGGTCTCCTCACAGATCTACGAAATAAAAAAGATTATTGTAGCAACGGATGAAAGAAATGAATCATACAAACAAACTACACAAATAATTACTGAGTACTGCTAAAATTAAAAAGTGTCGGGTCTGGTTAATTTGATTTGTTCACTTTATATGTACGTACAGTGATTTGCATTAGTGCTTAATATTGAAACAAGTGTACGTCTTGAGAGATTTATGAAATATTGTTACGTCACGAATCTGGATAATATTTTCGAAACATTTAATCTGGATAATGTTTTCGAAACACTAGAAAAAAGTAAGTATAAGCATAATGAGATACTTCTTTTGAGGTTGAGAGCAACTACCAATCGTTGTATCAGTCTATAATGAATTTTAGAGAATTAGGAGTATTCCATGCTTCCGTTAACTGTCATTTTTGAGGCACAGGAATGATGCCAAAGAGCTGTAGAAGCTCTGGTGTTGAAGTGTGTAAAACTTTCCTCAAAATCTTCTTGATTTTCGATTCATCAAACGGATTGGACACCCGTGATGAAAATTGGGTTTATTTCAACAATTCTAATGATGTAAATCAGTGGGTTATGACCGGACTAGCTCTTCGGGGACTGGGCCTAGAAAGATTTGCCAAAAACGGCAAATGTTTCAAACTGCTGTGTTCGGCATGCTGTGTGTTCGGTAGAATTTTTAAGGAATAATTAACTTTAAGTGTGTTCGGTAGAACTTTGAAGGAATAATTAACTTTAAGTGTGTTCCTGATGGTATGGTGATACATTCAGAACTCTGTTCAGCAAATTCAAAAACTAATTAATTGGACATTGGGCTCGCGCTTACGCAGCATACCATTGTTCCAGTTCCTGAAACAATGGTATTCCAAACAGAAATAATAAACCCGCAAAAGAGTAGAGTTATTAAATAACAGATGGGTTGAAGTCATTGAAAATATTGCCTCTATTTCGAAGAATAATCTCCAGGTAAAAATTCTTTAAACACTGAATAACTATATATATTACCCTTGATATATTTTGTTTCAGCATTTCCTAAACAATGCTTGTCTAAATCTATTCCCTTGCTTTTGAAGGAACGAATTGTAAATATTCTTCATGCAACTGTTTTATTCTCACTCTTATGTTTGCATATTTATAAAATGTTTTAAACAGTATATATAGGTCAGTATTTCGAAAATGCTATTTTTAATGCAATTTAAACGCTACTAACTAAATTATGTCAATGACACAACAGAACAAAAATAGATCAGTATTAACTTGGCGATGTACATAACGTTAATCTTTCACTCGCTGCATCTATCTCCAGTTCCCATTTCTTAACATCATGGATAATTTGTCCACCATTGATAATCGGAAATCTTTAATTTTGTTGCCAGAAAAACTCTTTGAGTGAATTCTCTTAGATTCTTGTTTAGTTGAAAAGAAAATTGAGGAGGATCTAAATAAGAAGTTTTAAACGACCCCACTGGCATTTTCATTGTCCATTTCACTTGATTCATATGTTATCCTGTTTCTGGTTCCGGGAATTTCTTTCATGGTATATAAATATTCTAAAGCACTTTCTTCACTGGCATTTAATGTGAGTGAAACTTGTTTTTGACTTGAGTCAACAGCTCAACAAGAAAGTGGTTCGGTGGAAGGTAAAAGAAGAGCAATATATAGTCGTAGTGGTTGTTCACAAAAGCATATTGATTTGTTACGTAAAAGTGTTCCTGAAGACCCAGAAATTCCCGTTAGTCGACGTTCGGAACAATTTAAACTCAGTGAATCCAGAACATGGCGTATTTTACGAAAGGATTTAGCTCTGAAGGCCTATAAGATTCAAATAACATAGGAACTAAAGTCACTGGATCATTCAAAACGTCGTGCATTTGTCGATTGGATCAAAGTACAACCAGATGATTTTGCTCAAAAAATCGTCTTTTCAGATAAAGTACATTTTGAAATTGGTGGCTATGTTAATAAAAAAATATCCAAATTTGAAGTGAGGAAAATCCAGGATTGATTTATGAGAAACCTTTACATCCTGAACCCAGGAGGTGCAATTAGGCTGTATTTCTTTCAGAATGCTGCTGGTGAAGCTGTAACTGTGAATGGTGTTCGATATCCTGATAACTGGATTTTTGTGGGCTGAATTGAATAATATTGATCTGGAGTATATGTGGATCCAACAGGATGGCGCTACACCTCACTCTGCTAATGAAACAATTGATTTATTGAGAGAAAAATGTCCTGGACGAGTTACTGCAAGAAATGGTGATGTTAATTCGTCACCAAAATCACGTGATTTGATACCATTGGATTATTTCCTTTGGGGTTACGTGAAAAGCTAGGTCTAGAACAACAATCCACAATCGATTCCTGAATTAAAGGATTAAATTATTTGAGTCAATGGTGAGATAGAGCCACGGTTATGCCAAAATATTATCCAAAATTTTGACAAGAGTGGTCGTCTGTGGAGTTGCAAGAGGTGGCTATTTGGCAAATATCGCCTTTCGTGTTTAAATGTCAAATGCTTCAATTATCAATAAAATCATTTGAAATCCACGCAAATTCTGTTTAATCCAAGAATTAAAAAACCGTTGAATTTGAATTGAAAGACCCTTTAGTTTTGCATAAATACGAAGGTATGAGCAAAATATGAACCCCAAATAAACGTAACCTGACCAATCAACGCAACAGCCAAAGCCATCCAGTTGTAAAAACCCAAAACTGTTACTTTCTATTAAGAAGATGAAATTGAATTGTTTGAATCATAACCTAGTACGTATGTTTCTTATTTGGGCAGTGTATTGTTGTTAAATGCGAATTTCGTGTATTGAAATGAAAGTGAAGCATTTTCGCGTGCTAATAAACGCCATAACCAATCAGTTGTTTAGATTTCGGCATAGATTTAATTGAAAACCGAGTTTGCTTTACCAAGGGCCAAGGTTAATTGTTTTCTGTTATTGAATCTGTTGGATTGGTCTTTGAACAAATCCTTTTTGGTGGTCCTTATATTATTTTAAACAATCTTTCATAAATTTTTCGGCAAGAAAAGCGAAATGATCAATCTGGTACCCTAGGTAGTTTTTTTTTGTCTTATACTTGATCTGTTAATTAGCAAATTTGCTGGGGTTTATTGTCAAAAATACAGTGAATAATTTAAATGGAAGATAACATTTACAATTATTTTGAATGAAATCAGGCTAAGGGATAACTGTTAAGACAGTTCGCGAAGGTTTGAAACAATTAAAATGTTGGTATTAATAGTATTTTTCCTTGTCAGCGCTGCACTTTTTCCAACTTTTAGAGGGCGGTCTTGTAACGCCAATTCTTTCAAAACGTTTATTTTAATATGTTCTTCCTTTTTTAAACATTTCGTTATATAGAGCCTTCATTTAATCCCCAAACCCACGTGACCTATAAATGTGAGCAACCTACTCGACAAGCTGGTAATGGTTAACATGGAATCAGCAATTTTCTTAAACTACGACATACGTTTATTAATTTTTTCACTTTTTTTCATATTTTTTTCTTTGAATTATATACACACTTTAGCATTAATATAATTAACTTACGAAAATAAACATAACATTTAACTTAAATAACTCCATTGGAGCAGAAGCCATGGGAGTAAAAAAGAAGAAGCGAAGCCCATGTCGTACATTTTTTTTTGGAAAATATTGTAGATGAAATACAAGGCAATGACAATTATTTATTTTAAACAATCAAGTGTATTTAAGAGGTGCTTTTAAAATATTTTTTGTTGTTTAGGAAACATAAAAACTAATACAAATATTACACGTTATTTTTATTATGACAGGTGCCGCTACCCGTCGTATACCGGACTTAGCCCCTTCGGACAACCACTTATTTCGATCGATGCAGCACGAACTTCCAGAACAACACTTTTTTGTTTGATGAATGATTGGTCTCAAAAAATTAAAAGTTCTTTTGGCGTAGAATCCATTCTTTGACAGAAAGCTCGGAAAAACTAATAGCTAACGATGGCAAATACTTTGATTAATAAGGTAATTTACTTTGTTACGGAAATAAACGCTCAAATTTTACTACAAAATCGACATTATTAACCGAAAAATCTAGTACAATATGAAAGAAAATATTTCCCATACTGTATTACCGATACTGATTACGTTGTCTGTTACAGGGTTGAAAGGTCTTATTCCTCACTAAAAATATGTTTTACTTCTATGTTGGTTTTGCATTTTTGGTTATTTCTATCATTTCTAATTAGTAGTTGTCAGAGGCAGAAAACTTGGGCAATCAATTGGTGATGCGGCAATGAATACATTGATTCCTAATATTTTATTTGTCAGTTTAATTTTTGAAAATATTAGTAATCAGTTTAATTTATGAAAAATAAAAATAGGAGATGGTGTGCTACAATTATTAAACGAAAGAATTTATTACAAAGAAGTGCAGAAAACCATACAGAAAGAGTATCAGAGGCAGGCACATGGTTGTTCAGATTGTTATCTGATTGTGAGGCACGAGGTACGTAAATAAAATAATGAGGCTGGTGATATAGCGTTTGATCTGGCAATGTTATTGGCGGAAGTCCAATATCTGTTGCGTCTTCAGCATGAGTTTGAACTCTCTAGAGTCACTTGGTGATCGGTAGCATTTTTCCTGAAACTTTTTGAAAACACGTTTCCTTCCTGTCGCCCTTTTGATTGTGTGAAAGGTGTTATGGAACCATTTTCGCGTATATTTTCTTCATTCTCAGTTCATTGATCAAGATCCGATAAACGGTTGTATGAGACAAATTCAATTCTTCCCCGAATATTCTGACCGTTAACTAACGATTGCGACGATGCACAAATTGTTGAGAGCCTTCCGCTGCGAGATTCGTCATCAATCGAACCTAGGTCTTCTCAGAATGCCTTAAGCCATATCCAAAATCTAGATCCATCACAAAACACTGTTTCCATAAGTTTTGCAAACATTTCTATCATACTGTGTTCAAGTCTGAAAAAAAAATTGTTAACGCACCGTTGTTAGAAATTGTTGTAACTCATTATCAAAATGCACAAGAATCCGGTTCACCAAAAGAATTGCTACAGTCCACCAAGTGACCATAGCAGCGGCGGCTCGTGAGGGCCCGTCCTTTATTACAGTAAACAATTTTTCAGAGCAAAACACCATATTTTATTTCGGTTCAGTTTCTTTCCTTTAACTCATTTTAAGATATTATTAAAAATTAAAATCACATCAAATAAAATGCGGATAAAAATTCCATCCTCTCGCCAAAATTTTTACATCGTTGGTCGGACGTTTACCTCCAGCGACCGTACGCCACGTCATCTTTTCTCGTCGTTGGCGTTACAGGCTTTGTCGGTTGCCAGAATTCGGGGGTTTAAGTGCTTTTTAAAACATGCGATTTGGACGTAGATTCCCTGCGACCCAGCGTATCGGTAATTATTTTTAAACGCTGATTTGACGAGCGTTTGATATGTCTTGCGTCGCGTGTTTCGTTCGTCTCGCGAATACTTGTTTTGATTTGGGGTTTGCTATGGGTGTACACACTGAGTAGGACTTTTTAAATAAAAATAATCAATTTTTAATTGCAAACATGAAGTTCGCGTTCACCTCCTGTATAGAGTTTCAATAGCACGAAAAGTAAAAAGGAGGAAGGGGAAAGCAAAAAAAATCTTCAGTAGCACTATTTTCTTCTACGCCCTCCTACTTTAAAAACCTACGAGCCGCCACTGGACTCTAGGAAGTTCAAACTCTTATTGAAGACGCATCAGATACTGCCCTGTCTTCCCTCCAAAATGGAAACTGACAGTGTTGCTAGATCGAACTCTATGCCACCAGTTTCATCACTTTATTTACCCAGTTTGTATTTTCACAAATACAGATTAATTCATTTATTTTTTTTTAACAAAAGTTATTACGATCACGAATTTACTAGTGCCACTAATTTTCATCAGTTTAATTAATTTAAATTGTCCAAGTACATTTTTAAAAAGTCGTTACAACTATAATAGTTTTTATTCAGCGCCGCCTTTCTAGTACTCCTATTCAAAAGAAAAATACGTTAAACAAATCATTCGAGACCATGAATTGTTGCGCACATGCAACACCAACGCGGAAATTGCCACCGGTACGGGCAAACTTTCTACTCAAAAATTATTTTTATGTCATATCCAGAAACATTTGCGTGTTCCCAATTACTCAAATAAAATTTAAATCTTGTATTTAACCTAGTTCAGCGCGAATTTGAAACGAAACATTATCAGACCTGGAGTTCTTCAGGGGTACACATCGAGGAAAACTAAAAAATAAAACACTACACCAGGATGGTGGAGGATGATGTGGAAATGTAAAAACTGGACACGCACAGGCACTATTTTGACGAATTTCGTACAGGAAACTGTGATGAGGACTAGACGCGTCGATTATTAATAGAGATTTGCACGAGGACTCCGTATTCAGTGCTCTGATCTCAACCGTCGACTATTTATATGCCGGGAACGTGACTTGGTCCGCGGCTGCATCCGTTTGAGCCGGCAGGAATTTCGGCTTGGGGTGGGCTCTTTGGAGTTTTAGCGTGACATACGGGGGTGGTCACCTTAAAAATTCTCAGTGTTCAGCTATAATAATAATGTTAACAGTAATATTTGTTAAGGAAAAGAAAGAAGAAATAATTTACTTTGAAAAATAACGAATATAGGTAGATTGACGATCGAATCGAGAAGAAAAACTGCTTTGGAATAATCATGGATGGATGATCAGAATATATGCCATATATACGAGGTGTGTAAAGAAAGTAATAAGATTGGTGGTGTAGCGTTCGATCTGACAACACTGTTGCCTTTCCCTTTTAAAGGTGAGGCGGGAGATCATCTAATGCGTATTTAGTGTGAGTTAGAACTCCCTAGAGTCACTTGCTGGTTCGTAGAAATTCTTTTCGTAAACTGGATTTTTACAGTGTGTTCTAAAAAGTGGGTGATAGCAATTTTGAGTAAGGGAGTTCAAACTCGAGTAATGATTAGGTGCCATCTGGTCATGCTAACAAAACATGGGTTAAAAACTATAAAAAAGCCGGCAGGTGTAAACATAGAGGGTGTTGGGCTCGTCGCAGCAATTAACCATGTTGCTTCTTCTTAATAATGATACACGGTTTCAGCAAGATGGAAAGAGTGCTCAATCCGCTCGGTTATCGATAAATGCCATTAGATAGTGTTTTCCAGTCATATCATCTCCAGATATGGGGTCATAGTTTCGCCAGCATGATCGCCAGATTTAACGGAACGTAATTTTTATTACATTTAGCTACATTGACCCTCCAGAAAATGTTATGGAATAACTCTAATTCCAATACGAACGTTGGTTCGTGTAATGAATAATGAGCTGTTAACATTAGAAAAGTGTTTAGGGAGAGACTTCTGTTTTCATTCTAATAGTATGCATTTCTTATATCCGATTTTTTCCGCTCACTTTAATTAAATAATTAATCTTCAATCCTACAATCTAAAGGCCTTAAGTTAGGGGAATTAGGTGTTATGGTAGTGTTTCTAAGAATAAGATTCTGTTATGAGATATCTTCTCTACTGTATTCAAAATTATGTTTAATAAATGTTTTCAAAGTATATTTCAATACCTGCATTCTCAAACTTCTCTTTTGTTCAATGGGATGAGTAAATATTATTAATAGTAAATAATCGCAAATTGGGGTATTATAATGTAAACAATATTACAAACAATCCCCAAAGGAAATTTTAGTATTACATTAGCATATGAGGCATATAAATAAAAACAAATATTTATCATTGAAAATGGTTTAATTGGTTTTTAAAATATTTTCCTCGATGATCGATACACTTTTACATACCTTTGAATCAATTTTCATAGCACTTTTTCCATTTCGATTGAGATATCTCCAAAACATGCATTTTGAACATATCAACCGCTTCTTTTGGCGTCGAAAATCGTTGACTACGTAATTTAATACTTCACGAATGGGAACAAAAAGAAATCATTGGGTGCCAAATCAGGACTGTACGCCGGATGACCCATCAATTCGATTGTTTGACCGGTCAAATATTGAGTTGTTCGGTCCGATGTATGAGAGTTCACGTTGTCATGCTGAAGTATGATCTTTGCTTCTTGATTTGATTCTTTGCACCAATCGACACGACCCTTTTTTGAGCGATTGTCGAATTATGCGGAATCCAATGTGCACAAATCTTTTTCATGGCTAGATGTTGATATAAAATCTTGTGTATACTTATCATACTAATGCTCAGGGATGCCTTAATCTCACGGTATGTCACATGACGATCTTACTTTATCAGTTTGCGCACGGTATCGGTTTTTTTGTCACAACAACCGATTTTGGATGACCTTGTGTAAATTCGTCCGTGAGCCAACGACGGCCACGATTGAATTCACTAAACTAGTGATATACTGTGATTTTAGATGGTGCTTTATCACCAAAAGTCGAAGTGAGCTGATTCAATTCACTGTTATTGAGATAATCCACGTCGAAAGTCGTAATAAATCATCGCATGAAACTTCTCACGAGTTAATTCCATTTTTTACTCAGATGAAATTTTCAAGTCACTAAACAACACAAATAGCGTCTGTATAACAAAAAATTCTGAGTACGTATACAGCTAACATAGTCAAATTTTACAATGTATATGTCAGATGGCGCCTAGCAACACCATTGTTGCCAATTCCGGAACATAAATAGCAACTCTCGTACCTTTATATATCTTCGTTATCACAATTATTTATTTTACGTGATTCCATAAAAGATCAATACCTTTGATCTATAGATAACGAAAGCCTTTGATATATTTTCTTTTTCCATAAGCTACTCGTAGCAACAATTACATCTTTGTTGTAAAAAAAATCATATTTCTTAAAGTGTTATACTAGGGATTTTGCTAGAGTTCAGATCTGGAGAATAGGAAGACTGTTCACAAATGTCAATTATTCGAGAAGACTATGATGCCTTTGGAAGATTTTTTTTCTTTTTCTGTTAACCACTCATTTAATAAGACTCAAATAAAATCGCTGAGGCTAGAACTGGAGAATAGGGAGGCTAAACTCGAAGAGATTTACCACTAAACACCAAATCACTTTTTTTTTAATTTCTCGACGCAAGTTCCGCTAATCATATTAGTATCATCAGAAGATGATTTAATTGAAACGTGCGTCGAAAGTTTAAAAAAGTTATTTGGTTAGAATACACTGAAGGTTCCAATAAAAGAATTGAATAGGGAGGGTGTTCAAAAAGTTCCAAATCAGTGTAGTGGATGGCATGCTTTAAAATGAAATACAACATCTAATACATTAGATAGGTAAAAGGCAAAGATTTAGTAATATTATTAATAATCCGTATATAATGCAATTGGGATTGTTTTGTGACAAACAATTTCAATTTCCCTTTAGAAGACGCCACATGAATCATATTACATATTTTAGTAGAAATTAATTAGTGTCAATGAGAAGACTTTTTTGTCGTTATTTAAATAACCACTTTTAGCAATAACTAACAAGCAGTACCGAAGGACAGGCCAATTTGGGTTAAATTAAAGTAAATGACCCAGGTCTAATACAGACTATTGAACAAATCACCTTGAACTTTAACAGTCAAGGTCACATTTCAACGATCGACTTGTGCCGCTAAAACTCCCTAATGCGTCATGTTTTGAGGGGGTTCAGTCTTAGTAGATCGATAGGATGCTGTGGGGCCGCTGTTTCGAAAGACGGTGTCTTTGATTCGCCACGTGCTTTTTGCTTTTATATATATATATATATATATATATATATATATATATATATATATATATATATATATATATATATATATATATATATATATATATATATATATATATATTTATCGCTTTTAATTTTATCTCATTATATTAACAAAGTAAAAGGTTGTTTAGTATTTGCAGTCTTCTTTTGTTGATTAAATAAATAATTCTCGGAAGATAATGCAAGCCTTGAAATGGTCGTAAACTTTTTATACTAGTACTAATTTTTTGAAATCTCGGTCGAAATCCTCTCTCTGGATGTCCGAAATGCTGTCGAAATCGTCGTATTATCAGTGTCAGGTTTAGGAATAGTCAGAAATCACATGGAGTCAAATCAGGCAAATATAGGGGATGCTCGAGTAAAATGATACACTTAATAATCAAGAAACGCCATCCTGTCATAAAACATAAACAACAAATATGCTATTTGTGTTATATATAAAAATGCTATATAATAATTGTATTGAACTGAACTGATTTATCATTGAACTAAATATATAGTTAAAAATTAATTGAACTGAATATACAGGGTGACGTTATACAGATGTTCACGGAGAACTACTTGGAGTAACGGTTTTAAATTTAGGATACTTATGAATAAATATGAACTCCTTATTTAATATATTTTTTGCCCTGGTTCCAACTTCGTTTTTTTAAATGGAATATCCTAATATTATTTATTATTCACGTATGGGCCCTGGTGGACCACGCGAAGTACAATTAGAGGCGTTTGTTCTTGTTAGTCTTGCTTTGCGCCTATACTAATTTCATTCTTTCGCTATGAACTTTTTTGCTTTCGTCAGACCAAGTTGTTCCAGTCTTCCTACATTTTTCTCTCTGGCCAACCTTCCAAACGTCAACTTTGTGACTGAAACAGCCCCTATCGTGAATTTCACTTTATGTAATATTTGCTGATCTTAAGTTCTCTTTAATTGCAGCAATCCATTTAATTATTTCTACTTTAGCTCTACTCCTATTTTCATAAAATTCGACTATTTGTCTAGTTAGCCTACTCGGATTCATCCGTTTTATGTGTCCGTAAAACTTAAGTCTTGTTTTTCTCATATCGCTATGTATATCTGTGTATTGTTTGATTTCTTGGTTTTCTCGAAGTCGGTATGTTGTTGTATTTATTTGTTTGGGGCCTAAGATTTTTCTTATGATTTTTCTTTCCTTCTTTTCAATGTCCTCGATGTCTCTCTTTCTATTCACAATGAGCGTTTCTGCCCCATATAGACATTTTGGCTTAATAACTGTATTGTAATGTCTCAGTTTTGTGTTTTTAGATAGGCATTTTTTGTTGTAAATATTTTGTGTAAGTCTCAATGCCGTTTCCATTTTTTGACATCTTCTCTTATTGACCGCTTTTTCCAACCCATTTTCCATGATTATTTCACCCAAATATTTGAATTGAGAGACTCATCTCATGTTACCATGTTTTGTTTTTAGAAATGGTGTTCTTATTCTGTTGCAGGTCATGTATTGTGTCTTTTCAAAGGACATTTGGAGTCCTACCTTTTCTGCTGTTTCTTTTAGGGTTTCAATCTGTTTCTGTGCCATTAATACATCTTGAGCCAAAATTGCTAGATCATCAGCAAACGCCAGACAATCAATTTTGATGTTGGTTCTCCCCAGTTTAATGGGCTGGTCAATATTCAGAACCGCCTTTTTTTCACGCCACTGTATTACTTTTTCTAGAACACAGTTAAATAAAAGTGGCGAGAGTCCATCTTCCTGTCTTACTCCAGTTTTAATTTCGAAGGCCTCTGAGATGTCACCCATGAATTTCACTTTTGACCTTGTGTTAGTTAATGTTGCTTTAATAATTGCCAGCGTTTTCAGATCTAGTCCTTTGATCACTCGCCAGTCGGTAGGTTTCCTGACACATAACCAAGGGTTTATATTTCCTGACACATAACCAAGGGTTTGTCGGAAGCTGATGACCGTGGTTCGGAACCCACGTTAAGCTGTAGGTCCAGTCGCTAAATAGCCTAGTTACTGGTGCGCCTCTAACCCTTACACTTTACCTTTTACCTTTAGATCTAGTCCTTGTTCTTGCAAGATTCGGAATAAAGATTCGCGGTCAGTAGAATCATATGCATCGGAAATAAAAAATATTTTTTAAAAAATTTGGCAACAAACATCCCTGAATAAAAAAAATATATTTTTTAACAACTAGCATAGCTAGATACCTAAATTTTTGAATACAGTTCCTTAATAGGTTGCTTTATGACAATGCGATATGAGAATTAATTTATCGCATACAGGGCGTTTACAAAATAGTGACCTTTTGATAGAACTTAAAAATTCATTTTATGTAGGAATTTTAAATGGAACACCCTATATTTTATAGTGGAGCTCAAAAGAGCAATAAATTCTGTATCTAAAAGTATTAAGTGATGATATACCTATTTTTAATGGTTTTCGACTTATAAACAAAAAATCAAAATATTGCAATTAAAGCAAAGATAACGGTTTATTTTATTTTAGTAAACAATAACACAAAATTAAAATTAGAAACATAATAGTATTAAAAAAACTATTATTATAGTAAATGTTCGAAACGCTGACCGTTTACCTCCAAACACTGCAACATTCTAATATGGAGCCCTTCCGTGACGGCTCTTCTTATTTCAATAGGATCTAAGGTTGCGAATGCTTGATTCACCTGATGTTTTAACTCCTCTCTAGTGTTTACTGGCATTCTGTAAATATTGGTTTTTACAGTGCCCCAAAGATAGAAATCAAGGGGAGTTAAAACGGGTGATTTCGGCAGCCAATTTCACGGACCCAAACGCCTAAACCATCTGTCTTGGAATAGGTCATAGAATTGCCATCAAGCTGGTACCAGCTGCTTTGATACACTGCCAGTGGAAGATTTTTGTGTCAAATCCTCTACTACTGTTGTTACTATCTCTAGATACTTTCGTTGAATTAATTGTTTATTGTAAATAAATTATCGAATTTCTTTGCCCATGATTAAACAACAACATTAAAACTAAATTTGTCTTGGAATGCGGAATCCCTGGTAAAATGAGGATTTTTGTTGGCACAGAAGTGACAATTTAACTCATCAGAAAATTTGGACTCATCAGTCCAGATTATTTTTTATAAAAAATGTGGATCTTCCTGGAAATGAACTAATAAATTTTCACAAAATTCCACTCTTTGAGGGCAGTCGTCTGGCTTGAGAAACTGAGATTTAGAAAATGTGTAAGAGCGCATGCCGTGTTTTTCAGTATTCTTTGTAGTGAGGAGAATGTTATATGCAGCTCGTCTTCAGCTCTTCTAATAGAATGTGGATATACGTGGAAATAAGCCAGAATGTTAACCTCGTTATCCTCATCAGATGTTACTGGCTTGGTCAAATTCCGGGGTGCCTTCTAAAAAAATTATAAGATTTGTTTGAATCCGCCTAAATTTTTTTCATTCGCTCGTGCTAAATTAAGATACATTGCGTTAAATTGTTTGCAGGTACGGTCGATAATTTCGTCACACTGGCCGTATAAAATAAAAAAAATCTTGATCACTGCATTCGAATAGTTAATTTCTTCCATTCTTTAGTGAGACAATTACTTACTTTTACAAATACAGACAATTACTTACTCAAATACATACATTTTCATAATATTTGTTTAGAGGTAACCCTAGCCGGCCATGGCCCACTACTAAAATAAACTAATATCTTTGCATTAGTTACATTATTTTATTTGCATTATTTTTATTACCAAACCAAACTTAACACTTTTACATACAGAATTTATTGCTCTATAATTTTATTGCTATAAATTAATTTTCATGTCATATTATCATAAAGCAACCTATTAACGAACTGTATTCAAAAATTCAGTTATCGAGCTATGCTGGCTCTATAAAGAAATATTTTTATATTGAGGGATGTTTCTTGCCAAATTTCTTAAAACATTTTTTATTTCCGAAATCGCTCAAGAGGGCTATAGCACATGTTATATAAAGAAGTTTCAAAATACCTCATAGAATCTAAAAATGTAATAGTATATATGGTATTCCATCAAAAAAAAAGTTGGTATCAGCTACGAGTAGATTTGGCAACACCGCACCACCGAAAATATTTTAAATGGAGAGCTCATGTTTATTTACAGAAGTGTCTAACATTTCAAATCTTTACTTTAAATAGTTCTCCCTAAACGTCTAATGTGCCATCCACCGTGAATCACCCTGTAAAGTATAAAGAAAGAAAGCAAGAAAATACAGACAACACAAAATTAGAAAAGTAGTTTAAAACGTTTGTAAAGTAAAAAAGAAGCGAATATGTTGAAACTGGCTAATGTTTCATTGACGCGGTTGAAGATTTGTAAAGAAATATAACTTATTTTCCGTTAGCAAAAAAAATACATTTCCTACATGACTACATTTCACTATGTTTTCCACGTCATTATTACTTACCTTGACTTTTTCAATGGCCTCTTCAGGCGGCAAGTTATCCACTGCCTCCATGGGATTCTCAATCCATTCCTTCACCAGATCGCTGGCCTCCTTGTAACGTTTCCACAGTTCAGCGGCGTTTTGATACTTGGTGCACAGTTCCTTCAGGTTGGAACGGGTAGTATTGTAGGCGATAACAGCTTCGTCTACAGCGGCTTCCACTCGGGCCGAGACCTCGGGGGTGCAGCTGTCGGCGAGAGGTTTAGCTACGTCTCGCAGTTCGGAGACGAGATTTTCACGAGAGGTTAAGTCTACGGAGAGTCCCTAAAATAAAATGTTGTGAATTTAGTATATTGTATATTGCTGCATGTTCAGAATATTAAATCATATAAAAATCATTAACAAATAACATATATATATATATATATATATATATATATATATATATATATATATATATATATATATATATATATATATATATATATATATATATATATATATATATTATCGATGATATAGAAACGCTCAATGTCAATTTAATTATAAAATTTTGCCGACATTGACACTTATTTTTGCTATTTTTCATATACGTGACTTACATTTGTTAATTGTAAATAAATAATTAATATTCCACAAGGACGAAATTTAATTTAAGTTTTGGTGACACATTAGTAACATACCAGCTATACAGTTGTATAAATATTCTCAGGTTAAGGCAAAGTTTTAATTTAGTTTTTTTTATTGCAAATTTGTTCAGACAGCCATACAACAGAATTATATTGACCTCACTACAGGATTAAAATATTTTGACTTTGTTGTTAAGGATGATTCATTACCTCGAGAATATCTTTGAAACAGCCAGAGAATAACTCTTAAAATTCTTAAAACTAAACTCACTTGTTTTTAATTTTATGACGCGCGTTTCGCTAACCATGTTACCATCATCTGGAGATGCTTTCAAATTATTCTTATCTTATGATGATGCTAACAAGAGATTTGGTGTTTAGTGGTAAATCTATTTGAGTTTAGTTTTTCACGACAAAGGTTGCAATAGAGGAATTTGTTCTTAAAATTTCTTGATTATTAATATAATTTGATTTTGTCGGCCGAAAGTATATATTTGATATAATCTGCCATTACTTACTTTCTTTTTTTTTGCAATAATTTGTACTGTACGTACTTGTACAGTAGAAGTTCCCATTCCAAGATATAGCTCTGCCAGAAGAAATGTTGGTGTTATGCAGAATTTTGAAGTGAGGCTCCGGATTGTATTTACAGAAAGAATTACGTCATCTTACCGATATAATTTTCCATAAATAAATAATCTTTTACTGTTCGTCTGGCAGTAAAAACAACTAGAGATAACAAAACGGCGGAAGAGGACCAGACCGGCTTAGGCAGCTTTCAGTAAACTTAAATGGATACTAAAAAACAACAGAATGTTGTTTTTGATATGCACATAGTTACATAAGGCGCATACTAAAAATGGTTTGCTAAATTCTGTTTTGGATATTTCAACTTTGGCATTGCATCTAACTCTGGTCATTCGACTGACATTGGTTCAAATGTACTCAGAGATATCGACGATAAAAACCATCAGTTGTTGAACTCGCAAGGAGAAGTCAATTTAGCAAAAATCATTTCTATAAAAGTTGCAGAATAACAAAAACAAAAATGTTACATGTTGCAAAAATTATTTAAAAGTTTCACTATTCGTTCGGCTAGCACAAAATCTTGCTCGGCATACCCATGCGTCACTACACGCGTCAAAAATAAAATCCCGGTGTCCACGAATAATATCACAAGAGTTTTTGATGCCCTGTTGTAGTTCTTCCACAGTATTTACTTCTCCATCATGATAAACTAACTTTTTTAAATAGCTCGACAGAATAAATTGCAGGGCGTTAAATCCGACGAGCGTGCAGGCCAAACAATGGGTCCATTGCGCCCTATCTATCTGTTAGGAAACTCAATATTTAAATGTCCGTGAATTTCTTGTCTAATATGTGGCGGAGCTCCATCATGTAGAAACCACATCTTCTGTAAAACATTTAAAGGAACATCTTGTAATAATTGTGGCAGATTGTTTTGAAGAAAGTCTAAATAATTTTCACCTGCCAGTCGACTTGGAAGAAAGAAAGATCCAATAAGCATGCCATTTACTACGCCAGCCCAAACATTTACTGAAAATCTGGGCTGAAAATGGATTCTTTTCACAGCATGCGAATATTCCACTGCCCAAACATGGTTGTTGTGGAAAAAACAAATGGTTCCCCAGCCCTTTGCAGGTTTTGTATGTGTCTTTGCAGTTCCTCTGGGTCTTGTGAGAGAAGAACAATATCATCTGCGAATCTAAGATTATTTAAGTATGCACCATTAATCATTATTCCATCCTGTTCCCAATCCAGGTTACGGAACATTTCTTCCAGGCAGGTTGAGAAAAGAAGAGGCGATATTGCGTCACCCTGCCGAATGCCCCGCTCTGCATTTATTCCAACCCCAAGATCGTCAAGGTGGACTGTCGCTGTAGCTTCATCATATATCGATCCGAGTAGATTTACATAGGCTTTCTCTATACCTTGATTAAGCAATGCATCTATGATGGCCCGCTTTAAGATTGAATCAAATGCTTTTTCATAATCGATAAAAGCCAGGCACAGTGGCATAGTGTATTCGTTGTGTCTTTCTATGACCTGCTATAGAACCTGGATGTGATCCATTGTACTGAATCCACTTCTGAATCCTGCTTGCTTCCTTGGTTGTGCGTCATTAAGTTTTCTTGGTATTCTTTTGGATATTATCTTGGTGAAAACTTTGTACACCACTGATAGGAGGCTTATTGGGCGGTAGTTCTTTAAATCTTCCCGTGCTCCTTTTTTATGTAAAAGAATCACTTCTGCATTTTTCCTGCACTATCCTACAAATAGGATATCTACGCCTATGATACTGTAAAAATTGTGATTGGATATTTATTTTAGACCGTTTTTCAATTAAAATCACAAAAGCAATGTTTTGCTTATAATACAGTTCTTTCGAATTTTGCCCATTCCGTTGATGCTAGTTATTTTAGTTATTTTTCAATTTTCAATCAATCCGTTTAAAAATACCTAGAAACCCATATCATTTTAACAGATCAAGACTACTTGCTTTGTTACAATAGGGCTTTAATTAAAGTGATATCGCGGAAATTATAGGTTTCCTAAAGTATTGCATTGAAAATTCATAACAAATTCCCCGAGACAAATGACGTAAAGGATCGCCCCAGAAGTGGTAGAAAACGATGTACAATAGCTGCACAAGACCGGCAGATATTAATGATAGCTCGGAGAAATTGTCTGGAATCTACAAGTGGTATATCAAGGGAGCTTGTTAGGCTTGAAGGAGTAAATGTTTCACGACAAACGATAACATGCAGACTGAAAGCGGTAAATTTGGATCGCAGAAGACCTTTACGTGTTCCCAAACTAACCCTTCAACAAAAAAAAAATGTAAGATTGCAATGGGCTCGAGAAATGGTGGATCATAGTCTTGACCGGAATAACGTGATATTCTCCGATGAGACGAGAAATGACTTGGTTTTTGATTCACGAAGAACATTCATTTGGAGCGCTCCAGGTCGACAAACTTGACTAGAAACAGCTCAACCACGTGTCCCATTTGAAGGTGGGAGCGTGATGTTTTGGGGTGGTATTATGAGGGGTACACGGACACTTCTACTTGTCCTGGAGAGAAGAGTCACTGGTGCTGTATACATATAAGTTTTAAATCTTGTTGTGCGTTTGTTCCGAGACAACGCACCTCCTCATCGAACAGCAGCAGTACAAAATTTTATTGAAGAGGAGGGAATAATCAATTTAGGGTGGTTAGTAAATTCTTCTGACATGAATGTCACTGAACATGCTTGAGACTCTCTCACTCTCTCTTGAGACTCTCTCACTCTCTCTTGAGACTCTCTTCTTACCTTACGAGAACTAAAAGATGCTGCTCGTGAAGAATGGGAGGGAATTCCACAAGCCCAATTTGCCATGCTAAATCGCCTACAGGCATGCATACAGACCCATGGAAGAACTACTACTTATTAGTTTTATTGAAAGTTGTTAATTTTATTTTAAAATTACTTTTGAAGGCAATTGTTACATTGTAATTTTTTTACTCCAAAATAATAAATCAATTTTACACAGATTGGTTATTTGGTGTCGAGTTTTATTTGGTACCAGTAAGAGTTGTAATAAAATGATGATTACGTAAACGAGTAAAAGAAAAATTGAATATCAATAAAAAAGTGAAATGTTTGAATATTCCAAACTTTTGGACATATGTGTATATAAAATTAAAACACTCTCATTTGTTCGACCACTGAAGAATCCAACGATTAAGAGGAAACAAATTCTCTAAGAAGATAAACAGCAATAAAATATGCTGGTTATATTGTAAACAAAATGTTTATAGGACGGTTAATATATGCATATTATATTATTTATTATCGTAAATAAAATAGGAAAGAAAACTTCCTTTTTAAAAGTTTTTTTCTACCGCTCTTATTTTATTGGCCGCCACTGCCTTTTTTTCCAATGAGTCTTGAAAGAGTTTATAATTTAGCCCAGAGTTGTACCTTGAAATTCAATTCCGTAGTTCTGTACAACATAAAGCATTTTTAATAAAATTGCTGTTTATGTAAATTAAAATAATGACTGATAATGTTAATCTACACCAGTTTAATTCTCAGCAAATATTTGATAAACGTTTAAATCATCAACACATTTAGGTTTGAACGTGGCCTAAAAAATATTTTCAATAATTATGAGGAAATGTAAATAGGTTTTTTCGTTGGAGACATTATTTCTTGTTATAGAAAAAAATTGTTTCAAACACGTAACGTAGTGACGAAAAAATTGAGACACTTTGCATCTGGATGGGCTGTTTTCCAATGTTTATTTGAAATTCCTCCTCTTCTAAATTTAGTAGGTCCGGTTTGTTTTAGTTATGTCTGTTTTGAGATTATCCATCTGCTCTGTTCCCATTTATCAAATGTTACTTAAATGAGGTCATTGTTTAAATACAATATCGAATGTTTCTTTCTTCAATAACAATATTTAACTGAATAAAATGTAGTGATTTTTAAATGCAGTTATTTATTAACTATTATTAGTTAACAACCAGTTATTTTAATGTTAAATAAAACCTAATCTGTTGAAATTAAAGCCTTTATTTTTGTCCAGTTACGTATTAAAACACAACAAAGATAAATAAAAAACAATAAATAATCAGAAATAATTTTAAAAGAATAACCATTGAGATAAGGTTAGAAAGTGCATGTGGATTGCACAGATACTTCGTAGAGGGTAAGATAACATAGCCAGACAGGCATTAGATTAGAATAGGGTATTGAGAAACAAGCGCCTCTCAATAACATGGACAAGTAAAACTTGTAGGCCAGATAAGATGAGGGGGAAGAGTATTTTGCAAAAGTTTTCGTCGCATTGTTTTCAACTTGATGGTACACAGTTTTTCGAAATTGTTGTTTTCGAACTCAATTTCAGCACCCACTAGAAAATTCTGGTTCACGAAAATAATTCAGACAAACGACCAAGTTCAAACTCATACTGAAGACGCATCAGATACAGGCCTGCCACTCCTCTAAAGAGGAAGCCAAGAGTGTTGCCAGATCGAATGATACGCCACCAGTCTCATTACTTTATTAGCACACCACGTATAACCCTCTACTTATCCAGACTTAAATCCTTCTGATTATTTTCTGTAAATATTCACGGTACTAGGCTACACCATCCTTCACATGAACATATATGAAGTTTCAAGTCAATCTGTCAATTCAATAGTATAAAAACAGCAGCTTAAAGTAGACATATCAGTGTTATTTTTTAAAATGGAAAATATTGAAAATCGTGCAGTGATTAAATACTTTGTAAAAAAGGTTTAAAGACAATGGAAATTCATAGTGAAATGGTAAATGTATTAGAGGAATCTGCTTCTTCAAAAACAATGGTTTGTAAGTGGGCAGGTGATTTGGAACGTAGTCGTACAAGCCTGGATGATGATTCTCATTCTGAAGGACCAATAAGTGTAATTACTGAACAAATAATGAATTCTATACATGATGTGATTATGGATGACAGACAATTGACTTTGAGTGAAATTGCTAAGACCATGGACATCTCAACTGAACGGGTGTTTCATATTTTGAAAAAGAAATTGAGCTTGAGAAAGCTATGTGCAAGATGGGCGCCGCATTTGTTAAATTTTGATCAAAAACGACATCGAGTAAAATTTTCTAACCAACATTTGGATCTTTTTCTAAATAATTATATATATTTTAAACGTCGTTTTGTAACTATGGATGATAATTGGGTTTACCACTATGATCATGAACTGCACTGATCATGAACAACAAACCGCAGCATGTACTGAGCTCGGTTGTTCAGCTCCAAAGCAGCCAAAGTGGTCGAAATTGAGGTTATGGTATCATTTTTTGGGATGCAAGAGGCATTTTGTTAATTAATTACCTTCAAACCGGTAAAGCAATAACAGGACAGTCTTACCCAAACCTCTTGGACTAGTTGTATGCAAAAATTCGTGAGAAAATAGCTGGTTAAGCGAAGCACAAAATTATTTTTCATCAATACAATGCACCGGCACACAGAGGTGTTCTTGCAATAGCCAAATTGAAGGAGTTACACTACGAATTGTTGGGGCATCCACCTATTCACCAGATCTGCCCCCCTCTAACTTTCATCTGTTCCCAGACCTCAAAAAAATTCTACATGGCAAGCGTTTTTCATCAAATCAAGAATTTATAGCAGCCGTAGATGAGTATTTTGAAGGACCTCCAGAAAATCACTTCAGAGATGGAATAAATTAATTGGAGAACCGCTGGAAAAATGTATTGAGCTTAAGGGAGAATATACGGAAAAATAAAATAATTTTTTTCAACTATAAACACGTTTTATCATTTCCGCTCCGCGGCCTTTTCAATTAGCCTAGTAGAAACAAATATCATTGAAGAATATACTTATCATAAACTTATCAAAAATTAAAAGAGAATATTTAATTATTTTATGCTGTGTATAATTTATGCTCAGGACGGTGTTACTACAAAAAAACAAATATTAATTGCAACTTACAGTAAATATAAAAATACCATACCTAGGAATTATTATAAACAGTGATGTGTTAAACCAAAGAATAAAACACCAAAACTGAAAAAGAACAATCACCTTGTAGAAAAAAAACGTATCTGGATTTTGTACTAAAACCACGAAAACCACAACGCTTTTTTCAAAACGGAAATCTAAAATTTAAATCGAACTTTTATTAATATTTAAAGAGAATGGTGATAGTACGATAACAATTCTATGTCATCGCGAGGAAACGACAATATCTGACCACGTTCGGTTTAACACTGATTCAAAACCGAGGAAGAAACTAACACTGGCGGGAACGTAGCGGACTGCACGATACGTACACTTTTGCGATTTTTGAAACTTGTTTACGTTACATGGGACGAATCAATTAGGTTCGCATAATAACCATTATGCAATTAGACCTAAATAAACAATTTATACTGTAGGAAGGAATTAAAGAAAAAAGCCATTAAAAGCTTTTGCAAAGTACTAGAATTGATTCGGAAATGTTTTTTTTTAAATAACGGTCGATTTTATGGTTTAATTACCGCACCTCCTCCCATTTAGTAGACGTTGAATGATATATGATCTTTGGAAGAAAAACACAATCAACTATTGATATTTAGAAATGTGTATGTTGAATTTACTGGAAAAAATTATTTGAATTATCTTGTAGATAACAGATGGTTTGTGTGCATGCTGTGCGGCGACAATATTTGTGTGTCAGAGCGTCTACATGTGCCGCGCAGGCACACCATATACAACACATAGTGCACAACATTTGCAACATACATTTGCACAACGCAAATTTGTATTGATGTGGACCCAGCTTTAGAAATATATTATAATTTCCACAATATACGAAGATAGGCTGAAAAATTCATAAGATGATGGATAGATGGCGTTGTTTTGAGCCAACTTCGTTTTGACAACTGTTTAATTGCAGCGCGTTCGAGTTTTTGAATCGATTATGTAAATCGATGTATTTCAAGAAGTAATTTTTCATGTTATTATTAAGTAATGCAATGAGATGATCTCAATGATCATTCGATTGCTTCATTTTCTACTGTTGTTAAAGACGTTTGAGGTCAAGTGTGGTCATACAGGTATTAAATATAAATCCGTGATAGACGTCTAAAAACTGCCACTAGACTAAAATTTGTTCTAAAAAAAGTGTCATGGTGTTATACACTTGCGTATTGATTATGTCTGAGATAGCGGAGATTGTAAACATCTATAAAGAATACGCTAAGAGAATGATTTTTCACCAGGAGTAATATTACTATGACAAAAATTAATTTGTTTTGGATATCCGGCTTATTCGCCAAACTTAGCACCGCGGGACTACTACCTTTGTTTATATCTGAAAACAATAGGTCAGCAAGTCAGACATTTTCAACACTTGACGATGCTATAAATATTATTTATTGAAGAACTTGAGAGTTCTGAATTTTATCAAGGCATAGAGGCTTTAAATAATTGCACTACAGGTTGAGTTTACAGGTTATTATGTCAAAAAATAAATACAATGTATTGGGTTGATGCAAAAGTTCTTCCCGTATATTGAAGAAAAAAATGTATGTACTAAAAATTACATTAAATCGATCTATGTGCCGTTTTGTCTGATGATCTTTCTCTATCTTTCTGATAGCTTTATAATCCGGTGCTCATTGAAGTTTTAAGCTTTCTGGCTAAAAAGTTGATCCAGGTGATTTTTCGAGTTTTCCAAAAAGTATATAGTTTTTCCTATCTAAGCTGCTTTGAAGCGACCTAAACGAGTGGTAGTCGAAGAGCGCAAGGTCAGGAGAGTATCTATTACGCCTTAACTTCATTATAATTAACCTATAATAACCTGTAATATATTTTTCATGATGTAATCTATCTCATTAAAAGCGGATCGACTTCGTCGTTTTTCAATAGTTTCCGTTCAACATGCTTTTCAATGTGCCTTTTAATTGGACACTTTGCATACGTTGGCAAATGTATTCTAGCGCAGGATAAGGGGCATGCCTTCTTCCTGTCCATATGTTTGCGTCAGTTTCAATCGCTACATTTCTGGCAAGTTCACTAAAGAAGTTTTTTGGCGAAGTTTCAGAAAATATATACAAAAAAAATATTCCTTAGATTCCTTTAAAATATTGCTTAATCACTAGCAAAAATTTGGTTTTTCAATTTTTTCTCCGTTAACCCATACATGGGCCTTGTTAACTATTTCAAATTGACGCAATCACCTTGACACTGTTGACTGGATGATTCCAAGAATTTCTTCGATCTCTCGAGTGGTTCTAGCGCCAATATTTCGTTGCCATCAGCTTTGGTCAGTTATCCAAAATCGGGTATATCAATAAGATTAAAACTGTTTTAATCTAGGAACTTTCTAAATTACTTACGGCAAGTGGAATAGTCAACGGTGCGTTCATCATACATAGTACATATCTTCTTTTATAACTGAAATATTCCTACCCTTTCGGAAATTAAAAAAAAAAACAGTGTCGAAAATGCTTATTATTTTCAGCAATTTTTTCTTAAGTATTCGCTGAAATTAATTTTGTTAAATAGCATCAAAACTTTATATGTGTCAAGTAGATAACGGGACGAGCTTTTGCACCAACCCAACAAATCGTAATTACATTAAAATGAAACCACATACAAATCTAAACTTAATACAATGATCATTATTTCGTGAATACCACATAAGAGATATATTTATTAACAGACTTTTTTGCACACATCGATTTAGCGCTCATTAAAAATCGAGGAAGGAATCAACACTGGTGGGACGTAGCGGATTGCACAATACGTTCCCTTATGCGATGTTGGGCAGTTGTTTAGCTTATATGGAAACGAATAATTTAACTTACTAGAAGACAGTTATGAAAATTAATCTATATAAAGAATCTAGAGAGTAGGGAGGGATTTTTTAAAAACAATCCGAGGTATCAGGAAGCGAAAGTTGAGGAGTGTAGTTGCCAAGAAGTTTGTCAACAAAAAATCGTATATTAATTAGTAATAGATATCACCTCATTTCAAAGTTAATATTAAAAATCTCACTCCCAGAAAAGCCTTAAGGTAGTACTGTCGGTTTTATAATTACCGTTCAGAATTTAATCAAATTTGGCATATTACTGGATTATGGTAAGATGATGATTCAATTAAATTTTTAAAGAGCTATTACTAGATTTTTTAATTTTTAAAGAACCAGTAAAAAATATTGACCAAAAGTACCGTTCAGATTTCAATAAAAAAGGAGAAAATGAGAAAATAAAATAATGTTCTAAATAAATAATATCTCTTCATAACGTAGTCATGATGGATCAAGTTTTATCGAGTCAACAAATTAATCAAAAAAAATAACCAAAATATTAAAAAAATAATAAAATATTAAAAAATGATTAAAAAAAAGAAATCTTTATTATAAGATTAATTACTTACAAAATGAAATATTTATTATCTGTATCATTATTCGTCCCTTATAAAACATCGTTCATGTTATTTTTAATAAAGAACTTTTAAGAAACTTACATTCTCATATTCTATACATTTTTAAATTTCGCGCGTGTTTTAATCTCTTTTCCGACGTTGTCACGTCTAATGTTAATTTCTACTATCACGTGCTCTAAAGATGTCCTTATTAAGCGTCTTAAATATATAATATATTATTTTTTCTCATTTTATCCTTTTTTATTAAAATCTGAATAGTACTTTTTGTAAAATATAATAAGACTTGTGATTTCTCAAGCTCAAGCTCAACGCTCAAGGTTAAAAGCATGACGTTTCAAGTATCAATATTTTTTACTGGTTCTCTGTACTATTAATATGACAAATTTCTTTAAATTCTGAAAGATAATTCTAAAACACGCCTAAAATTTCTAAGGAAAGCAGCAGTCTCTCTTTGAATTAACCCGATTCTTAACAACAGAGATAAAGTAATTAGTTTAAAAATAAATATGTTATAACAACAAATGATCTCGACTTTTTCACTAATACAACTACAACTATAAAGTATCCAAATATGAATCAATTATATCGAATATAGGAAAATAAAATCAACATATTAAAACGCCTTCAAAACAAATAAAATAATTTCTTTATAATAATATATGAACTTGGATAGATTTACCACTAAACACCAAATTACGCTAACGTGTTGACATCATCAGGAGATAATTTAATCTGATTCATTATCAGATTAACACCACCAGTAGCAATTGTGTGGCAGTTAATACTTTTAAATTTTTTTCTTAAAAAACACATTTAATTTGGGAGAAAGGTAAAAAACGGTTTATTTTTGAATTGACATACTTTGGTATGTGCCATCGCTAGCTGCAAATATTTCCTATTTCTCTGGCAATTTGTGGATGCCATCCCTGAAAAACCGTACATCTTTTGAGGTGGTCCAGTCATCAAGCCATTTTTTTCCACATCTTCGTAATTATTGAAGTGTTTCATGAAAAATGCGTGAAACATCGATGAAAACATGTGGTAGTCGGAAGGGGCCAAGTCTGGTGAGTACAGTGGGTGGGGCAAGAATTCCCAACCAAGTGCAGAAATGGTGACTCTGGCCGCTTTCGTTGCGTGTGATGGGGCGTTGTCGAGCTGCAAAATCACTTTTCCGTTTCATGTAGCCCATTCAATCAATGCACGGCTCAAATTAATTATTTTTTTATGGTAGCGAACGGTATCAACTGTTTCACCTGGTTTCAGAAGTTTGCTTATTGTCTTCTTCCGACAACGCTTGCAATTCGGCATCTTCAAATTGTTTTCGGTTGATATGGGCGTTCTTTACCTTTCAAGTCGAAATCACCATTTTTGAATCATCTAAACCAATGCCCACAAGCGTCTTGCGTTGGGATATTGTCACCGTAAGTTTCCAATAGTATAGGCGCTTTCACTCGCCTTTTTCTTTTGACTGGACAAGAAAAGTCGGAAATGCTCTTTATTTGATTCGAAACTAGACATGTTTACCACACAAAAAAAACGCTAATTCGAAATAGTTTAAACATCAATGGCGTTTTGAACAGTACCTTAGTACCGTAGCAACAAAATGACATAAGAGATTAGACTGCGAACCGACCCTCGTTTCAAGCGCCATCTCTTAAAGAAATTAAGAATTATTAACCGCCACACCTGGTAAATACAAAAATCATTTCTTTTAAACTTCCCGACGCGCGTTTCGCTAACCATGTTAGCATCATCAGCAGATGATGTAATCTGATATCGGATTGTCTCAATCTGATTGATCTATCATCGGATTAAACGTGCGTTAAGGCACGCCGAGAAGTTAAAGAAAAGTGACTTGTTGTTTAAAAAAAATTTGTGACTTGTGGTAAATCGCTTCGAGTTTAGTGATAAACTTAAGATAATCTCATAAGTCTCATGTATTCATTATTTTAAACAATAAAAAATAAGCTTACCTCAAGTCTTTCAGTTGCTTTCCTCAATCTTTCATAGTCCACGGTGCCTTGGACAGTGAGAAGTTCAATCATGAAGTCTGCTTCTTGAACGCTTTGCTGCACAAGTTCCAACTGACGCTCGAATCTCTGCCACAAGTTCAGTCTGCTTCTCAACAGCGCCACAATTTGACCACATCGTTTCTCCAAAGCTGTATGATCATCTTGAAGTTGGGAAATTTCTTTTTCTACTTTCAGAGGAGATACTGTTGCTCTTAACCTCATAGGGAGGGTGTGTAAGAGCTGACGTGCACTCATTAGATCCTGCCACAGAGTTACCAGTTCTTCTCCCACTTCGAAACAATCTTGGATAGCCTTCTCGATAGCATCACTTCCCATTTTCTCGGAACTTTCGCATTGGTCCAGAGATTTGCCTAGCTCAGAATGTTTTCTTCGAACACGAGCTAGAGCTTTTTGGATGTTTTGTAGGCGTTCATTAACTAGCAATCCTCCCTGTAGTTCTTCAGAAATGACTATCTCCAAACGTTTGGACATAGCAAGTAAACTGCCAACTTTATCTGATTCATTAGCAGAAAGTAAACCAAGTTTTCCAAGTTCGTTTTGGATGGTTTCCAGTCTTGATGACATAATCTGAAGTCTTTCAATGTACAAGCTCAGTTCTTCTTCAGTTTTGATCACTCCGCCTAGACTATCGATGTCCTGTTTGAGCTCCTGCAGTTCTTGTTCAAGTAAAGCGAGTTTTTCGTTTACTGGTATATCAGGTGCGGAAATAGTACTGATGATGGATGCATGGATGTCATTTATCTTATCTGTTACTTTCAACCATTCAGCTTGGAGCTCGGAATGGAATTTTCTTTGGAGCATTTCATCGGAAACAGGAACGATTTGCAGTGATTTTTCCAGAGCTCTAGTGGAGTTTTGACGAGCTGAATTATGAACTTCATGTTGTGCTTTCAATTCCTAAAATATAAACCGATAATTAGAAATAGTTATATCTATATACTGCTTTTTGGAACTTACCCAGAACTGTTTAATATGCCCTCTGGGTCCTGATGGTATTTCCATCTTCTTCAGTTGTAATTGGACATCTTTTAACCAGTTTTCAACCTTGTCAGTCAACATATTATAAATGCTCCACGATTCACCGAACGATATCAGTCTGGTGAGATTAGTTTGAACATCTTCTTGCAACCTGGTGATGATTTCGAGAGATTCAGCATAGGTTTGTTCTAGACCAGAACAAACAACCAGTTCTTGTAATTTAACGGCTACGTTATGAAGGTGTAGCAATTTGGCATGATGATGGGCGATATCTGACGCCAGTGAGTTGCAGAGATCGATATATCTGTCATAATCTGATGAGGTAACGCTGTTCAGGTCAGGAATACGTTGCTGGGCAACTTGTAACCATCTAATTTCCTCTCTTGTGCCCTGTTCAAGAACAGTCCACCTTGAGGCCGCCAAAGACATTAACTGGAATCTTCCAGTGGATTTATCCAGAATGACTTTGGCCCGCTCGTATAGATCTTGATGCAATTGCGAATGTATAGCTCTGGTTTCTGAATCCAGATTTTCCTCTAACGATTCCAAAATAGCTCTGCAATGGCTTAAATTGACGAAGAACTTACGATGGTTTTGCATCTCGTCTTCCAGATGTTCCAGGTTCCTGACTGAAACTGGACTTTCAACTAAAGCTTCGGCGATTTCAATAATCTGACTGAATTCTTTCAGCGTTTGTTCGTAATCATCCGCTAGAGAGAGGAACTGCAACGCTTTTTCTCGTTCCACATTGATTTGCTGCTCCAGTTGTTTGGTGACGTCGTGATTGTTGTAAACTTCGTTTGGTAGTTGTCTTCCGGGGAAATCCCTCAGCAGACATTTAGCAGTAGCAGTTAAATGCACAGATTTTAGCATATTACTTCTGTTTTCGTTCTCCAAGTCTTCCAGTTCGTTCAGTTTAGTTTGAGGTGCTGCATCAGATTCTTTAAGGTCGCTCAGTTGACGTTTTAATTTGTGGATGCTTTGGCTGACAGTTGAAACACCGTTAAGGAAATCTTCCCAGCGTTTAAGGTCACCGGAAGCTAGTTGTTCGTTTTCTTCAGTTACTTCCTCAATTATTCTCACTTGTTGTTGAAGAGAATCAATATAGCTTCTCATTCTTTGCCTATCCTCTTCACTGTAAATGGGATCTGCTTGCTGTAATACAAATTGAAGTTCATCAACCTTTTCTTCGATATTAACAATTTCCTCCTTTAGATTATTAAATTCTTCAACTCGTTCTCTAGAAGGACCATCAGATGTTTGTTGTCTGTTGACATAAATCCTATATTCTATAGTTTCTAACCAAGTTGTGATGGTCTCCACAGTTGTAATGACAGTTTGCTGGATCATACTGGCGTCTTTCTTTTCAACCGCTTCTTTCAGAACTTTCAAACTTTCCTGAACATTAATGTTTCTCTGTTCCACACTTTCTCCAACAACAATTTCGTTAAGAGTTGCCAGATAAAGGACATTGCTTAAATGTGTGGTTTTCCTGGCATTCTGGAGATTCTTCATTCTTTCCAGAGCCTGTGCTTGGTTCCATCTAATGTTGACTTCATCGAATGATGCAGGCCCTTGTTCTGCTATAGTTTCCTCAGATGGTTTTTTCCATGTGCTGGTGGAGTAATCTGGAGGAGACAAAGGGGAATCTGAGGCAGGAGTTAATGGGACATCAGTAATAATGGATGGTGCATCTATTTCTTCAATTGTCACTGTACTAGCGTATTTTCCTTTGGTTCTAGCTTTTACTGGTGGTTTTGGTTTAGTTTCTTCAGGAGGAGTTTCTATAGTTCGTTCAGGTTCATCTTTTTGAGATTGTTGTTCAGCAATTTCTACTGGAATCTCTTTCTTCGGTAGATCTTCTATTTTTACTGCTTTGTCGTTTATTATTACTACTTCCTGCTGATCAACACTAGAAGGACTGGTAATAGTTTGATGTTCTTGTTCTTTAGTTAAAAATTCAACCGTTGAAGAAATATGCGGTTTGCTGTCTTTAGCTTCAGTCCCAAGGAGAACATTTGTTTCTGGGTGAGGTTCTTTCAATTCGGTCTCTGTTAAAATCGATTCAACAGTAAAAGTTGAGGTTTGGGGCTTAGCTGAATCCTCGTCTTCAATTACGGTATATGTATCTTTAGTAGATAACTCAATACCTTGAGGGATATCCTTGGAAATTGCAATATTTACAGTTACTTCCGTAGCACTTTCTGGAGATGTTGTCTTTGCATGAACTGTTTCGATTTCAGAAACGTGTTCTTCTTGTTGATCTTTCAGTTGTTTGATTTTTTCCTCATCTATATCAGTGAATACTTTCGAAGTAACCTCAGCTTCGCGATCTTTAGTCGGTGCATGAATTGTTTCCATTTCAGAAACTTGTTGATCTTTTATTTGTTTGATTTTTTCTTCTTCTACATCAGTAAACACTTTCGAGGTAACCTCAGCTTCCTGATCTTCGGTTGGTTCAGGAGCCTGTTCTTCAGAAGTGGGATGTTCTGTAATAGATTTAACATCTTTGGTGAGTTCGCTGAAACTCAATCCTTTCTTGGTAATATCGGAGAAAGTGAGGTGATGTTGAGGTACTTCAATGCCAGATGCTTGCCTGTGGAATACCGAAAAGAGATTTTTCTCTTTATCTTCAGTATCCTCGTGATCCTTTGGTTTTTTGTGCTTCTTACGTCTTCTTCGTTTCTTCTTATCACCTGCTTGTCGCTCTGAATCTAAGAATGTGATTGTTTGCTTATTGATTTCTGCTCCTTCAACGTTAACTTCCACATCAAATTCTCCTGATGAATAATCGCTAGCTGAATCGTCTGAAACTGGTTCAGATTCTTCTTTACTTGGTTCTGTTAATTCAGTGACTTCAGATAATGAAATAACCTCAGAACTGTCTGTTGGGATTGTGAGGACTGCTTGAACTTGAACTTCGTATTCTTCACTGGAACTTTTTGTTGGTGTTGGTGTGGGAGTTAAAGGAAGTTCACCAATCTCATGAATGATAACAGGACTAGTTTGTACAAGAATTTCCGAAGTTTCGACTACTTCCTTTGGTTCTTGAGGTGATTCGAGAGTTGAAGTATCAAAAGGTGTTTTAACTGGCGATGTTTGTGTTACACTCTCACTTGTTTCCACGGTAGTGATATCAATCACTTGTTGAGGAGGAATTACGGCGTGCGACTCTATAATTTCGGGTTCTGGTGATGTCTGAATGGATAGTTCAGTAACATTTGGTTCAGCTTGAGTTGCAGTTTCAGCTAAGGAAATTACTTCTGGCGTTTTCGTTTGGGCAGCATTTTCTTTACTTTCAATCACTGCCGTTTGCATCGCAGATTCACTTCTGTCAATTGAAGGTTCTGGAGTAATTGTTTGCACATGTTCATCTATGACTTCTTGTTTCTCTGGTGTAACAGTCTGTACGGATAATTCCGCGGTTTCTATCATAATATCAACCTTTTGCTCAGGCGATTGAGGCTTAGACGTCTGAGTGATACTCTCAATGGTTTCAGTAACAATTTGAGTAGCAATTTCTTCAACTTCCGGTCTTACGCTGACATCTGCCTCTACACGAACTATTTCTTCAGGTTGTGTAAAAGCTTCTGTTGTTTCTGCTGTAACTTCTGGCGATGTCTGAGTAGAAACTGGTTCAGTTTCTTGTTTTTCAATGGCAGGCTGAACTTTTTCTTTTGGTTCTTCTGTAGGAAGTGGTGTTGTTTGAGAGACAGATTCTTGAGTTATCACTGCCTCGATTACGGGAACTGTTTTAACAATTTCTGTAGGAATATCTTTCGGAGATTCACTTTCTGGTCTGCTGACTAGTTTTTCTTCAATGATTTTGACAGTTCCAGCCTCGGATTGAGTAGATATCGTTTGATAAGAATCGTTTGGTGAAATAATAGTTTCTTCTCGCGCATCCAATACGGTTTCTTCTAACTTTGGTTCAGGCTGAATTTCAAGGATCGGGGAAACAACAACAACAGTTTCTTCCGGTATATCTGTAATGATTTCTTCTAAATCTGGTTCAGGTTGAGGTTCGGTCGTTGAAGAAACAACAATTTCTTCGTTTAGTTCTACTGCTATTTCTTCTAATTTTGGTTCTGGCTCAGGTTCGGTTGTTTCAACTTCAGGTGTGACTTCTACTAGGTCTTCCTCAGTTACGCCTGGTTCTTCAGTATCATCATCAACTTTCTTCTTGCCCTTCTTGCGTTTTTTCGATTTTTTAGTGGGTTCGTCAATTTTTACCACTTTTTTGAATTCTTCATCCGGCTCAGATTCTCCAATAGGCGTTGATTCATAAACTGACTGTGGAACATTTGATTCTTCTGACTCTTTGACTTTAACCTTTTGGCCTCGCTTCTTCTTCTTACGCTTTTTCTTCTCCTGGTCGCCTTCTTCAGGCATGCTTTCATCAACGGTTTTGTCTGCTTCGTAGCCGGTGTCTCTAGCTTTTTCGGAGTGTTCTTCAGATTCACTTGCAGTTTCGAAAGCTTCAATCGTCGGTTTTGGAGTTTCTTCCGATGATAAAGAATCATCTGGAACGATAATATCAGTGGATTCAGCTAGTGATGTGTGAATAGATTCTTCTTTGGTTTCTGTTTCTTGAACATCCTCAACTGTACTTTCGCTTGATTTCTTGTGTTTCTTTTTCTTCTTACTTCGACGACCCCCGTGGTCAATGTCGCTTGGACTAGACACCTTCTCATGTTCACTTTCATCTTTTGATAAAATCGGGGATACGATTGGTTCACTTGGTGTTTTGATCAGGGTCTCTTCTATTGCTATTACTGGTGATTTCTCAACAGGACTAGCTGGTGTAACTTCTACAGTTTCAGGTTTGTTTTCTGTTACATCAACCTCTTCCTTAATTGCTTCTTGTTGGACTGACGTAGTTGTTTCTGTTAGGGCCAATTCGATTTCAACGTTTTGTCTTTCACGGTCGAGGAAATCCGACACAGACGGTGTTTTGGGTTTCTCCAATTTGATCTCATCGATCGTTTTTGTTATTTTAACTGGCTGAGATTCCTGTAATGATAAATCAATTGTAAGATTATCAGAAGGCTGGCGTACAGTTGATGCTTTAATGATTTCGTGTTTTATCACTAAATCTGGTTCGGTGGTGGTAACTTTCTCTGCAATCACTGTTATTACGTCTTTGGGATGAGTTTCTATTTTTTGAGGCTCGATTTTCGCAATCTCTTTAATCTGTATTATTTCTGGTTCTGTGGTGGTAAATTTCTCTGTAATTACTGTTATTACGTCCTTGGGATGAGATTCTATTTTTTGAGGCTCGATTTTTTCAATCTCTGTACTCTGTATTATTTCTGGTACTGATGTTTCTTGTGGAACAGCTTGTATTTGTTCAGATGAAACTTCTTCAGGGGCTTGTTGAGTAATAGTATATTGTTCGATTGTAATTGTACTCTTTATTTCTGACTCTAATATTCCTTGTGGAACAGCCTCTATTTGTTCAGACGAAACTTCCTCAGGGGCCTGTTGAGTAATAGTGGATTCTTCGGTTGTAATTATACTGTGTTGTGTTTCTGATGTTTCTTGTGGAACAGCTTGTATTTGTTCAGATGGAATTTCCTCAGGGGCTTGTTGAGTAGCAGTAGATTCTTCGATTGTAACTGTACTTTGTTTTGTTTGTGAGTTTAATGTTTCTTGTGGAACAGCTTGTATTTGTTCAGATGGAAGTTCTTCAGGGGATTGTTGAATAATAGCAGATTCTTCAGTTGTAATTATACTCTGTTTTATTTCTAATTCCAATGTCTCTTGTGGAGCAATCTGTATTTGTTCAGATGAAACTTTCTCAGGGACTTGTTGAGTAATAGTGAATTCTTCGATTGTAACTGTACTCTCTTTTATTTCTGGTTCTAATGTTTCTTGTGGAACAGCCTGTATTTGCTTAGATGACACTTCGTCAGGGGTTTGTTGAGCAATAGTGGATTCTTCGGTTGTAACTGCACTCTGTTTAATTTCTGGTACTAATGTTTCTTGTGGAACAGCCAGTTTTTGTTCAGAAAAAACTTCCTCAGGAGTTTGTTGAGTAATAGTGGATTCTTCGATTGTAACTGTACTCTGTTTTATTTCTGAATCTAATGTTTCTTGTGGAATGACCTGCATTTGTTCAGATGGAACGTCCTTAGGAGTTTGTTGAGTAACATTGGATTCTTCGTTCGGAATTGTAGTCGTTTTTATTTCAGTTACTAGTTTTTCTTGTGGAACATCTTGTAGTGGTTCAGAAGAAACATTCTCAGGAGTTTGTTGTGTAACTTGTTCAGCTTCAACTGAAACTAACTCCAACTGTCGCTGGATAAATTTCGCTTCGACGTTTTTGACGGCTTCATCCCAAGTTTCCTTTACTAACGACTTTTCTAGTGGCACCTTTACAATTCTTTGAGGTGTTTTTGCTTTTTCGTCGGTAATTTCAATTTCTTGTGTCACTTTAATATCAGCAGGTTTTTGTTGTTTAGCTATTGATTCTACTTCAAAAACGGGCGATTCCGAAGTATGTAGTCGTTCACCTGATATGAAATCTTGAATAATGTTAGTGCTGACTTCACGAGAAAGATCAGACTTATAAACTTCTTCAAAAGGAGGTGCTGTCGGACTATATAACTCATCTTGTGTTTGAGTTAGTGTAGGTTCTTCTAGAGGTGGTTGAATGATTTCTTTATGTTCTACAATTGAAGACTGATCTGGTTTTATAGGAATTTCTTCAGTTTCTTCAGTTGTGTCTAGTTTAATTGGAGATGGTTCTATGATTTTAGTTGCATCTACTTCAATTGGTGTAAAAATGTTTTCTTCATGTATTTGTTCTTTAATTTCTTCTGTTACAATTAGGTTTGGACTTTCGTCTTCTGTTACATTGGTAGCTAGTATTTCAGGGAGGGCTGTTTCTAGACTTTCTTTCACAATATCTGATGTATTAATAGAAGTTTGAGATATCTGTTCTGGTTGAGAAATTTGAGTAACTTCTCGAGTAATTGATTCTTCCAGGGTTATTTGTGGTTCTGTTGGTATTGCAGTTTGAACTGATTCTTCTAGGGTTGTTTCAATAATTTCTGGTGTTTGATGTTGAGTTACTTCGGTAGGTATTTTGTCATCAATTATTAAGATTTCTTCAGTTGGTGTTGGGGTTTTGACATGTTCAGATATGACCGCTTCTTCAACTGGCGTTTCTGCATGCACATTCAAAACAGACTGATCAACAATTGCGATTTTAGAACGCTCGTCGCTTGGAGCTTTTTTACTCTTCTTCTTCTTTTCTTTTTTACTTTTTGGTGCTTTATCAACAGTAGGTGCTTCTTCAAGTTTACTACTATCAGGTGATGGGCTTGCAACTGCCTTTTCTTGTTCAATGAATTCCTGAGTAACGGAGGAACTTGAAACTGATTCTACTTGCTTTTGAGTGGTATCTAATGCTACATGCTGGTCTACTACAGGTTGCGTGGACACATACCTTTGTTCTTGTTTCTCGGTAACTTCTTCAGCAACAGTTTCTGTTTTAGGGATTTCCTGAATGGTGACGGTTTCTGGTTTAGTTTGAACTGAATCAACATTTACATATTGAGGCAGATTTTCTACTGGATTTCCTTGAGCGTCCAGTAGTATGGTAGTTGTCTTCTGTGTTACCGTTACTTCAGGCTGTTCACTAATCGGTTCCCCAAATTGTTGTTCTTGAACAATTTTTCCATCTTCAGTCCTGACAACGTTAATACTGACTCTTGGTATTCCCTCTTCGGTAATTTCAACTTCTTCAGGTTCTTCGATGATCTCTTCAGTAACGTGCTCTTTGCCATCAATGATGACAGTTTTTCTGACAATTCTTCGGGTCTTTTTAATGATTCTTCTTCTGACTTGTTGAACAACAGCACGAACGCTGGAACTTGTTGTGTATACTTGACCTCCTTCTAAGGTCAGTTGAGCCTGATCTAAAGGTACTAGTTTGTTTTGTTTGTTGTCCACTAAAGCTATATCGCCTTGATGCAAGGTCAAGCCTTCAACGTTGATAACATTCGATTTAGGAGCGCCTTCAGTTGAAGAATAATGAATTTCTGGTTCTGTTTCAAATTCTTTAACTTCCAAGTCACCACCAGGAACACCTGATACTACTTTACCACCATATTGTTGTGAACTAAGAGTTTCTTTTCTACCATCACCACTGGCAACTGCTGTACTACTTTGCTGGCCTTGCAGAGTGATCTGCGAGTATTGCTGAGTAACTGGAGGTCCATCTCCTTCAGTTAAAGTATGCAAGGTTGTGTATTGTTGTTGTTGTACTGACTGTTGTTGTCTGACTACAGTCCGATGCAGTTTCTTGACAATAATTCTCTTGGTACCATCAGCATCAACGATTACTTCGGTGGTGGTTTCGTCGGGTTCAACAAAAACTGTTTCGAATGGTTGATTGGGTTGAGCGTTGATATTTAGCTCAGATATGCGGGTTTCTGATTCCGGTCTTTTTCTGTAGTTAGCTTCAACTAGTAGATCATCGGGTTCCTCAATAATAGGCTCTGAATCAGTGACTGGTTTTGTGGCTATTTGGATAACGTCTTCTTCACCAGTTGTACGTTTTGATATGGTGATAGTTTCTTTTTTAGGTATAGGTTCCATTTCAGATGATAGTTCTGATAAATGGGTTTGAATCTCTACATCTATTGGTTGATTATAGGTTTCGGTGAAGTCTTTTGTTTCTGGTTTTTCTGGCACTGGTGATATTATACTTTCACTTTGGGAGGATTCAGTTAAATGAGTTTGAATTTCCACATCAACTGGTTGATTGTAAGTAACGGTGAAGTCTCTTGTTGGTGGTACTTCTTGAACTGGTGGTGGTGAAGATAAACTTACTCCAGTTTGAGTCTCACTATGAGCGATAGGCTGAGTCGATTTCTCTGCTGTGATGAATTCTTCAACGATATCTTTCGTAGGTTTGGTTTCTTCGATGGGCATAGAAGATGAATCCAGGGTAGCTTCAAGTGAAAGGTCACTAGTTTGAGTAGCTTTAACTTTTTCTTCGCGAACTTTCACCAATTCAGTTTGGAGGTATTCGATTTTATGAACGATAAGAGTCTTTTGTTCCGTAAACACTAAGAATATTGTATTAAGTTGTTCAATTAACACTGTCACAAGCTGGTTTAATTCCGGA
Organism: Cosmopolites sordidus; assembly: GCA_031761425.1. Classification (NCBI taxonomy): domain Eukaryota; kingdom Metazoa; phylum Arthropoda; class Insecta; order Coleoptera; family Curculionidae; genus Cosmopolites; species Cosmopolites sordidus. Next base: position 10,317 of record JARFXV010001465.1, on the reverse strand, counting down.
TATCTTTTGAATTTCTCCAAATCTTTAGTGAGACGTTTTAACGCACGTTCTTTTTCTGATAATTCCTGATTAAGTTCGTTGAATCGTTGTATATAATATTCGAATTCCTTCTCTTCGGTGGGTGCCACGAAACTGTTAATCGTTTCGATCGTCGTCTTAATCCAGACTTCGATTTGTTCGAGAGCTTCTTGATAACGTTGCAGTTCCTCGTGTCTCTTTCTCTGAACTGCTTGAGCGTTCTGAAATAGATTAACAGTATAAATAAATGTATTGGCTAAAAATAATGAACATGGTTAACATTTGTCGACGTTGAAAATAAACCGAGCTGAACTTTAATCGTGGATAATTGACGGAGTTTATTTATTTAAATAGATTTATAATGCGATGAAAGTATTTTTATGCATTTTAAAGGTTTTAGTTTGGCGAGGCATGGAATCTGCGATAAGGGAATATACTTATCTTATAGATGGATCAATATTTATACATTATTGTGAGCGATATGGAGGCGTTTTTAGTTGCATTTTTGTCTTCCTTTTGAAGTCAGTTTTTAGTGTGTTTGATATAGAGGTGTTTTGCGAATGACTTGTCAAGAGATTTCAGCTTAGAAGGTTCGCGAGTGTTTGAAATTATTTGAAAATGCCAGAATATGTTTATTAGCTTATTATTTAGATTCTGTATCTTTTAACAAAATAATTACATCATCTCCAATAGTGAGCAGATGCCTGAAGGCAATAATATGTGTGGTTCATAAGAAAGGGGATAAACTGAAATGTGAAAATAATCATAGCTTTATTTGGTATAGCTTTATTTTGTGCAGTTTATAAAGTTCTAACAACTGTAGTAAGACAGATAATATGAATGGGACAATATCAGACAGAAGGAGTGCTCAATAATAGACCAGTTGTTCATATAATCCGTCAAATAGTGGAGAAAGCAACAGAATTTGATTCTCCTTTATTCCAGATTCTTATGTCATCAAAATGCTTTCAGACGGGTATATGACAGCGTACAACAAGCAATGGTAGCCGAGGCCATGGAGGAAATGGGATTACTAATTAATATAAAAAAAAACAACTAAAAGCTTATCTAAAGCAATGGTGAATTGATTATTATTTCAATTTGCGTAAAAATCGCATTTATATGTAATTAATATCACCAACTGTACTAATCAGTACAATTTTTCAACCAATAGTGATAATATTTTGTTACTGCACGACATAAAATTAAATTTAGTCTTTTCAAATCGCGTAAGCTCGTTTCCCTGTGTAAGTTTATATAACCTTGTTTTCTCTAAAGTAAATCACTTACCGAAACAACTATTCTGCCGTTTTCAGCTTGTGACAATAGGGTGGCGATCCTGGTGCGAATTCCAGCAAGATGAGCCGCTAGTTCTCGGGTTTCGTGATCGCAGGCCAATTTTAGGACTTGGCCTTCGAGACGAATGGCTTCTGCCGCATATTTTTTCAATTCGCCGGTGACAATCTACGATAAAACAAAAGTACAGGATTCTATTGGGAAAAAAAATAATCGTTCTATAAAAATAAAGAGATAAAAATTTCTTGATTGACAGTTAGTCGAATTTTAATATCGTTGTTGAATAAATATAATTGAAAATTAATTGATAACAAAATAGTCATAGTCATAAAAGTTTAGCATTGTATTTTTAAAAACGTTGACGATCACGTTTTTTAGATTGTTTTGTGCACTTTGTGAACTTATGAGGGACGTTCACGAATTACATTTCTAACATAGAAGGAACATTTTGACTATTTTAAATATTCAAAATGTATAATATAGGCCTTTGATTTTTTTTTCTAATTTTGTTAATCCCACATTGTACTAATTGGCATCTATATATAAAGAGTTTTCCAATAAAGCTGGGTCCACACCATTAAAATTTTGCGTGTGTGTTGAATTTATTGGATCAATTTGTTTGAATTATCTGGTGGACAACAGATGGTTCGTGTGCGTGCTGTGCGGCGACTATATTTGCATGTGACTTTGTATGTCAAAGCGTCTCCATTGCCGCGCAGGCACACCACATACATCACATATAACCCGCACGGCGCAAATTTGTATTGATGTGGGCCCAGCTTAGTAGTATCAGAAATATAATACGATAACACTGAAATGTATGTGTCACTCGTAGACATCTGCGTCCAGTACATTGTATTAATTCACTATGGACAGATGCATGATTAAACAGCGAGTAGAAATTATGTCAAGTTGGGTCTATATCAATACAAATTTGCCTTGTGCGGGCTGTATGTGTTGTATGTGGAGTGCCTGCGCGGCAATGTAGACGCCCACACACAAATATTGTCGCCGTAGAGCACACATACGAACCATCTGTTGCCCATCAGATAATTGAAACAAATTGTTCCAGTAAATTCAACACATACGCAAAATTGTTATGGTATAGACCCAGCTTTAGAAGCACTTTGGGGAAAAATTACACAGATCCACATGATTTTTGTAACAATGTTAAGAGAATGCTTTTTTTGCGTTTCATTTAAGTAGTTATTAAAACACCTTTTCACAGAAATGGCTTAGCTTCTCCTTTATATCATGGGGCCATTGAAATTATTTGTACCTGACTTTGGAGTACAAAGGTAAGGAGTTCTTTGGTACAAAGTATTGCTGCTTTTTTGTGGCTATGGGCAGTAGGGCAACAAAAGAACTTCTTAAAACTTATAGAACTTCTTTTGAACCTGGTACTTCAAAGATAACTATGCCCTCCTTGTTAACTCAAAAAAGGTGCTTCTTCCGCCTCTCCATATTAAGCTTGGACTAATGAAAAACTTTGCCAAAGCTGTGGACAAAGATGGTAATAGTTTCAAGTATCTAAAAGAAATATTTCTTCAATTAAGTGATGCAAAACTAAAAAAAGGCATATTTATTGGACCTCAAATAAGGAAGCTTATAGGTGATTTCTGTCGAGAAAAATTAAATGAAAAGGAATTGGCAGCTTTGAAGTATTTTGTAAGTGTAGTGAAAGGATTTCTGGACATCAAGAAAGATGAAAACTATAAAAACCTCATAGAGGAACTTTTGAAACTTTCTCATTTAATTTTTTCCGGAAAATTTGGGTGCAGTAAACGACGAACAAGGAGAGGTTTCACCAGGGCATCAGGACGATGGAAGCAAGACGTTGTTGATGTGTTGGGCAAATACTGCTAATTTTTTAAAAAAGATGATGCTACAGAACACAAGATGAAAAAATGAAAGTTTTTTGTCGAGTGTATGACATATCATGTAATATATTTTTTACTCACATAATCCTAATGTCTTTGCATATATTTAATACGTATTACATGTTTATATTAAATAAATATTAGATTGTAAAAATATGTCGTTTGGTTTTTTCCCCACTACCAATGCCCTGTAAAAAAACTGTACGTGTTTCAGTTTTTAGCTTATCACTTTCGGATTTAGAACTTCATGTACACCTATTTTCATCAATGTTACCTCTAAAAAGTTTGAGTCTGTGGATCTGTATTATCTTTTCGGACGAAGTACACTTCTGGCTTAGTTGGTTTGTGAACAAATATAACCATGGGATTTGGACCGATCAAAATTCTCAAGGGATTCAGGAGTTCCCTCTTCATTCTCCGAAAGTCACTGTTTGGTGCGGTTTTTGGGTCGGAGACTTTATGTTTTTTGAAGACTATGATGGAAATCATGTTACTGTTAATGATGAACGTTATGGGAATATGCTAACAGAATATCTTTGGCGTGAACTGATCAATGTGGATATAAATAATGTTTTCTTTCAACGAGACAGTGCGACTTGTCACGCCTCCCGCCAAATGTCGATTTATTGTAAGACGTTTCTATGCGATCTCACGCCTATGGATTATTTTTTTTTGTAGAATTATGTTAAATGGGAATCATGTTTATTAAGACATTATTTTTATCATAGGAAACTTAGATTGTTTGGTTGATGTTATTAACAAAGTACTGCTCACGGTTGGTCTAAATTATTTTTACTGTAATTTAACTGAGGTAACTGAGGGAAATTCATTTTAAGTAAATAAGCAAATATTAATATCTAACATTTCCACTATATTTAAAATTGTATGAATTCACCAAATAGCTGCCAAAGTCTCAGTTATATTCATCACATGGTTTCATTTTTATTGTCGATTGAAGCAAGAAACTTTAAAAAAAAAATTTATTTATTTAAAAATTGAAAAAGTGAGTTTCGAGTGGTGATTAAACACTTATATTTAAAAGGCCGAACACCGTAAGAGATCAAACCTTAGTTGGATGAAGTTCGTGGCACGTCTGCTCTTGTGTTTGTAACTGTTTATAACTGGGTAAATGGGGATATCGTTCGGGACGTCCAGTGGACGTACTCCCGGAATGATTGACAAAATCCACGACATGGTTTTAAGTGATTGACTAATCAAAGTGCGCGAAATAGTTGAGGCCACAGGCTTATCGCAAGGTGCAATGTTTTCAATTTTGCACGAAAAATTGGGTGTGAAAAAATTTCGTTGCTCTCTTTGCTCTAACTCTGAGGCTGTTTTGGCGCTTTTTTGTCGCAATCTTGATGAGTTTCTGCGTCGATACCGGAGGTGGCTCGTGAGGGAGGGCGTTGGGGCGCCGCCCCCCCAGCATTTATCACAGTAAACAATTTTTCAGCGCAAAACACCATATTTTATTTCTGTTCAGTTTCTTTCCTTTAAAGATAATATTAAAAATTAAAATCTCCAAATGTAGAAGAACGTCTGTCGACTCATCACACCAAATAATGCGGATAAAAATTCCAGCCACAATTTTTACATCGTTGGTCGGACGTTTACCACCAGCAACCGTAAGCCACGTCATCTTATCTCGTCGTTGGCGTTACATGTTTTGTTGGTTGCAAGAATTCGGGGTTTAACTGTTTTCTAAAACATACGATTTGGAGATAGATTCCCCTGCGATCGAGCATGTTTTGATTTGGGATTTGCTACGTGTGTACACACTGAGTAGCACTGTTTGAATAAAAATAATCAACTTTTAATTGCACACATGAAGGTGTCTAATTTAAAACAGTTAATAATGACTAATTTAAGTTTAGGGGAGAAAGTTGAATAAACTAACGTCCCATGCCCGTGTTGAATTTGAGTCAAGTTCAAAAAGGATGTAAAAATAGGACACATTTTACGTGAAAATTTGAATTTAAACAGGCGAATGGAATTTCACTTTAAAAACTAAGAAACGGCGAGGTGCAATTCACTGAGAAAAATGTGTACAATAACCATTGATTGTCATAAAACTTTGATATTTTTTTAAACTTTTCGAACTTCTTATGAAAATTTTCGAATTT
>JARFXV010001464.1:0-178302 GCA_031761425.1 Cosmopolites sordidus | reverse complement strand
TCTCCAGACTCCATTTACTTGATAATTTTTATTCAAACAAGTTCTCACTATTCTCCTCTCTGTCTTTAGTATTCCATCTATTGCAACGGTGTTTGTTGTTTTGAATATTGTTTCACATGCATATGTAATTTGAGGTTGAGTGACCGTTTTGTAGTGTTTTAATTTGGTTGCTATTGAGAGACATCTTTTGTTGTATGTGTTCTTGGTCACATGCTGTGCTCTAACCAGTCTATCTATTCCATGCTGGTTTTTCATTCAAATTGTATGTGATTATTTCACCTAAATATTTAAATCTTTCCACAATTTTTATCTCTTGGCTACCCAGTTCAATTTTGTTTACTAATGGAAGTTGAGTTGACATGATTTCTGTTTTTTCAAATGAAATTTTCAAACCAATATTCTGAGCTATTTCCTGTAAAGATTTTATTTGTTGTTTTGTTTCCTGAATGTTATTGGCCAGAAGAGCTAGGTCATCAGCAAACCCTAGACAATTCAAATGTATGCTGTCCTTTTTGGTTCCAATTTTTATATTTTTTGGGTTGTTCTTGTACCATTCTCTCATTATATACTCCAGTGCACAGTTAAAAAGAAGAGGTGATAATCCGTCACCCTGTCTCAAACCAGTTTTTACCAAGAATGGTTCAGAAAGTTCTCCCCTGAACTTAATTTTAGAAATTGTATTAGTTAGAGTAAGTTCTATCAATTTGATCAGTTTTGGGTGAAGTCCAAAATGTCTTAAAATTTTTAATAATGATGGTCTGTGGATGGAGTCGTATGCTTTCCTGAAATCTATAAACGTTATCCAAAGGGGGTTGTTTCGTTTTCTATAATATGCCATGACTAGCTTCAAAGTAATTATTTGTTCTGTGCAGCTTCTCCAGGGTCTGAAGCCTCCTTGGTATTCACCTAGCTCTTGATCTAGTTGTTGTTTAATCCGATTATATAGTATCTTAGAGAAAATCTTATATGTGCCGTCTAGTAAGGAAATACCTCTGTAGTTGTCTGGATTACTTCTATCACCTTTCTTATGAAGTGGGTTGATTATAGCTGTTGTCCATTGTTCCGGGAACTTTTCTGATATCCAAACCTTATTTAATATCATATGGAGGGAGGTCTGGGTTGTACTTCCGGCGTATTTCCACATCTCTGCAAAAACATGGTCTTCACCACATGCTTTGTAGTTTTTCATTTCCTTAAGTGCTGTTTCAACTTCTTTTGCTGTAGGTGGGTTTATATTTTCCGGTTTAGTTTTTATAGGGGTCTGTGTATCAATAGATAAAAGTTCCTCAGGTTTATCACAGTTCAAGAGCTTGTTAAATGCTTCTGCCATGATCTCTGCATTTTCCTTATTATTATGTGCTGTTTTTCCATCCATATTTTTCAACAATAATGTAGGGGGGTTGTATTTTTGCAATTGTTTATCAAAGGCCTTGTAATAATCTCTCGAATTTGTTTTATAATAATTTTCCTCTATTGAGTTTATTAAATCTTTTTGATACTGTCGCTTAATTTTTTTAATGATTTTGGTGAATTCTTTTCTGACATTCTTGAGGTTAGTGGCGTTTTCTTCTGTTTTGTGAGTTTGAAATTTCAACCAAGCTTGATGTCTCTCCTCATGCATTTTGTCACAATCAGAGTTCCACCAGGCATGTCTCTTCCGCGGATTTAATGGGGCTAGATCTTTTGCATTCTGTTTAAGAATTGGTATTAGTTCTTCTAAATTGTCTGTTAGTCTTGTGGCTCCTGTTCTTTTCTGGTATTGGTCATTCTGGATTAACTGATGAGGGTCGTATGTCCTTTTCTCTCCCTCTGTGTTTTGTCTCTTCCTTCTTAAAGGGGTAAATTTAATCTTGATTTTTATTAAGTAATGATCTGAGCCGGTGTCCGTTCCTCTTAGAACTTTGACATTGTGGATTTCCTTGTGAAAGAACTTGTCCATGCATACGTGGTCCAGCTGCCATTCCCCTTTTGTCCAGTCAGGATGTTTCCAAGTTTTGAGTTTATTTGGTTTTCTTTTAAAATATGTAGACTTGGAGATGAGTCCATGCGTTCTACAAATTTCGATGATTCTTTGGCCATTTCTATTAGTATATCTATGAGGAGCCCACTTTCCAACTACATCTCGATACTTCCTTTCTTTTCCCAATTGAGCGTTAAAGTCCCCTATAAGGATCTTGATATGATTCATATTTACTTTATTCATTGTCTGATCAAGGAGATCCCAGAAATTATCTACTTCTTGCATAGTTTTTGTTAGGAAGTTTTTTTCATTAGTGGGGGCATGGGCATTTATGATGGTGTAAAATTTGTTTGTGGTTTGTAAAGTTATAGTTGCAATTCTCGGTGAAATGGCTTTAAACTCAATTATGGAATCTATGATTTTCAAATTTACTATAAATCCTGTACCAAATTGGGGGCATTGCTTCATGACTCTTTGTCCTGGCCTCCCATTGTAAATTCTATATCCTTGTGATTCAAACGGATCTTCTGTTGAATTTCTCATTTCTTGGAGCCCTGCTAGTAAAATGTTTTGCCTGTCTAATTCATCTGTGAAGTTCTTGAGTTTTCCGGTTTTCAGTAGAGAATTTATGTTATGTGTTGCGATGTAGTTAATATGCCTATGTCTGATTCTGAATACATGTGACCTCGAATGCTCCGATTCATTCTTGCCTTCTAGGTGATTACCCACCGAATCCGATGTAGTCTTCTCCTTCCTCGAGGGGTTGGACGGTTGAAATTTTTTCCTAAAAGACCTTTCCATATCTGACTGTCGAAGGTTATCAACCTTAAGTGGAGCAAGCTCCAAGTTACAACTACGGTTGTTAACCATAGAGGATATTTATTCAGCCGCCACTAACATGTGAAACAGACGCTGTTGGGTACCGCCACTAACATGTGGAACCGTCGTACCCTTTGGTGTAGGTAGTATCATATATATATATATATATATATATATATATATATATATATATATATATATATATATATATATATATATAAATATATATATATATATATATATATATATATATATATATATATATATATATATATATATATATATATATATATATATATAAATATATATATATATATATATATATATATATATATATATATATATATATATATATATATATATATATAACACACGCGAAGTACAGTTAAAGGGGTTTGTTGTTGTTAGCCTTCCTTTGCGTCATATTGATTTCATTCTTTCACTATTGACTCAAAATTCAACTATTTGTCTGATTAGGATACTCGAATTCATCCGTTTTATGTGTTCGTAAAACTTTTTCTCATATCGCTATGTATATCTGTGTATTGTTTGATTTTTTGGTAGGTCGGTATGTTGGGCTATTTATTTGTTTGGGGCCTAAGATTTTTCTTACTTTCTTTTCAAACTCCTCGATGTCTTTCTTTCTATTCAAAATGAGCGTTTCTGTGCCATATAGACATTCTGGCATAATAACTGTGTTTTAGTGTCTTAGTTTTGTATTTTTATATATGTATTTTTTGTTGTAAATATTATGTCTAAGTCTCAATACAGTTTCCATTTTCTGACATCTACTCTTATTGGCCACTTTTTCCAACGCGTTCCAACTCGTTTGATGTTACCATATTTTGTTTTTAGAAATGCTGTTCTTAGTCTGTTGCAGGTAATGTATTGTGTCTTTTCAAAGGAAATTTGGAGTCCTACCCTTTCTGTGGTTTCTTTTAAAATTTCAATCAGGTTTTGTGCCATTAATATGTCTTGAGCTAAAATTACTAGATCATCAGTACACGCCAGACAATCTATTTTGATGTTGGTTCTCCCCAGTTTAATGGGCTGGTCAATATTCAGGGCCGATTTTTTTTCTCACTCAGACATTACTTTTTCTAGAACACAAGTAAATAAGAGTGGCGAGAGTCTATGCCCCTGTCACACTCCAGTTTTAATTTCTAAAGGCTCGGAGATGTCACCCATGAATTTAACTTTTGATCTTGTGTTAGTATTGCTTTAATAATTACCAGCGTTTTCAGATCTAGTCCCTGTTCTTTCAAGATTTGGAATAAAGATTCGCGGTCAATAGAATCAAATGTACACACGATGTTTTAGTTTATAGTTTTTGATGTCTTAGGATCAACTTTAAATTCAGGATCTGTTCCGGGCAGGATCAGCCCAGTCGGAAACCTGCTTGATATTCACCGATTTTAAGTTCTAACTGTCCCTGTGCTCTGTCGTAGACATTGAGATAGAATTTTGAAACAAATAGGATGAAGAGATATCTCTCTGTAGTTGGTTACATCCATTCCATCTCCTTTTATATGTAGTGGATAGATTAGAGCATCTTTCCAATCTTCCGGAATCCGTTCGGTTTGTCAAACTTTTTGTAGAATTGTGATTATTTCCTTGATTGTACCTGGACCAGCGGACTTCAAAAGTTCAGCTGTTAATATCTTTACCAGAAGCTTCGTTATTTTTAATTCGTGATTATTAAGATTGATTTGCCTAATTATTTCATTTTCATTCGGTGGTAAAGAATCTAGGTTTGTTTGTTTAAGGTTTAGTGTTGGTACTCTGTTTAAAAGCTCAGAACAGTTTAATAGTTGTTCAAAATATTTGGCAAGTTCTTTCCAATTGTCTTGGTTATTTAGAATCAATTGTCCGTTTTCTTCTCGGAAGCAAAGGCTTTGGGGTTGATAGCCTGCTAATTTCGTTTTAAATGTTTTAGTTTGAAGTAAATAAAACAACAAAAATATACTTACATGGAATTTAATATCTATATATTCATCGGAAAAATTACGACATATTTATTCCTTCTTAACTTTAAATGAAATGGTTAAATTAATTTCGTTCCTCTGCGCTAAATCTAAAACCATTAAAGAATAAATCTTCGGCTTTTTCTTTTAAATATATCCACTACTTCATCTGCATGTATTTCTGTTCCATAGTGAATGTTCATGAGAGCCAAACCATTAAGTCTGTTTTCACTTTCACAATAGTGTTTCGTAAATAGTTTTTCAGTCTCCTTAGGCTCGAGAAAGACCTTTCAGGAGTAGCAGTGGATACATGAATGGTAGCCAAGATTTATAGTAATGTGTAAATATTAGGATAAAGGTTTTTATCGCACATATCTAGGCATTCCAAACTAGATTTCGGGGTAGGCGAGATAATAATTCAATTGTAATAATTCAAATAAATTCAATAAGTCAAATGTAATAATTTAACTCTCTTCACTCCTCGTATTTTTTTGGTATAATATTAGGTAATATAAAACCCCCCTCTTGGCTACACCCGTGGTAGTGATCCATGTCTATGTTAGCACCTTTCCTAACTTAAACATTCAAAATCTCTTTATAATTGGGGTACGATATGGCAACATGGTCAATTTGAAATTCCTCCATGTATGTGTTTGGGCATCTCCAGATCTATTGTTTTGTTATTTTCTTCTTAAAATGGGTTAACATTATTTTTAAATTAAACTGCGAACATAGTTCAACCAATCTTCTGCCATTACGGTTAGTCCATTTATGAGCGGAAAAATTGCCGACTGTTTTTCTGTGCTTTCTTTCTTTTGCAATCCCAATAAGATTTTTACATGGTTATACGGAATTTTAGAAATAGTCTTTTCCAGAATTTTCAATGACTTATTTACTTTTTCAGGATTAGATTAATTTTCTTCTTTAACTGGGATGTGTGTATTAATTAATGTATAGTTTTTGCTAGCACGTTTGAGGGATAGTGTCATAAGTCGATTATTTACTGGCTGGACATTAACTATAGATCCTAGAATGGTATTTGAGATAGCGAAATCAACACTGAGACGTGGTGTATTTTTGAGTATTCTTTTGTCCTTTTTACTTTTAAAAAGTTTGTAGTTGCCGAAGTCTAAGGTGTTATCATCTGTCAACCTGATTTATTGCAGAGCTAAAATTTCGATTTTTTGCTGATTTAATGTTTGCCCAAATTCGTGTAGTTTTCCTGGGCGCAGGAGTGAGTTGATATTTACCGTTCCAAAGAAAGTTTTTGTTTTCGGTTTGAGACGTTCGCCAGAGGTCTTCGACTCTCTCTGAAAGATTTTGCGTTTAAGCCCGGACGCCCCAGAATCCGAAAGTCCGGTTTTACCAGCAACGCTGGCAGAAGATTGTTTACCTGCTGAAGAACGCTTCATCTTGTACTTGGAATTGACAGTTTGAACCATGACGGTTTAGAGGTTAAGACTGGAGAATTTAGTTCCATAATTTAAATCTCAGCCGCATCATTGGTGAACACAAGCCGACCATTAAACCGCTTGATACAAGTCAGAAGTGGATTTAGGTTTTGCCTTGGTTCGGAGCTATTTATGAGTGAGGCTTTTTCTTTGAAAAAAAGCAACAGAAAATATTTTTTTAAGTTAGGTTTTAGATGGATTAGACTCATATATGGAAGATATAAATAAATAGAAACATTCGAAAACACTATCGATCTAAACAGAGAATATGAAATACAGAAAAAACATATTAAAAATGGTAAAAAACTCCGTAGAAATCAAAAGGAGCAATTTATAAAAAAAAAGAAGATAAATGTCGGAATAATGACATTATGCGGTTTATGAATATCTATGAATATGAATTATCTAAATATGTGGAATGAGATATGACGATAGTTAATAATAATACGCTATATACGGCACGATTATCCGAAAAAAAAATGCTCCTCATATTAAGAAATTTCATGAACCCGAATAAATTAGTGAAACTGTTCCTTGCAAGGGGTTGTTGAAATCAAGAGGGTTCGTTATTTACCTGTGTCTATTATATACTAATATAATAAGAAAAACACCTCAATTAACTAGTTACTCGGAAAAGTACACATTATGTTAGCAACTATACTCTTAGAATTTGAGAAACGGTTAGTTTACATTATAGAACAGTTGTTCTAATGGGTGATACGATATCATTAAATCAAAAGAGTGAGCAAAGACTAAATAGTTATAATACTAATTAGTGAGGACAAAGTGGATTGTTTTCCGCAAATCTTACTTACGAGCTCACCGGTATTCTCCGGGACGAAGGCCGAGCGAGTCGAGCATCTCACCTCGAGCTGGACTGACGTCTTCACATCAACAAGGCGGACATATATCTAGTAAGTCGACGCCGCTGGTAGCCCTGCCTAAGTAATTCTTCTATTACAAGTATATTGATTAACTGGCTAAGCCCTACTTAGGCTTATTCTTTTGTATTTTTGTAGGTTTTAGGATACAGTTATTAGAGAGTTTAGGACCCAGTTATTAGAGAGTTTAGGACCCCCCCCCCCCTCATTTTAGGACCCGGTCATTATAGAACCCGGTCATTTCGGAACCCGGTCAGTATGGAATCCGGTCATTTTGGGACCCGCTCATTGTAGAACCCGGTCAATATAGACTCCAGATCTTTTAGGATCTCCTCGTTCCGGATACAGAACTGCTCAGTAATCGACCAGCTTGGTAACTGGACAGTCCAGAGGCTGGATGATCGATCAGTTTTGTGAGCGTTCTTCGTTTTCTCCAAATCAAGGTTGCTAGCCTAATCTACAGTCTGATAATCAACCAGTGGATAAAGGGAATTTTATTGAAAATCTTTCTGAGAAATAAATTTTATTATGGCCTAAAGAACCAATATACTAAGCTGATAATGAATTACATAATATACTGTCTACCTCAATAATTTTTTAGTTTTATTTTTAGTTGCCGAGGGAAACTTTTAGAAAGGATGTATATACTATTTACTTGGTATTTGTCACGAAAAGATAACAATATCTAGTGAAAATAAAATTTAATATCAATGAACGCAACAAACTTATCCAACTCCATTAATAAGTTCACTAAATTACTAAATTTTGTAACGATTATTCAGCCAAAGAAAATAGTCAGAAAGAGTCGCCAATCAATTTTGTATAAAGCTATAAATCACCTTCTACCATTGCGAATTCATTCTTTTGAAATTAATATTTATGTCTCAAAGGTCTACGTGTAATCCAAGGTGTGTCTCAGTATAATCTCTCCGAATTTCCATATGACTAATATCCAACCCACAGGAATTAAATTAATTTTCGACGTCGTTTTCGTTCGATGTGACAAGATATTTCCTTTTTGCAGGATTTACTTTTCTTTTCCCCGAAAAAGAACGGGAATATGTCGTGACAACGTCTCATGATTTTTAAGTGGCTGATATTTGTTTTTTTTTTTCAGATACGTTGGGTGAAACAACCTACTTCCATTAACTGATATTAAATATATATATATATATATATATATATATATATATATATATATATATATATATATATATATATATATATATATATATATATATATATGAACATTCTTTTTGTGTTAGGTGCTTGACCGGGAATGAGCCCAACCCATCCACCTGCAATTGGATGGCACATGTTTCGCCTCTCAATGTTCAGGCTTGTCAGGGTACTGACACATGCTCTCCTGTCAAGAATAGGGAGACCCCATCCACAGTCAGCAACCTATACTCTCGCCGACTTCCCGTCGGATGGCGTATATATGTAAACATATATATATATATATATATATATATATATATATATATATATATATATATATATATTGATCAAAATCATAGTATTAAAATTTGTTTATATACATGATTTGGTAATATCGTGTTAAAGGATAAAAGCGTAAATTATTGTTTACCTATCAATATTTCGTAAAATCGGGAATTGTAGTGAATAATAATTTACGGTGGATATCGTATACTGAAGTTAAGAATTTAAAGCTAGCATAGCGGTAAAAAAAAGCATAAAAGTATATTATATATATTTGAGAAGCCAGAAACTGATAAGAACATTGATCTCAGAAATTTTGAGGCGGATCGATATTTCTTTTCACGATCTGAGGCCGAAGGATAATGCGAAGAGGAATGATAAGAGGGAGAATGATCTAAAAAGTGTAAAAAAGCCAACATAACATCAGATAGGTCATCAAGGGAATATACAGAAGATATTGAAAGTGTAGATGAATATGAAGTAAAAAATATGTCGAAACGTATTATGGCGGAAATAAACAGAAAATAGAGAATTTAGGAAGACATTGGAAGAGTTTCGATAGGAGAATAAGACATTGTATAAAAAACTAACAGAAACTGAATTAAGAGAAACTGAAACTGAACTAAGAGAATTGAAAAGTTGGAGAATAAACTGGAAAAACAACAAACGAGAACATAAAAGACACTTAAAATAGGACACAATGTAGCAGCAGTACAAAAAGTGGGAGAAAGAAGATGTTTACTAGGAATGAAGAAATATGGTCATAAAGAGAGAGAGTGATAAAAAAGGAGAGTAGCCTAAAATTTATAAAGGAAGAACAAATTCAATAAAGAGTGATGCAAAAGAAAATTTGAGAAATAACAAAACATTATGAGATCAGGCAAAAATGGAAAATTGGGTAGAATAAACTTGAGGTGGACGGAATTGTATGGAAGTGGACTGCGCGAAACTATCCGTGAGTCACCCAGGTATGAAACTACCAGGTATGAAAAGCCCATACCCAGTTCTATCCCGACTAGTTCCAGATGACGGCTTAATTACTAAATGCTATCGTTTTGGTGGCGGTTATCTACTAATAAACTATAATATATCTATAGAAGAACTAACTGACACAGGTATAGTAAAAATTTAGAGACATTTCGTCGGCTATTAAGTCTAAAACAGGACATGTTTAAAAAAAATACGAACATAGGCATTCAAAACGATGTCTTTTCCAGTAAACAAAAAACGCACTTAAAGAGTATTAGCCTACAGGTAACGGATCTTTGAAAATGTGAAAGAGTGCTCAAAAATCTCTCTCCGACCTAAAACGGCATTCATATCTGACAGAAACTATAATTTCTTGTATCTGAAACGTTCGTCGGATGAAAATACTATTCAACGAAAATAGCTGTCAGCCATTCGGAATGGAACGACGGAAGGTATAAAATACATCGTCGAAAATAAACTTGGGCACGGGCTCTTTTCACTAAGCATAACTCAATTGCAATGACAAAAGCTTCAGTTTTAATAATTTTAAAAATAATTTCTGGCTGAATTTTTACGGTAAATTAAGGCATTTTTATTGTAAATGTTACGCAGATTTGTATTCCGGGCTTAAGAGAAAGAACTCTCAAAAAGTTTTTGAACAAAAGGGTTCCTTAAAACATATATGAACAGGTGTGCAAAACAGGTTTCAGTTTCAGTTTTCAGTTTTCGTTGCACTGACGTTTTAGGGTATTATATGAAATTAAAGTATAAGATTTTTATAGCCATTTATTCCATACGTTTCTGAATAAATTTGGTTTGTTTTGTTACAAAAAAAAGAAAAAAATGCATATTATTATCGTTTAATGTCAAAGTTGAATGTTATCACTAATTTTTCACACTATAACACGTTTCTTCACATTCACATCTCATTAAGAAACACATGGCCAATTGTTTTATTAAAAATATTCTTCAAAGTTTTTACCATCTCATTCCTACTGAAAGAAAATTCGTCGGCTGATAAAACATTAAACAAAAGGTTTGGATTCCTGTGATTTTGGTGAATAAATCATTCACAATATTTTTATCTGCGTGAAAAACCAGTTGGTAAGTGTGCTTGTACCTTTTGTACATGATAAGGCTAGATTAATTGATCTTTTAGTTTTCTGTTTACAATTCAATGCGAAACTCCAACTTTCGCAACACTTCGAGTACTTCTCGTAGAATCTCCTTCAACAATATGTAAAGTTTTTTTTTTACTTCAGGGCCGATTTCTTGATGCCGCCCACATGCTTAAAATTTTAGAACCACCTTAATCAACTGTGAAGCTTTTTGGGGTACCGTTGCCTGTAAATACGCTTAGCTTCTTCGGAATTTTGGAGATGTAAATAAGCATATCCTGATATTCGCGTGTAGAATATATATTTAGTTATAAATCGAATTTAAATGCGGACACTGAAATTATTTATGTCGCAATTTTCAAATAATAATATTTGTCGTGGCGATATTGCGATGTTGCCGTGTCCTTCAGAGCTGATGTCGGGCATGATTCTTAATAACAAAAAATGTTTTAAAAATGTTCATTAGGTTATTTATATTTTTTTTTTTGGTAAATAATAACCAATTTGCCATTTGCCAAATGGGCATTTTTACATATTTGCTTAATATGTTAATTTTTATCATAGCTTTTCGATTAGTAATTTAATAACTTTGCAATTTTTTTTCTCGACATTCCTTAAGTTTTAACTCTTGTTGTAAGGGGAACTGTTTGCTTTAAAATGATGCGAAGCATCGTTGGATAAATTTACGAAAGTACTCTTCCTTTAACCCCGTACTAAAGTTAATTTTTTCTGATTTTTTAATGTTAATTGATAGGTGATAATTAACTTTTTGGATTTGTGTATATCAACTGTTTAAACCCTTAGCCGATATTTTTATGTTAATTAAATTGTCAATGTAAGTATAGTTGACATACACAAAAAAAACATTAGCCGTTAGTTATAACCCATACAAAATCTACACCACCTTAATACAAAATCTAATATTTATTTCATTCATTCATTTGCCTTCTTCAATCCAACCGCGGATATAGCCCTCTCCTATTTCCTTCCATCGAGACCTGTTGTGGGCAAGTATCTTCCATAATGGACCGGTTTAATGCTTCAGGTCATCTACTCATCGCATCTGCGGTCTTCCACGTGCTCTTTAGCCTAACCTTGGTCTCCAAGGTTAGGAAAAACTATCAGTCAAAAACTATCAGCATTATGGCCTGCAAATTGCCACTCAAGTCGAGCTGGTTTTTCTCCTACATCTGTGAGTCTTGTCTTTTGCCGTATCCACGTATTTTATTTTTTGTTTTTGAGTGTTAGGTGTAACCTCTGACACTCGTTGGGTCTATATCAATTTGTCCACGTTTCTCCCTGTCAGGCTCCAGTTCTGAGCTCCTTAAATCATCACCAATAGTACGCATCTATCAAATACGTTATTTTTTTTTAATCTGCCAAAGGCGGCCCATGCTGCAAGTGCAATCCATTGGCCGATATATGTGTATTCTTTTATTTGTGCTAAAGTATTTTGTTCTAGTTCTATATTTATTTCAACTTTAGTTTTCCTCATTATTTTCGCCTTTACTGGATTTATCCGTAAACATATTTTCTTAGATGCCTCTATCATGGAATCTGGTTGCTTTTTGCTTGTGGCAAATATTATGACGTCTTTTGCTTATTTTAAATTATTATTGAAGTATTTGCCATTTGCATTTAAGCCTTTTTCTTTCCAATTTGAGCTTTTCGAAGCTTTCTCGACAGCCAATATAAGTAATTTTTGAGATATTAGGTCACTTTGCCGAACACTTTTTTGAAATGGGTTTAGTTCGGTTTCCTCTGAGAAGTTATATAAGTAAATATCTTTAATGAGCGTTACACATCAGCGGTCTATCCTGCTGTTCTATAGACTTTGTTCTATCGTTTACGTTTCGATACTGTCGAAAGCCTCTTCAAAATCATATAGCGTCACATATAGGGGAAGGATGACATTCATTTGCTATTTCTATTATTATTTTGAGTGCCGAACTGTACCGAACCCCTCTCTACAACCAGCTTGATCATCGGATAGATATATTTCTATTTTGTTATTTAATCTTTTTGTTAGAATTCTTGACAAAAGTTTATATACTTGCGATAAAAGTGTTTAGGTCTAATTTATCGCTTTTCTTGTGTAGTAGTATGGTAATGGCTTCCTTCCACTAATACACTATCTTACTATCAAACATTTATTGAATAATATCTTCAACGCTCTTATAATTTTATCGCTTCCTTCAACCAATCACTCTTTTATTACCTTGTTTTTTCCGAGGGCTTTTTGGTTTTTTGACATCTAATATATGTATACAAAATATAGACTCCATTTAATTTTTGTTGAAAAATTCTTCAATAAAATTGACCTTGAATAAAACGGCGAATAAGTTTAGAGGTATTTAACATACCATCGACCACATCAGGATTTATTTCAGCAAAAAAGTCTAATTTTTGCAATATAATTAAAGCAGAAATTGTTATACATGTTCAAAAGGATTACGGGGAATGCTATTTATGCATCCGGAATTGTCAACAATGGTGTTGCTAGGCACCATCAGAGATATACATCGTATAGTTTCACATTGTTGACTGTATACTCAAAACCACTTGTCATATGGACGCTACTTGTGTTGTTTAGTGACTTCAAAATTTCACCTCAGCCAAAAATGGAATTAACAGTGCATCAATCAACTCACTTCGACTTTTGGCGGTGTAGCACCATCTAAAACCATTGTATATCACTGGTATGGTAAATTAAATCATGGCCGTCATTCGTTCACGGACGAATTTGAAGAAGGTTGTCCAAAATTGGTTGTTGATACTGTGCATCGCAATGCGCGATGCAAACATCTATACTGTGCGCAAACTGATAAAGCAAGATCGTCATGTACTTTACCGTGATATTGAGACATCCCTGAATATTAGTATGACAAGCATACACAATATTTTAGATGAACATTTGAAAAAGATTTGTTCGTGTTAGATTCACCATAATGTCGTGATTCACCACGTGTCGACTGGTGCAAAGAAATGTTCAAAAAATACAATCGTGATGCGCCAAAAACCATGTATAACATCTACACAGATGACGAATCTTGAATGTATGCGTATGAGTTCGAAAATAAATAGCAGTCGACTGTATGGGTCTTTCAAAATGAGCCAAACTCGACAAAATTTGTTCACCCAAGAAGCACTTCGAAGCAAATGGTCACTTGCTTTTTTCTTGATAAATGGGCGTGTTGCTACAGTGTCATCAGAGGATCGTAAAAAGGTCAATTCAGAATGGTACACAACCATTTATTTGCCGGAAGTCTTTAATGAAATAAGAAAAAACATCCACCGACGCAATATCATTCTTCACGATGACAAAGCGAGTTTTTACACATCTGCCAAAACATTGTGTTGATGGGACCGTATAGTCCTAATTTAGCTTCCAATGATTTCTGTTTGGTCCCGTCCTTGCATGTTTAGAGATACCTTAATCGGAATGCAGCAGTGTTATGAAAATTGGTTCAAACTTATGCAAAAGTATGTCCATCATCGCGGAGAATATTTTGAAAAACAATAAAACCATTTTTAATGGTAAATATTTGTTTTTATTTATTATTCCGGATATATAAATAGTAACCCTCGTAAAGTAGTAAGAATTATTTATTTTTATTGACAAATTAGTTCAAATGGAGATGTTCTTCTAAAAACTTGCAAATTTTTAACATGCGTATAAATAGGTGAGCAGTTTTTTTGTCTTCTTGATCTCCTTTGGCTCTTATTCAATTCATTAGGATTTTTGATTTATAGAGACGTTCGTTCAATAACTTTTTCAGTGTATTTCAGCATCTCCACCCACATTTCAAGTAACTTGGAAACTTCCCTATATTTTTAGCCACGACAAAGTAGTTTCGAGAGCCTAGGCGGGTTTCTGCCTAGACGGGTCTTCTGAATGTGCGTTTATTATTAGTTATTTATGATAATGTTAGTGTTAATAGAGTTTTTCTTTGAGGTATATAGTTGTTATCTAGGATTAGCATTGAGTGTTTTTGCCTCCGATTTCTTTCTATTAGTTCCTGTATTTATTTATATTATTTTTCCTTAGATCTTTTACTTTTACCTGAATTTTTCTGTGGATTATACCTATGATTTTTTGAGCATGGGGTTATTAAAATAGATCCACTTTTCATCACCTGTCACAAAGCGAAGCAAAAAACCTTTTCTTTTCTGTCTGGCAAGCAAAATTTCACCAGTGGTTTTTCGCCTTTCAAGTGTCTGTCCTTCAATTCATATAGAACCCATTTTCCTTGTTGTTGAGTCTTCATCCAATAATGCTTGCAAATCTACATCTTCAAAACTTTTTCGGCTGTCCTGGAAGCCCTTTGTCTTTTAAATCTAAATTACCACTTTTAAAGCATTATTATCATTATCTCATTAACTTATATTATTATATTAATTATCATATTAACTATCGAGTCGTCTGATAGTTAATAAAGGTGACTTGCTACCCCGACATATAGTCCCCATACTGTAATTCTCACACAGATTTATGATATTTTAATATGAAAGTTAAATTTTACCTCGTACCGTGAGTACGTCTGATACTTCTACATACATCATGATCACCTAACCAAAAGGGCAAATAAATTTTCATTTTATGTCCCATTGGATATCACCACCTCAATAAGGACAATAAACATGCATCCCTATCGCAATAATTAAATATTATTTAAGAATCATCCTTGAAACAGAAGGAGGGCGGCTCACTTTATGAAACTCACCCATAGAACTGGTTTTTAACTACCTTTATCACAGATTATTATTATTATTATTATTATATATATATATATATATATATATATATATATATATATATATATATATATATATATATATATATATATAAACATGCCCAATCGGAAATAAAATTTAATTCTGAATTAGTATATAGTTGATCTTCAAAAACATTCTATAAATAGTTCTATTTTAATAAATTACAAAATACACGCTCGGAAACCCTTTCAATAATGTGTAACACATAAAGAACGCACTTAAGGAATATTAGATTATACCTAGCGCTTCTTGGTAATTGTGATAGACGGCATTAGTACCTGACAAAAAATATTGTTTCGATATCTGAAATGTTCATCTATTGAAAACAACTAACAAAGAAAACAGCTGTCAAGCACTCGGAATGGAACGATACAAAGGGTAAAATACAACGTCGAGTATAATCTTGGAAGCTTTACAGTAACAGAACCTCAGTTCAAATGGAAAAGGCTTCAGTTTTAATAATACAGAAAGCACTTCGCTATTTTTTGCGACAGAATTTTTACTGTAAATTAATAATCTGTTTCCCTTGTAATTTTAACTTATTATTAGCATTATCAAAAAAACATTTTTATTTTTTTTTGTCATCATTGCATACATTAATGAAATGGCACTTTACCTCTTGATATCCGTGCAATGATAATACAATCATCATATATATATATATATATATATATATATATATATATATATATATATATATATATATATATATATATATATATATATATATATATATATATATGTGTATGTTTAGTTTTATTATTTATTTATATTAATTTTGAATGAAGACCTTTTCACCATGCTTCCAACTTTCGCGGTCTTGAGCTTTCTTCTGCCATTCGAGTAACGGTAACGATGTCGCCAGTCTATGATGCGTTCGGCCTTCTTCGTGGACGTTTACGATTTAGCGATATCCATTCCAAGATTGCCTTGGTCCATCTGTCGTAACAGTAATCCATTGTAATAGGTCCATCTGTCGGTTAATAATGTCCTTTTTTTTCGCAAAATTTGAGCGTTTATTTCCATAACAAAATAAATTATTTTAATACTTAAAGTATTGGACATCGTTATTTATTACTTTTTCCCATCTTTTGTTAAAGATTGGATTCCGCCCCAAAAGGACGTTCAGTTTTTTCAGCTTTTCAGTTTTTTTTCAACCATTCATCAAGCCAATATTTTGCTTCTTCGTAAGAATGCAAGTGTTGTTCTAAATGTGTGCTTCATAGATCGAAATAAGTGGTATAATATGTGGATCAAAGTAAATAACGTAAGCCCGGTGAATACGGCTTGTGGGGTAGGATATCCCATTTAACGTTCTCCAAATACATTTCTACACATTTTGTAACATTGGACCGAGCATTGTCATGTTGAAAAATGACTTTAGTGTGTCTTTGGACGTATTCTGATCTATTTTCCTTTAATGTTCGGTTCAGTTTTATCAGTTGTTTGCGATATCGATCGCCAGTAAAGGTTTCACCAGGTTTCAGCAGTTTGTAATACACAACTCCGCTACTATTCCACCAACTATTCCACACCGATTGTGATGTTGAAGGTTGGCCTGGGTCTTTTCTTTTCTGCCTGGCAAACAAAATTTGACAAGTGTTTTTTTTGCCTTTCAATGTCTCTGTCCTTCAATTTATATGGAATCCATTTTCCTTCCTTCTGGACCTTTTCCAATGCATGATGATGTTCGAAAATGATGGATTAAGCAACATTCAATACTTCTGCCGATTGTTTCAACGCATGAATTGAGTCTTCATCCAATAATATTTCAAAACCTGTCTCTTCAAAACTTTTTCTGGACTGCTCCTGTCGCTCTCTGTCTTTTGTCAGAATTACCTCTTTTAAAGCTCTTAAACCACCGATCATAAGTTTTTTGGGTTAGAGCATTTTCACCGTACGCTTCAACCAACAACTTATCAGTTTTAGCAGCCGTTTTCTTTAATTGAAAGAATGTTATTAAACTTCCCCGCAAAACCTCTTTATGTGGTACATAATTCGACATATTCAAAGCAATGAAAAACTTTATACAG
This sequence comes from Cosmopolites sordidus, assembly GCA_031761425.1. Classification (NCBI taxonomy): domain Eukaryota; kingdom Metazoa; phylum Arthropoda; class Insecta; order Coleoptera; family Curculionidae; genus Cosmopolites; species Cosmopolites sordidus. The sequence continues at coordinate 160,888 of JARFXV010001464.1, read as the reverse complement.
TTTTTATACAGTCACAATTAATAACACACTGACTTTTGGTGGCGTATGTTTACCCTCGAAAACGCCATGAGCATCATTAATCTATACCAATAAATTAATGAGTAACGCCTTCTCTTAGCAACATCGACAATATTAACTGAAAGTTATAACCTTGTGTTATTTTTAATCAAATGTAAGTGGTACTTTTTTTTTTTAACTATTTAATACCTGGTAGTGTATCAAAAAATGTAAAAATTACCGGATAAAATTTAGTTTTGATACTGTTGCAATTTTTGTGATTCAATATACATTGTCGAAGTATATAACTATAAATATGCCCAATCGGAGATAAAATCTAATTCCGAATTTGTATATAGTTGATTTTCAAAAACATTCTACAAATAGTTCTATTTTAAAAAATTACAAAATACACGCTCGGAAACCCTTTCAATAATATGTTCTTTTAAGTACATAAAGAATGCACTTAAGGAACATTAGCTTATACGTAGCCGTTCTTGGTAATTGTGATAGACGGCATTAGTACCTGACAAAAACTATTGTTTCGCTTATATGAAATGTTCGTCTGATGAAAACAACTTACAAAGAAAACAGCTTTCAGGCACTCGGAATGGAACGATGGAAAGTGTAAAATACATCGTCGAGTATAATCTTGGAAGCTTTACAGTAACAGAACCCCAATTCAGGTGGAAAAGGCTTCAGTTTTAATAACACAAAAAGCACTTAGCTAATTTTTGCTAAAATTTTGCTTAGCTGAAATTTTCTTGATTTTTATTGCAAATTAATAAACTGTTTCCCTTTTGATTTTAACTTGCATTGACAAAAAAAAACTTTATGTCTTTTTTTGTCATCATTGCATAAATTAATGAAATGACACTTTACTTCTTGACATCCGTGCAATGATAATACCACCATCATCTTATTTATTTTATGCTACAGCCGTTAGAAAATTAATATAAATAAATAATAAAACTAAACACACATTAATATATATATATATATATATATATATATATATATATATATATATATATATATATATATATATATATATATATATATATGATGATGATGATGATTGTATTATTATTGCACGGATGTCAAGAAGTGTCATTTCATTAATTTATGCAATGATGACAAAGAAAAAAAAGAACTAAGAAAGTTATTTTGACAATACAAGTTAAAATCACAATGGAAACAGATTATTAATTTATAATAAAAACTCTGTCGCAAAAATTAGCTAAGTGCTTTCTGTATTATTAAAACTGAAGCCTTTTCCATCTGAACTGAGGTTCTGTTACTGTAAAGCTTCCAAGATTATACTCGACGATGTATTTTATACTTTCCATCGTTCCATTCCGAGTGCCTGACAGCTGTTTTCTTTGTAAGTTGTTTTCATCAGACGAACATTTCAGATAAGCGAAACAATAGTTTTTGTCAGGTACTAATGCCGCCATTCACACTTACCAAGAACGGCTACGTATAAGCTAATATTCCTTAAGTGCATTCTTTATGTGTTTAAAAGAACATATTATTGAAAGGGTTTCCGAACGTGTATTTTGTAATTTTTTAAAATAGAACTATTTAGAGAATGTTTTTGAAAATCAACTATATACAAATTCGGAATTAGATTTTAATCTCCGATTGGGCATATTTATAGTTATATACTTTGACAATGTATATTGAAACACAAAAATTGCAACAGTATCAAAACTAAATTTTATCCGGTAATTTTGAAATTTTTTGATACACTACCAGGTATTAAATAACAAAAAAAAAAAAAGAAAAGTTCCACTTACATTTGATTAAAAAATAATAATAAGCAGTAGATCCGCCACGGTTATTAAAATACTCTAAAACTTTGCGAGATATGTATCGAAATTAGATGATCTATATTTTCTTGCAATAACACAAGGTTATAACTTTCTGTTAATATTGTTGATTTTGCTAAGAGATGGCGTTACTAATTCATTTATTGGTATAGATTAATGATGCTTATGGTGTTTTCGAGGGTAAACATACGCCACCAAAAGTCAGTTCGTTATTAATTGTGACTGTGTAAAAACATAGTTTTTCATAACTTTGAATATGTCGAATTATGTACCACCGAAAGACGTTTTGCGAGGAAGTTTAATAACATTTATTCATTTAAAGAAAACGGCTGCTAAAAGTGATAGATTGTTGGTTAAAGCGTATGGTGAATGTGCTCTAACTCGAGAAACTTATGATCGGTGGTTTAAGAGCTTTTAACGAGGTAATTTTGACAAAAGACAGGAAGCGTCCAGGACAGCTGAAATAGTTTTGAAGAGACAGATTTTCAAGTATTATTGGATAAAGACTGAATTCATACCTTGAAACAATTGGCAGAAGTATTGAATGTTGCCAAATACAACATCTCCGAACATTAACATGAACATCACTCAATTCATACGTTGAAATAATTGCCAGAAGTATTGAATGTTGCTCAATCCACCATTTCCGAACATCAACATGCATTGGAAAAGGCTCAGAAGGAAGGAAAATGAGTTCCATATGAATTGAACAAGAGAAACATTGAAAGGCGAAAAAACATTTGTCAAATTTTGTTTGTCAGACAGAAAAGAAAATACCCAGGCCAACATCAACAATTACACATCACAATCAGTGTGGAATAGTTGACGGAATAGTAGCGGAGCTGTATATTACAAACTGCTGAAATCTAGTGAAACCTTTTCTGACTATCAATACCGAAAACAACTGATAAAATTGAACCAAACATTGAAGGAAAAAAGATCAGAATACTCCCAAAGATATAATAAAGTAATTTTTCAACATGACAATGCTCGGTTCCATGTTACAAAATGTGTACAAATGTATTTGGAGAACGCTAAATGGGATATCCTACCTAACAAGCCGTATTCACCGGACTTACCTTACTTACTTTGATCCACATATTATGCCAATTATTTCGCTCTATGAAGCATACATTCAGAACAACATTTGCATTTTTACAAGGAAGCAAAATTTTGGCTTGATGAATGGTTAAAAAAAAACTCAAAAACTCAAAAAACTGAAAGTTTTTTGTCTTTGTCTTGGGGCGGAATCCATTCTTTAACAAAAAGATGGGAAAAAGTAATAAATAACGATGGCCAATACTTTGATTATTAAGATAATTTATTTTGTTATGGAAATAAATGCTCACATTTTGCGAAAAAAAAACAACATTATTAACCGATAGATGAACCTATTACCATTGGATTACTATTACGACAGATGGACCAAGGCAATCTTGGAACTGATACCGCTAAATCGCAAACATCTACAAAGAAGGCCGGAAGCGTGATGGATTGATGACATTATTAAGTATATTGGACTCGAATGGCAGAGGAAAGTTCAAGATCGCGAAAGTTGGAAGCATTGTGAAGAGGTCTTCATCCTGCAGTGGATAGACATGGGGTGATGATGATGATAATGATTATGATATTTTCTTGTAACAAGGTATCCCAAGCATATTGGGTACATACTTTATGTTCGATTTAATCCGGGTAGTCGAGAATGTTATTAACTTATTATTAATCTTTTTAACTTACTAATTATCATATTAACCATAGAGTCCTCTGATGGTTAATAAGGGCGACCTGCTACCCCGATACATAGTCCCCATACCGTAATTGCTCTCACAGATGTATGATATTTTAATACGAAAGTTAAATTTCGTACATGTTCAAGATACATGAAGATGTTGGCCTATAAAAAAAATTACAAGAACATTTGCTGAACTGTTGCATTGGTTATTAAGGTAAAATCAATTGTCTTGGTCTAAAATGTGGTCTCCAAGAAGTCAAGTTCAAGTGCAAGGAGAAAAGTTTTAAAGGCAGATCTTTCAAGTACTTAATTATGCCAATAATATTAATTTGGTTGTTCTTTTACATTCCCCAAATTACATAGATGTATATTATTTGATTTTAAATAATACATGGCAACTTTTAATTACACATTTTAAAGAACAGAATTAAGAAATTGAGGAGAATGCTTCCTTTTATATAAAAGTTGTGTGTCGTTCCAACTGTTATAGATCCAGGCATTATAATAGTAAATGAACTAAAAATAGAGGTTATAACTCTAGAAAGTTTTAATATATTAAAGTAATAACCGTTTCAGCTTTATTTTTTATTTTAGAACAGGCATTACGTACATTATTTATTTTTTAGATGTACTTGTAGATTATATTGTTTAATACAATGATACAATAATAGACCAATGTAAACAATATGTTTGCATTATTTTGAAAATAGTGAAAATTGAACCACCAATTATATTAATCAACAAATCTATAGAAACAAACATGTATATCATTCATCAGCGGGTTTATTAAAAAATAAGAATACATGTAAATATAGTTTACTTACTGCCCTGTTCTCCAGAAACCTCTTCTTTTTCTATTTCCCCACTTCACAGAGCCTCACATTCTTATTCTAGGATAAACTTAAATCTTCATCATTAATGGTAATAATAAAGGATGTCACTTCTGCAATTATTGTTTTTTTGTACCAATTTAGTATGATTGTATTTATATGGTCTATACACTTCTTTCATTTTTCTGGAGTAATTTGGTTTAAGGCTTCTTGCAACAAAGCTAAAATATTGTTATCACTATGCCCAACCCTTCCAATATGTTTGTCATAATATTGTTTTGCATTGGTCCATATTAACTCTATGGCGCACCATATTAACCATATTAACCATGGCGCCCATATTAACTCTAATTCGCACTGATAAGGTGGCGTACGAAGCACTTCATGCCCATGTAACCGAATTTCCTCATCTACTATATACCTTCTTTTAGTTCAATGCTTTTTTGCAGTTTGTAATAATTCTAAATTTGTTAGGTTTCTTTGAAAATCGATATTATTTTTTTCCAACCATTCCATAATGTCCAGATCTGGCATTTTTTTACTTAATGCACTATGATATGGAGCATTATCCATTATTATAAGACATGGTTCCTTTAAATTACACAAAAGCTTATTTCTCAACCACTGCAGAAATAAGTCGTTATTCATTTCCCCATGATAATCACTATTTTTATTCTTTGAAGAAAATACCAGGACTGCATTTGGTATAAAACCATTCTCAGAACCTGCATCTACTACAATAAATCTTTTTCCGTCAAAGCCTAATGGACGTTTTACACTTTTTACAGAAGTGTATTCCCAAGATTGTCTAGGATTTCCTTTCGAAGATATCCAAGTTTCATCTAGAAAAACGACTTTACGATATATTTTTTCTAAATTTTCTTCATAAATTCTGAAAAATTTTGTACGTTGTGCAACAATAGTGGCCTTTTCAATCAAATATCTCCTGCTGTTATCCTTTTTGTATTTGAAACCAATAGATGGCAGAACCCTTTGCAAAGAAGAATTGCTTATGAACATGACTGATTTTTCTGCAAGTTCATGATTTAAACTTGATAGCGTGATGTGCTTTTCTAAAAGAGGAAATATAATAAATACATAATAATACTAATAATTTAAATAAAACCTCCTTAAAATAATAAAATAACTTACTCTCAGAATACATGCGATAAATAACATATCGCATTCCACATTTGCTGCTATCAGACAAATCAAATGTTTTTGCGTTTTTACGCGGTCGTGCCTTTTGTGGAGATTTTACTACATATTATTTTGAAGTAAATGCTTTCGGATTCTGGTCACAGTACTCATGGATATATCTAATGCTTGAGCTACATGCTGCAGCAAATAACAGAAAAACAAATAAAACAGATGTCCTAAGATATAATAATAAAATATTTAAACAATAAAAACTGCAAGCTACCGGTAAAAAATTAAAATTGCTATCAGGCCCAATGTACATAACAAAATTACAAGAAATTCTTTGATACATTTTAACCCATAATCCTGGTATAACTTGCAATTTTAATATTTTATTACGATTTCTGCAGTTGTTACTTTATACTTACTTCCTGAATTGCTGACAGCGGTATTAGGGGACCCCCATTAGTTTTCTCTTTTTCAAAATAGTTCAACAAATTAATCACTAGCTGTTGAGACTGAGAAGTTTGCCGTTCATGGCGATAAAATTATAAACTATACAATATATAATGAAAATATCCTTATTTTATCACTTAAACTGTGCTGAAAATGTTGAAAAATATGATACGATACAACTTTAATACAACGATATAACTTTTATAACCAAACAAACGACATAAAACATCAACAATCTGAGGTTATATATATCTTATCTATGATATGTGGTGACCAGTGGGAACTACACACGAAATTACACGATATAGCTGGGTTAACCAGTTTTGTAGCTCTCTCTTTCTATATTGTGTTAAATGCATTGATTATGCTTTTGAACTTACTTACAGTAATACTTCTTGGTCTAATACGTAGTAAATTTGAAATAAAGATTTCCTAGCTTTCTCATTTGGCATTTTTTAGTCTTGTCCGCTTCGACTGAAGAGTCCAACTGACGAGCACGTGTCGTTACGCTAGGTCTTATAGCCGGCAGGCGATTGCGCAGATTGTATCGGGGTAGTTCGGAACTATTCGCAGCGCTCGGCAATGCTGTCGGGCGTCCGGTTATTGATTTTTCTTCTTCGACGCCACGGTGCCGCGATTGTTCTTTTTTCAGAAGGGATTTTCATACCATTAGAATGTTGCGAGAGTCGTTTCGGGTATTTAGCTCACCCCTTTCTTTTATTTCAAGGGCTTCTCTGATTGTTCCGACCTTGAAGCTTTCAATATTCGTTATTTCTTTGGCTCCTTTAAAATTGATTTTATGTCCTGTTTGAAGATGGATGCTGGAACAGAGCGGAAGTGGTTTGTTTGATTTTTACACTGTTTGTATGTTCTTGTATTCTGGCCGAGATTCGTCTGTTTGTTTGTCCTATGTATGTTCTGTTGCAGTCTGAACATGATATGCTACATACCCCCATGATTTTCCAGTCTAACTGTGTAATTTTTGGGGTTTTTTAGGATGTTTGCGATAGTTTTGTGCGACTTGTAGGCTATTTTGATCTTATGTTTTCTTAGTAGTCTGCCTATCCTATCAGTGATTCTTTTTACGTATGGTACCAGGACCTTTGTGCATTTGGTTCACGATCCTCTATTGTTCCTCGTGTTTGGGTTTCCTGACGGTGAATAGTTTTCCTGATACAATTTTCTGAATATCCATTTTGTCTAAGGGCTGTGGAAATTTTTGGTAGTTCCTCGCTTTGTGTATCTAGTAGTGCCAGTCGGAAATAACTGGAAATCGGTGGATTTTGTTTAATTGGGTTAGGACGTTGTTTAGAAGTTCGTTTCCGTGAGCCCATATTATAAAGATATCATCTATGTAGCGTTTCCAAAATTTGGGTTTTAAAGGACCGCTGGTCAATGCCTTTGTTTCGAAGTGTGTCTTGATCAGGTGGCTATAACGGGCGATAAAGATGATCCCACTAGGGACCGTCGGTCTGCCTATAGATCTGCTGGTTGTAGAAAAAATATGTATTCTTCAATCAGTGTTTCCACACATATGGAAGGAGAGTTTCCCTACCTATGGTCGAATGTCTTCGTTTGTCGAAATTAGGTCCAGAGACTCGTCTATGGGGATACTTGATTGTAGTGAGACAATGTCCAGGCTTGCTAATATATCTAAGTCCTCTAATTCGAAATCTTTAATTAGCGCTTTTTTGGAACCTAAACTTTGGAAACGCTACGTAAATGATATCTTTAAAATATGGCCTCACGAAAATGAACTTCTAAACAACTTCCTAACTCAATTAAACGAAATGCCCCCAGAATACAGTTTACCCTGGAAGTCGAACAGGATAGGAAACTGCCGTTTTTGGATCTTCTCATCATAAGACAACTTTCTGGATCCCTCGAATACACGGTGTACAGAAAACCAACTCGCACCAATTGATATCTCAATCATCATCCTTCTCAAATCCAAGCAGGAGCAAATAACTTGATTTCCAGATCCTTCCGACTGATACTACTAGATGCACGAAGCGAGGAACTACCAAATATTTCAACAGCCCTTAGACAATATGGATATTTCGAAAACTGTATCAGGAAGATCATTAACCATCAGAAAACCCAAACACGAAGAACAATAGAAGATCATGAACCAAATGCACCAATGATCCTGGTAGCATACGTAAAAGGAATCACTGATAGGATAGGCAGGCTACTGAGGAAACATAAGATCAAAACAGCCTACAAGCCGCACAAAACTGCCGCAAACATCCTAAAAAAACCCCAAAGACAAAGTTAGACTCGAGAATCATGGGGTATATAGCATATCTTGTTCCGACTGCAACAGAACATACAGAGGACAAACAAACTGACGATCTCGGCAAGGAATACAAGAACATAAAAACAACGTAAATAACAAAACAAACCACTTCAGCTCTATTCTAGCACCATCAACAAACAGGACATAAAATCAATTTTGAAGGAGACAAAGAAATAAAGAATATTGAAAACTACAAGGTCCAAACAAGCAGAGAAGCCCTTGAAATAAAAGAAAGGTGTGAGTTAAATACGCGGAACGACATTCGCAACTATCAAAAGTATGGAAATCTCTTCTGAAAAAGAAGAAACGCGGCAACGTGACGGCGAGGAGGAAAAATCTATAAACGGACGTCCGACAGCGTTGTCGAGCGCCGCGAATAGTCCCGAACTACCCCGATACAACCTGCGCAATCGCCGGTCGGCTATAAGACCGGGCATAACGACCCCTGCTCGTCAGTTGGATTCTTCAGCCGAAGTGGATCACACTTGAAAATGCCAAATGAGATTTTGATGAAACGCCGTTCACAGAATCAACGGATCGACACCAAGAATGATATATATATATATATATATATATATATATATATATATATATATATATATATATATATATATATATATATATATATATCCTAGTGAAGGAAGTGGCAAGGGCTATTATTGAATCGATGAAAACCGGCAACGCTCCAGCTCCGGATTTTTTTTTCTGAAACCAGAATTCTTTATCTTAATATAACTAACTGTTGCATAACTGTTGAAATGCTAAAAGCTGGTGGTCAAACTGGAAACATTATACTCAAAATGCCTCAAAGAACAAAAGGTGTAAAACTTATGGAAACATGCAGAAGTAATTCTTTTACATTAAAAAGGAGCGCAGGAAGATTTAAGAACTGCCGTTGAATAAGCCTCCTATCAATAACTTACAAAAGGGATTGGATTACAAAAGGCAAAAGATTTTGTAGCTCATCATAAAGTATTGAATTAGCATGGGTAGGCTGTTACTAAATTCCCTCACTGGTGTTGCGTGCCTTCTTAGTTGAGATGGAATGATATTGGCTAAAACTGGAAGCAATTGGAGCGCCGTGGGTCTCAGAGTGCCAGTAATAATACGTGGAGCAGTAGTCAGCTATGTGTCTGCTAGTGATACGTGCGCGCTATTAAGCCATACCGGTGACCAGCAGCCAGTATACGTATACGTAAGTAAGAGTGTTGCAGTTCGGAGTACGTCAACATTTGTGCCCATCAATGGTGCATTTTTAGGCCATCTTAGATTCGTAGATAATAACGTTCTCATTTCACAAGACTCTTACAGAACACTTAAAATAGCTTCAAAGGGCTGGGCTCGAAAATAAACCTGAAAAAAATCAAGTCATGTTTAATATATTTGCAGAGGGCAGAATACTTTACATTTTTACATTTTTACATTTACATTATGGGGAGGAATATGATATTTTGTATCACTACATATATTTTGGGTAGATGATTGGAATGGAGAGTTACATTGCCCGGGCGCTGGAATGGCGTGTTAAATGTAACTGGCAGACATTTGGCAAGATCAGCATAGCACAGCACATACAGCACAGCACATACAGCATACTCGTAACGACATACGGAAATGAAACCTGCATACTTATATCACAATTAGTTCAAAAAATTGGGGTATAGAATGCACAGAAAGGTATACACAAAAGGATATGGAAAAATGTATGCTTGTCAAAGTGGGATGGAAAAAGCTGCTCATGGATCTGAGAACAAATAAAGTTGTGTCGATTTCGAAACATGCTGAAGAAGCCTTCATCCTGCAGTGGCTAAATAATGGCTGAGTGGTGATAATATGTATATATCACTAATATCCGATTTTTACTATCCAAATATATATTTAAGGAACTTGTTATATTTAATGCTATGGATTAAATATATGGCAAAATATGATGGAGATTAGGCAAAATCATATTAAATTTTTTCCTGATTTTCATCAATTCAAATTATTATTTCATCAATTTAAATTAAATAACCAGGTAATTTGCTTAGCAAACATTTTGAGCTTAATTAGCTCTATGAAACTGCCGCATATCTAATTTAGCGGACAATTGCGAAAAACAACATAGTTTCGCTAGTTTCTCATATGTCATTTTTATAAAAACCTTTTTTAAGTATACCATTTATGTCCATGCAAATTAAAATTGATAAGAAAAATTAAATGTCTTAATCATTTAAAAAATTCGAAGATATATCATATTTCCACTTTAATTATTCTGTAATAATTAGCCAAGTGCTAATTAACCGACGAAAATTAAGGGCGTTTTCATCTTAACTGAGCCTATTTTCCTAAAATATATCCAAATATATTTCACGGTACTCTACACTTTTTTAAATACATCCATAATTATATTTAATAAAGCGCCTGGCAGTCATTGTTTTTTAAGAATTTTTTTTTCTACAATCATAAATTAACGACGACGATCGATTTTAAAAGGAACTAAACGAGGAACTTTATTTAGAATCTTTACTACTATTTCTTTTGTTTTTCAATTTAATTATATATCACATTTGAAATCATCAAATGAACATAGGTTTTACTAGTTCATCGTCTTAGTTTACGTAAATTCCAATAGACAAATATTTGTCTCTATTAATTCGAAAGTTATATCATAAGAACAAGTTTGATGCCTAATGCCTATAACGATCGGTGGCGGCATTAAAATCGTCCACACTCACCTGCCATGTTGATTATTTTTCTTTCAATGTATTCTTTTATTATTTCGAAGTGTTTTATGTTTATAGTATACTGACATTTTAAAATTTGTTTTATTATTTCGAAATAAGTTTATGAATGTCTAAGGCCGCTATTTGTATATATTTTTATGTTTATATTTTTACAATTTATTTATTATTTCGAACTAGTTTTATAAAGGTCCATGGCCACTATACAACCGTCTGGAACCTTTAGTTATTTTATAAGCCTACAAATATTTTGTCTGAAAAATCCCAATTATATTCCTTTCGGGTCGGTCTAGATCTTAGCCGACATCACGTACTTCAATGGCTGTAATTGGAAGGCCAATAATTTTGGGATTTTTCTCAGGATCGAGGACGGTTGTAAAAGGCAGGCAAAGAAGGTTTTCAGTTCAGTTCAGTCTACATTTCCGCTCAGTTCAGTTCAGTCCTCTTAACAGTCAAGTTAAGACCTATACCGCGAATAGTCGACAACACTCTCTTGTGTTCCGTAATTTTCAATTTTATTTTTAAGCTGCGACTTAAGTTTTCTCCAGCATATAAATAAACTTTGTAATATCTCCTGTGTATGTGTATTCTTGTGTTCCTACAAAGCCTGAAACGCAAAAGTTCCTATTACACATATCAACATTCGGGTATAATCATGTTTTTTGGACTGCGTTTAATGAGACAACAATAGCCGAGAACCATGCACCAAACTGCAGTCAAGCAACTAACAAAATGATCATTTACACGGAGACGCTGGTTGTTGTGTGTTCCGCATGAGATTGAGGAACCCAGCAATTCGGTTCATGATACTCAGCTACTGTAGTCTCATTAGACGCAGTCAAATGCATACAGCATGCAACACAGCATATATACGCAACCCGCCAAAGTATGGGTTGTTGAATGTGGATAGGTTCTCCCTATTTTTGACGAGCGAGTATATATCGGTACCCTGAGGAGTCTAACGAAATGACTAACTATCTAACAAAATCTCAAAATTGTCAAGCAACTAACAATATGCTCATTTAGGCGGAGACGTAGGTTGTTGTGTGTTGTGGAACCCAGCAGTTGGGTGCATGATAGTCTCACTGAACGCAGTCAAAATAATTCTAACATAGCATATATATATCACCCGCCAACCTATGCGTTATTGCCTGTAGATAGGTTTTCCCTGTTCTTGACGAGAGAGTATATATCGGTACCCTGAGGAGTTTTAACATCAAGAGACAAAATATGTGCCCTCCAAAAACATGTGTTTTGAATTACTTAAATTAGTAATATTTATTAGTCATTGTTAACTCTAAACATTATTAACTTCAATGGTATTAACAATGTTTAATGTTTACGTTCAGATTCGTTTTGCTTTGCCTTCAGTCAATGTAACTGATACAAATTAAAAATGTCCTTCGATAGCTTACATTTACGTTGCATTTACATCACAATATGCTTTTAATTTGAAAAAGGGCAAGTACTCTGTACAAACAAACGTAAACTACCGTTTACGCAGAGGATTCTGTCGGGGACATCACGGTGCAAAAGTGGTTTGCTTGGTTCAGGGATGAAGATTTTGAACAAGAAGACCGATATCGCTCTGGGCGAGAAAACACTGATGTCGATGAAATAAAGGTCATCATAGTCGAAGATTCGCTCACTACGGTCCGTGAGATAGCAAATACGTCACATATTGGCATATGGACCATTTTTGATCATCTGAAAAAAAATGGGTACGTCCGCCCTACAGATAAGATGTATGAGTCCCTCACAAACTTATTAATCGAAAGCTGCAGGATAGAATGTCTTCATGTGACCTTATGCCTAAAAAAATAGTTTCCATTTCTGAGTTGATTGTAACTGGTGATGGAAAGTGGATTATGTTCAACAACCTAAAAATATGGAGATTGCCGTCAAGATCGGGGGTTTTAAGCATGGTAAAAGATGGGCGTCGTATTCCATTATAATGCTCTACCACACGTTTGAATCAGGATCCGGCAAAAATGTTGATCTCGAATTAACAAGTTATATCTCACCCACCTTAATATTTAAAAATCAAAGAGGAAGCGAAAGACAACCAGTTAATATTTTTTGGCAAAAAGGTATTATGGACCTATCACTAAGGTAAAAAGTTGTATATAATAACGGTTCGTTTTTTGTAAATAATAAAAGGAGCATTTCTTTTTCTATTATGCAATTTCGTATAACCTTTCCGGATAGCCCAATATATGCAAGATCACTCGTTTCAATCAGAACCCGATTAAAATTGTTGACCTTGAATTTTAATTTTTTTGCTCCATCCGCCTTACTTACTTACAGGACATCACACTGCTCGGAATTCGAATTTTTGTCAAAAAGGCATTTTGGACCTATCACTACATTGTCAAAAAAGTGGTTAATAAATATTAATGGTAGTTAGTAGTATTTATTAGTAAATTTCCTTTTTCTTTTCCTTAAAAAAATTCTTATGACCTTTCCGAAAAATCCGTTGCATTGATAACAGAATATACAGGGGTCACCCCTAAACCGAGCTGGTTTTTTATTCTTATATTTGTTAAGTTATAAGAACAAATTTAATGCCTAATGTCTATAATATCGTTATTTATACTGATTTGTGAATTTTTAGTTTAATAATTACTCACTTAATTCATTACTTACTTATAAAATATATTAATATTGTGCAATAAATTTCTAAATTTAGTAAATAATTAATCATTAATTAATTACTATTGTTACGTTTTATTATAGAATTAATTTCCAGGCTTATACACGGCCCACTCATCAGCGTTCTTCTGAACATACTTCATAAATTCCTTTAGGCATGATTAGGAGGTATATATATTCGTCGTTTCCAAATTTTTCTCGCAATTAATTCTCTAAACCATCGAAGATCTTTATATCTTCATCGCATTGCAGCTTGTTCATTTGCTATATCTTCGTTTGGAGGGAGTTCTTCTCTTCTTATAGGGCTGTCAGTCACTGCTCTCTCTGTTTCTGTCCTAAAATATTTTTATGATCTTCATTCCTCAAATTTAATAAACGCACTTACACAGTGCTGCAAAGGTATGCGAGCTATCGTATACACTAATAACATTTTCTAAAAGTTTCGCCTTCCAATAGCTTGAAGTTTATCCTCAACTGTGCTTCTAGAAATTTACAAGGCGCTTACATATATCTGTCCTGTGACATGACCTGTTTCTATTCCTATTCTCGTATTTTTATAACCGTTGATGCTTTCTCTACCTTTTCTACCTACCTGATAGCTGTGTTAACTTCATTTCAATCCGAGGTTAAAAATGCCTTAATAGTAGAGAATAGACTGGCTATGGAGGCTGAATCTGGTCATACCTATAGATACATACATCCCATTCTATAAAGATACTTTCCACCTCTTCAAGACTAAAATTAATTATCTTGTCCAACTTGGATGGAATGGAATCTTGAATGGATTATCCAAATGGAATCTTATGGGAACAACAAACTTTTATTTATCAAAAAAGATTTTTCCTTTACTTATACTTCACTTATTCCCAGATCTAAAAAGTGAGACTTATTAATGCTAGACCATCGTATCTGTTCTCCGGAGTGAGAGACACATTCTTATGAATGAATGGATCTATTGATTTTTTTATCTACTCCTTGTTTTGTTTTCTCTTCTTTGTCTCTCATCTTTTTTCTTCCTGTGAGTCACATTCAGCTATACATGTGCAGCTGCGGCATGCAGCTTGCAGCAAGCATGACTCTCACCTGTTAGTGAATTTTTCTGTGAACACCTTTGTTGTGTCATATAAATGTTAAATTTTAATGGTGCTTTAGTTGTCTATATCATATGTTACATGCTTTTTTTCTAGGCAGAACAAAACGAGCCGAAAAATAAACTAAACAATAATTTTTGCCAACTTACTTAATCTATATACATATTTCGATTATACTGGATCTAAGGGGAAACTAATATATGTAACATTTTTTATGATTTTAAATTAGCATATATTAATATATCACCTCAAAACACACTTCCAACCACCCACATTCAATATTTCAATTTAAAATTCACGTTAGAGCTAGTTACTTACGGGAAGATCCTTTCAAGTTAACAAAAACCCTCACTTAAAATATATTAGCATATATGTAGCCGTTCTCAGTAAACGCCTATGCAAAAACGTTCGCCAAACCTACAACGGCATTAGCATCTGACAAAAACTATGATTTCTTGTATCCGAATCTGAAACGTTCGTCGAATGAAAACACCACTAAGAAAATAGCTCTCGGGTATTCGGAATGGAACGGCGAATGGGATGAAAAGTGTGAAATACATCTTCGGTTACATATTTCTTGGATTTTCAATAAAAAGCCTCAATTCATATAAGGAAATATTTTGAGTTTAATAATTTATAAATCGTTAGCCAAAAATTGGCAATTTAAACGGGACATTCACATGTCTGTTTCGCTTTTAAATTTAACCATTATTAAAGTGTGAAAGAACATTTCTCGTATCATTATTTTTTTATATGAATTATTAATTTGTTAGATGGAGAAAAGATGTTTCTGGCATTTTATAAAATGACAGAGATAACATTTTGGGTGACAATACTTCCCGATTTGTATAAAGATGGAAGAGAAACCATTTCGCTTGTTATTTTGCAACCATTAAATCATGAATGTTCATTTTGTTTCCTTAACTGTCTTAATTTATTGTCACTTAGCATTAGTTTGCAAAAGATTTTCTTGTTGTAATTTTCACTTGTTTCGGTACTTAAACGAGTTCCTTGGTGGTCAACGGTTCAACGACGCTAAAGAAGTTAAAACTTCAGTCATGGAGTGGGATTGTTCACAGGCGAAAGAATTTTTTGACGTCACAATTCAGAAACTTGTGAAGTGGCATGAGCAATGTTTGAACAAAAATGGAAATTATGGAAATAGAGAAAAGTATGTAGAATATAAATAAGATATATTTTAATATTTTTTCAAGCCTTATTTCAAAAATATACCTCGTATAAATGTAATGTATAAATGCAGAATATAAATGTAAAGTATAAATTTAATATATAAGTGTATTGTATAAATGTATTGTATAAATGTAATGTATAAATGTAATGTATAAATGTAATGTATAAATGTAATGTATAAATGTAATGTATAAATCTAATATACAAATGTAATGTATAAATGTATTTGGCATGTGAAGTTTGAGCGCGATATGCTAATTAGTATGTGTTAGGCGGATTTTTGTTTGGGTCACGAAAAGTTACTCTAGCGTTTTTTGCTAAGGATAAAAAAAATTAACAATGAATTTCTGTGAAATTTTGTGTTTCCAATTAAATTTCTGCAACGGATGCATTGAAAATGTTGTAGGTCCATTTGTAACATTTTCAATGCATAATTCTGCTGCTATGAGGATTTTGCTATCTCAAGTACCAGACTGTTTGAGTGGCATAGAAGTGGCATTAAGTGAAGGCCGTGAGATCGTTGAAAACTTGCCCTATGCCAGGCGGCCGTCAACCACTTTTAACGAAGATAACATCGAGGAAATTAACAAAATCGTACTTGAAAATCGCCATGTTGGCATTAGAGAGATATCAGAAGGTCTTGACATTACTTATGGATAATCTCAACATATTTTGGTTAATGTTCTCGGCATAAAATTCGTCGCAGCTAAGCTAGCTCCAAAAAAGCTGAATATCGTCCATCGATAGCATCGATATCATGCATCGATAGTATCATGCATGCAAATAGCATCGAATCGAAGTTGCCAGAGAGATGCTTTCCGACGTATCCAGTGACTCAATATTTATCAAACGCATCATAACGGACGACGAGATGATGGGTCTATTAGTACGACATTGAAACTTCCCAACAACTATCCGAATGTTGCGCCAAAGGTGAACCGAGACTGAGAAAACCACGCCAAACAGTTTTTCGACTGTTTTTTTTTTCGATTATCGTGGAGTCGTCCAATACGAATTCTTTCCAGAAAGTCAAACTTTCACTAAAGGGTACTACTTGGTTGTTAAGCGTTTGCGTGAGAGTATACGCAGAGAAAAAAAAACGGATTTGTGGGCCGATAATTTACGGATTTTTCACCATGACAATGCGCTATTTCATACGGCTCTAATTGTGCGTGATTTTTTGACCAAACATATGATGAAAATGGTCGCTCAGGTGCTGTATTTGTCGAATATATCTCGGCACGACTTTTTTCTCTTCTCTAAATTCAAATATCCGCTCCGTGGAATGCGTCTTGAGTCAATTGAGGACATTAAAAAGAATTCGCTGAAGAAAATAAAGGCCATCCCGGCCCAGGCTTGTTTCCTTATTCCAAGTTCATGTATGATTGGATCAAGCATTGCCATGCATGTACTTAATCAAACCATACAAAATAAAAAAATGAAATAATTCAATGTACTCACAAAAATAATTGAAATAAATGTATAAACATTTTGGCGAAATAGAAATCGAAAACGATTTATTCACTTATCTTTTGCAAGTTCGGTCTGTATTAATAAGTATGTACATACCGGTAGATTTAATGTTGCGTACTTTGGGTTAGTTTATTATATCGAAGGATATTGAGATGGTCAGTTTTGCTATGATTTTTAGAATAAAAAATAACTTAATGTCTGCATATATTAATAGGTATTTAATATCGAGGTTAGAAATACCTCTATTCGGGCATTTGTTAAAGGGAAAACTTCGGTATTAATTTTCAACGCCGCGACTATTTGCGAGAAATTTCTGTTTGGGAATGGAATCCAGCTATTCAATATTCTGCCAGCTGGATGAAGAAGGTTAACAATGTTTCTAGATAAGATCCATAAATTAAAAAAAAAGATAGGATTTGTATATCTGGTTATGGATAGAGTAATACGTAGGAATACATTAAATTCCTAAACAATATATGTTATACGAGAATATTTGTAAATATGCACAAAAAACCACGGATGATTAGAGTATTGTAAGGGTTCATTGTCGCTTCAAAGAAGATTTTATTTTATGGAGGATTTTATGGAGGAATCCAGTTTCTCTTAGAAATTCAAGAAGATTATTGACATTATTGGAGCTGTATAACAATTCAATGTAGTGAAACAATCCGAGTCTTGTACGGGAAGAAGATTGGATAGTACAGGGGAATATTATACACGAGATTATTAAACAGGGCCTGTATAGGGAGCAGGGCCCCCATCCATAAGATATAGAATAGGCAGTGATTAATCACAAGTTTTGTCAGAAAGTCTAAAGGATTTAACATCTTTTGCTAGATGATCTACTGTTTTGTTATTCTCAATGTTCAAATGTTTTAGAATCCATATTAACATTACTTGGTATGATGAGGAATCTAGGAAGAAGCGAAGATCCCAAATTGTGGAGTTTATAAAGTGGGTCGAATTTCTATTATTGATTAATTGGAGATAGTTGACAGAATCAGTGCAAATTACCCAAGAAGAAACTTATTCAGAGTTCCTTTTGAGATTCGTGAATTGCAAAAAGGTCGATAGAAAATATTGTTATTGGTGGAGAATAAATAGATTAAATTGGTTTAAGAAATGGGAGGAATGCTTGGAACAGTTGTTGTGAATGTATCAGGTATAGTTGTAAATTAAGTAAGGAACTTCTGATTTTACCGTTTAGATGATAGACATTTTGATAGAACCATAAACAATAATATAACAGGTGGGATGCAACGAAATGGATATACTAATTGTAACTTACAACGAAACGTAACGTAAGTATTGTAACTAAAAGTTACAATACTTAGTATGATTACAATACTTAGTATTGTAACTTTTGCCGGCATACCAAATCCCGGACTAAAATATATTTAAGTGCTGTAAATTACGACAAATACGTTTTTTTCATTGGTATTAATGTTTTTTTATTCGAACATGGACTGTTTTAGGATATAGATTCACAATTTTCTGTTTTAGGATATAGGTTCACAATTTTTAGGATATAGGTTCACACAGATATAGGTTCACGATATTTAAGTGTTCTATACAAGGCGTCTGGTAGCTACTTCTTTTGTTTTAGGAAGTTTTGGCCTGACGGACAGTTTAAATTAAATATAAAAAAATACAAATTTTGTCTAATGCAAATATGGTTTTGATCGATTTTTCCTTCAATTAATAAATTATCTTTTTAAATGATTTTACTCACAAGACAATTTCATAATTTCACTAAGCAAAGCGAACCTATCCCAAACACTCAACACCGACCAATAGTGTACCAAATGCTACCAGCTACCACAAAATGCGCGATTTAAGGCTAGCCATTTTTGTTTCAGGTATAGAGACTTTACTCCGTAGTTTTGACCTTGTGTTATGCTGCCGCGGAGTATGCATGCCTGGTATGGTATAACTCTAGCCATACCGTCAAGAAAGTGAAGTACAACCGAACGAGTCAAGACCAGTGCCAAATACCCAAATGCCTTTCTCCCTTGCCGGCATTCCTCTTTCAGGAGGAAAGCCGGCATTCCTCCTATTTCAGCATCAGACACAAACTAACAGCCAGAACGGAAAAAACTAAATCGTCTACGTCTACGAGCCACCCTCTATCCGAATATCGACCTGAATTTTACTGAACTTTAACTGATGCGTATTGTGTTACCTTGTGTCTACTGTCTTCCGGTACAAACGTAATGTTTCTGTACAAACGTAAGGCCTAATCAGTACTTTTGGATGGGAAAAACTGGATCATCCACATTATAGTCCAGACTTTGTACCCAGTAATTTTTTACTTATTTCGGTACTTAAAGGAGTTCCTTGGTAGATAAAAGTATGTTGAATATAGAAAAAAATATATTTTAGTAATATTTTTTTAAAACCGGACCTTAATTAAAAAATATAGTTCTTATATATACTAACTAATACTATAATAATAACTAATACATACTACTACTTCTTATATACATATATATATATATATATATATATATATATATATATATATATATATATATATATATATATATATATATATATATTGGGTTTTTCCGCGAGTGCACCTGGTTGTCGAGTTGGTTCCTATCCGGAGCTTGCAGCCGTTTCGCCAAAATCTCATTTGGTATGTTGGGTGCTTGCTATCGCGAGGTTCGTGACTCTCTCAGAAAGTAGTATCTGTTATATATATATATATATATATATATATATATATATATATATATATATATATATATATATATATATATATATATATGTATACACCGTTATACTGGGGAGAACCAACATCAAAATAGATTGTCTGGCGTTTGCTGATGATCTAGCAATTTTTGCTCAAGATATATTAACGGCACAAAAACAAATTAAAATCATAAAAGACACAGCAGAAAAGGTAGAACTCTAAATTTTTTCTTTGGAAAGACACAGTATATGACCTGCAACAGACTAAGAACCCGATTTCTAAAACCAAAATATGGTCATTCGACGTTTTTTGAGATGAGTCTTTTAATTCAAATATTTGGATGAAATAATAATGGAAAATTGGTTGGAAAGAGCGGCCAATAAGGGTAGATGTCAAAAAATATAAACTGTATTAAGACTTATACAAAATGTTTACAATAAAAAATGCATATCTAAAAATACAAAACTGAGACATTACAACACAGTTATTAAACCAGAATGTTTATATGGCGCAGAAACGCTCATTTTGAATGAAGAAAGAAAGACATTGAAGAGATTGAAAAGAAAGAAAGAAAAATCATAAGAAAACTTAGAAAACCAAGAAATCAAACAATACACAGACATACATAGCGATATGAAAAAAAGAAGAAAAGTTTTACAGACACATAAAACGGATGAATCCGAGTAGGTTAACTAGACAAATATTTGAATTTTATGAAAATAAGAGTAGAGCTAAGGTAGAAATAATTAAATGGATTGCTTCAATTAAAGAGAACCTAGGATCGGTAAATGTTATACAAAGTGAAATTCAGGATAGAAACTGTTGACAGACAGAATGTTGACGTTTGGGAGGTTGGCCCGAGAGAAAAGTGTAGAACGACTGGAACAACTTGGTCTGAAGAAAGAAAAAAGGCTCATAGTGAAAGAATTAAATCAGTATGGGCGCAAGACAATCTAAGTTCATTTTTTGATAAAATCGTAGATTTTTGTAGATATCTCTTAAAGTGTATGGATTTGAGAGAAAGATATAAGAGCAATTTTATAGGAAATTAAATTGTCTACAAAAAAGATTATTTGTATTTTCTTCATAAAATTCGTATTTATGGAGATATTCTCGAAAATAAATTAATTAACTCCATATAGTCAACATTTTAAGACCTACAAACGTCATTTTTTCTGAAATAGAAAAAAAAATTGTAACTTAAGTAGAATTTACAATTATTTATTTAATGATATATAGTTAATAACGACTAAGGCATAATTAATGTAATGAATGTTATATCAAAATTAAATAATACTAATTGATTTGTTATAAACATTTAATAAATCTGTTTCTCTTAATATATTTGGGTTCTTGATGTTACCATCATGTTTTAGTTGTATCGGTGTTTATTTCCATGTTCAGTGTATTTGTTGACAATTATTTTCTTACGTGGCAATCGTCGGTGCAGTATTCCACTTGAATGAAAATATCTCCCGTTTTCTATCCAGCAGTGTTTAGTAAGAACTTAATTATAAATATATATGTATATGTATATATATATATATATATATATATATATATATATATATATATATATATATATATATATATATATATATATGTATATATTCACTAAGATAATTTCTAAAAGAATATTAAAAAAACTGAATGACGCACAACCAAGAGAACAAGCAGGATTCAGAAGTGGATTCAGTACAATGGATCACATCCAGGTTGTACAGCAGGTCATAGAAAGGCACAACGAATACACCATGCCACTGTGCTTGGCTTTTATCGACTACGAAAAAGCATTTGATTCCATCTCAAAGCATGCGATAATGGATGCACTGCTTAGCCAAGGTGTAGAGAGAGCCTATGTAAACCTATTAGAATCGATATATGATGGAGCTACAGCCACAATTCACCTTGATGATCTTGAAGTGAGAATTAATATAGAACGAGGTGTACGGCAGGGTGACGCAATATCGCCTATTCTTTTCTCGGCTGGCCTTGAAGAAGTATTCCGTAAACTGGATTGGGAACAGGATGGGGTAAGTATCGGTGGTGCAAACTTAAACCATCTTAGATTTGCAGATGATATTATTCTCATTTCACAAGACCCAGAGGAGCTGCAAAGACGCATGCAAGAGCTGCAAGGGGCTGGCAAACCATTTGGCTTGAAAATAAACCTGAAAAAGAGTCAGGTTATGTTCAATAACTTCGCTCAGGACAGAAGAATTTCAGTTTTAGGAAGGGATTTAGAGATTGTGGACAGCTTTGTATATCTTGGGCAGAGGATTTCCATGGAGGGGAATACCGCCCGGGAGGTGGAACGGCGTGTTAAATGTGGCTGGCAGGCATTTGGTAGGCTCAACATAGTGTTTAAGAGCAGACTCCCACTTTGCCTGAAAAGAAAAGTATTCGATCAGTGCGTTCTACCCGTTATGACATACGGAAGTGAAACCTGGACACTCACATCGCAATCAATTCAAAAACTTCGGGTGGCACAGAGGGGAATGGAAAGATGTATGCTTGGCATTACAAGACGAGACAGAAAGTCCTGCGCATGGATCAGGGAACAAACAAAAGTCTGTGACATCATTGGAAGAGTAAAACATTTGAAATGGAGATGGGCAGGCCATATAGCGAGGCGATGGGACGACAGATGGACCAAGGCAATCCTGGAGTGGATACCGCTTGATCGCAAACGTCCGCGAAGAAGACCGAAAGCACGATGGACTGATGACATCGTTAAGTATATTGGACCCGAGTGGCAGAGGAAAGCCCAGGACCGTGAAGGTTGGAAGCATGCTGAAGAGGCCTTCATTCTGCAGTGGATCGATACGGGCTAATGATGATGATGATGATGATGATGATATATATATAAATATATATATATATATATATATATATATATATATATATATATATATATATATATATATATATATATATATATATATATATATAGTTATATATATAACTCTGTAAATCTTCCTGTATTAATTCAGTTATAATATTTATCTGTCCTTTTAGATTATGCTATATACTATAATGTTTATTTCATTTTTTATCAATTTTTGCCGCGATTTCCATCCAATATCATTGTCATATAATATATAAAATATGGGCGCCAACATAAATGTTCAAAATTATAATTTAATTTGGCATTCTGGTTACGGTATACATAAAATTGATCCTGACATTTTATGGTAGATACGCCAAAATAAACAATTCCCTATAATCTTATCACATTATTAAAATAATCTTTTTCCGATGAAATCATAATTTTTTTATGAGTTAGCCTGTCAGGGTTACTCTATGATCTTTTGCATTAAATATTACAATAAATTATATATTTTTCAATGCCATTATATGGTGATATATTATGTTAAATGAACTATCTTATGTTAATTTCTTATGTGGTATCTTTGAATTTTTGTACCTAGTCAAGCTTATTCTACTAATTATTAATTACACTTACTACTGATTATAAATATTTTGTATTCGACTTCAAATTATCATCTCAATTTGTCATCGTGAATTTCATTGAGTCGAAGTAAAAATGATTTTTTTTTTCGACCTGTGCATTCGTACATGTATCATCATTATATTCAATATATATTTCCTTAACTAAGTCTTAATAACCTTTCCTTAACTAAGTCCGTACACGAAAAACTTATATTTGCGAAAAGAAAATTACGGTGTGAATCTATTACAAGCGAAAAACTTAAACAAAGATATATCCAAGGTCATTATAGCGGATACTCGAAAATTATTAAAAAATACCGAAATGATTAAACCAATATTCAATATGCAAAGGCATCAAACAAAATGATATTATCTCGCTAAAACTGTTTAATAGAATATATGTGTAAGAAAATCATCTAGGGAGGAATTAGCGTAACCATAAATGGAAAAAAATATAACGCTTAAGATATTGAAAATTAACGTTTTCGAGTGTTTGTGTAAACGAGTGTTGTGTAACGAGATTAACGAGTGTTTGTGTAAATAAGATAACAATTTAAAAATGAGCTGCCTAGAAATACCTGGGACACAAAATTCCTGTTACTAGTGACCACCAAACTTTGTTGTAGACTAGCATTGATATGGATAGCCTTCGGAAAGCTTCGAAATATTTTTAAATCGACTCTTCCCATCTGTTTAGAAGTGGAAGGTATTTAACTATTATGTCATGTCTTTTTAAGGCATGGAGCGGAGACCTTGCCCTTGAACAAATAAACTGAGAGAAAAATTAGGGTTACACCATCAGAGATCGTGTACTAAACGTTGAAATTCTCAAGAGAATCTGACTTGAGAATGTCATACAACCAACAGCTCTTATGAACGGAAACTAGGTGGGGCACATTGCTAGAATGATCGGTAGTAAAAGGACAAGGCACATAACAGAATGGCGGCAATAACAATATTCCATCGGAAATATAGGACGTCCACTAGCCAGATTGTCGAATGACTTGAAACGTATTCGTACTAACTGGATAAAAGCGGCTATGTACTGGAACTTCTGGGGTAACTTACTTATGTAAATAAAAATGTAAATGTTTGTTTGTTCAAAATCTTAAATCTCCGAAAGTTCTTCTGCTGTTGCTTTAAAATGTTGACACAACGTTGCATTCGAATACGCACGTGTTTCTGTATACCTATTATATAGATGTTACACTTGCGATAGGTAAAAACATGCTTTTTTTGAAAAACGGCGCTATATGTTGGCCGGAAAACCAATACGCGCTGTATTAAATATTTTACAGCAATTAGAGCGCCATCTGTTGAACGTAACAGCAACACACGTAATACTAAACATTATGCCTTAATATCTTATGCCGTAATACTAACTTATGTCGGACAGCGTGCTTCTTGACAGCTGCTGTCACTTAGCATTTTTATTGTTTCCGATTGCATTGTTAAATTGAATTTTCATAGATTTCGATTTATTTTCATTTTGATTTAATTATTTAACCAGACTGAGCCACAGCAACCCGTGGCTGGGTACAGCTGGTATATTATAAAACATTATAGTATTTCTATTAATTTGCCATTCAAACTCATTTAAAATAAGTAAAAAAACTTACAAATAAAATATTATTAGGAAATATGTATATATAGTGGTTATATTTAAATGTAGAATCCTTAAGAAAGCTCCTTCAAAACTGGTAAAATAGCGTTATTACCTAAAAAGAACTATATTTCCGCCTTCGAGTTTAAATGTTTGCCTGATGAAATTATAAAGTAAAGGAAATGGCTGTCATATACTTAGAATGGAAAACCGAGCTGAAAAGTATAAAGTACATTGTCAAATAAAGCTTTCAGGGTTTTTTTCATAAAAACTCTCAGTTCAGATGAAAAAAGCATTAGTTGAAATAATTTAGGAAGCATGAATATTCGGGAAGGTATTTAAGTAAGAAACGGACATTACTCTTTATTTTTTACTTTAATTTTTAGTCTAAAATTTCTATTTGTCTTTTATAATATCTTATTTAATATTTTATATTTTATATTCTATTTGGATTGAAACAAGAGGATCCTCTGTATACAGTCCTTTTTAATGCTGTGCTATAGATAATACCCCGAGACAGCGGAATAAGAGCTGGAGAATGAATTTACAATAGCAAGAACCAAATATTAGCATACGCAGACGACGTAGTATTCTTGTCCAAGAACAACAACAGAGCTAGCAGGAATATTTAGACTGCTTGAAAAAAAAGCGCAAGGATATTTGCACATTTGCACATTTGCCTGCACGTTAATAGAAATAAGAGATAAAAATTTCTTGAGATGGGAGAGGACGCGGATGGCGCACAAGTTATTATTAAAACGGAACAAATATTATACATTTATAACAGTAAAATAATTTCAGTATTTGGGAGTTGGGAAAGAACATGGTCAGCAAAGTTAAGGTTAATGAGTAAAAAATGAAGAAACTTACATTTCTATACGGAAAACCATCTATAAGTCAGATAGTTAGGTCTTCCAGATTGTGGTGGTTGGGTCATGTAGTAAGTATGCTAGATAGTAGATGGGCAAAGCAAGCATTATCAAAAAGAGATGGACGAAAAAGAATAAGAGAGTTTCAAGAAGAAAGTGGTTGGAGGCATGCAAGGAAGATTTAGGTTCAGCAAGAGTAGGAGGATGGCAGGATTCAGCGATGAATAGAGTAAAATGGAGAAAGATAGTAAAGAGAGTCGAAGCCATGGGTCTTTAAGATCTGTCGAGCTGCTTTATTATTAGTTAATGGGTGATTTTTTATTGTGTTCGAACTTTCGACATGGATCACTGTCAAACGAACTGTGAGTTTGCATACCTCTAGTATCAAAGTTATTCAGTATAGTCTGGTAAATTATCATGGAACATTTACCATTACAGCAACGCTTGCAAATTGTCGAAATCTATTATCAAAACCAGTGTTCTGTGCACCAAGCTTACAGAGCGATGTATTCACTGAATTATCGACAAATGCCGAACACATTTCACGCTGCTCACGATATTAAATCAAAAACAAGACAAACTACTGTACGTTCCGAAGAAAATATCGTCGCTATTGCTGGTAGTGTTAATAAAGATCCAAATTTATCAATTCGTTGCAGACAGTTGGGTTTTGTTATTCGACATCGTGAAAAATGTTGCATAAAAATTTAAGAACTTAAGCCGCAAGATCATCGTTTGCGTCATACGTTCAGTGATGGGCCCAAATTCAATTGCAACTTGACCCAGAATTTAACCGTAACATTTTGTTCAGCGACGATGCTCATTTTTCGTTGCCAAATGGTTACGTTAATAAACAAAATTGCTTACATATCATACTGCCAACGCAACGATCTATTCATTGAGGGAAAAATTCGGTGAGAAAATTATTTCAACAAACCACCATTTTGCCACCATGGTCATGTGATTTAACGCTCTTAGATTGTCTTAGGTGGGTTTTTTTTTAAATCTTTGGTCTATCCCGATAAACGAGCAACTATATACGTCTTGGAAGGCAGAATAATTCGGACAATCGCGGACATAAGACCTCAATTCCTTGAAAAAGTGTTCGGAAATTGGATTTATAGAATGCTCTTTATCAGAAGCAGCCGCGGCGGACAATTGTCTGAAATTGTTTTCAAATATTAATGCCATTGAGTCATCTAATTTGGTTGTTGTTTTATTTGAATTTAATGTTTTGACGCACTAAAAAAATCTCTCTATATAACTAGAGGGCGCAAGAAAACTTGCGCCAAGAACAAGAAAACTACAGTACGTCACATTCGTTCCCTCGGCACGATGGATTTAAGCATTGGGATTCCGCATTTTTAAGAAGTTTGATCCTTTAATTTGAGTACCTCAGATGTATTAAGCCCATACTTGGAGTTAACTCCAACCTTCTGAGGATACCGTTGGTCAATAATCTAGCTGTTTTACGAGATTTTAAATCTGTTTTTTTTATAACGGCAGTGCGTCCCTTCTTAACGATGTGGTCAACGAACTCATGATATTTTGCCACTTTTAACGAAACCAGAATAAGAAAGAATACATAACGGAACCAAAATAATTAAGAATGTAGTACTATCATGACATAAATACTTTATTAAAAGAAAAATATTTGTTTTTAATCGGTTACTTTGTCAAACTTTACTTTTACTTTGACAATCTCAAACAAAAATATTAAAGTAAACAAGCAAAAATGAAATTATTAGTTTTTGTGTGCAAAATCTCCTATGCAGTGAATATATTTTCAGTTTGATTCAAACATGCAAACTAGATTTTTTTGGCCTTTTTTTTCTTGCTTAGCATATTTTTTTGATTATTTTGCTGCTTTCTTGTATATTAGTCGTTCCTTACTATACTTTTTTTAAAAGATCCTTTCAAAAAATACATTGAATTAAGCAATAAAATACTGCATATTTTGTATAATAGCGAAAACTACATGGATTTCAAATACATCCAAGGCAATATCCTTTTAACTAAACGAAAAACTCACTTAAAGAATATTAGCGTATATCCTGGTTAAATGTGACGAGCGCAAAAACCACTCGACTCTAAAATGGCATTAGCATCTCACAAAAACTATGATTTCTTGTATCCGAGTTTAAAATGCGCATCGGATGGATTCATCGCTTAAATAAAATAGCTGTCAGACGCTTGGGATATAACTGAGGACTGAAAGTGCAAAATACATCGTCGATAACGGCGAACATAGAAAAAATATCTGCTTCAATAATTTAAAAATCAGTTGTCGAGTTATTGTTCATAGAATGCAAGAAATTGATATAATTCTTTTTAGAACTTGACAGGTTTGTATGATATTTATTGGACTGACTAATTTTTAAACCGTTTTTTTTTTACTTTCTTCACGAATACTGTATGTTGCAATATTCATATAAATGCATTTAAAATGGGTTTACGAGGGTTTTCCTAAAGTGAAGTCACCAAGGTACTGGAGTAGCGACGAAAGTTTTAACGCAAGATCCGGCAGCACTGGCGTGTAGTCTGCGACGCTCAGTCTTTGTTTGGCAGTCGTTAGCGATGTACCTTTCACTCGCCGCGACCGCCAGATGTGAGTTACATTCTGTAATTTGTTTTTTGCCTGCCAGGGGCACTAGACCTGGAGAAATTCATTCATTCACCTATAGAAATTCATCATCAATTATGTGAAGTGTATGGACAACAGTGTATGGACATCAAAAACTTGCGAAAATGGTATAGAAAAACGTGAGAATATGGAGAGAAAATGATGAACATGATAAACAGCCTGCTGGACGGCCACCTGTATCGGACAAAACGATTCCAAAAGTGGAGAAAGTAATGTTTGAAGATAGATGGGTGACGATTTGGGAGCTGTGCGAATTGATCCCCGATGTCAGTAGGATAAGGACTTAAAAGAAGAGGTAGTACGCTACCTGCGCGCAGCGACGGGAGAGTTATATGACACGGATATACGAAAAATGCTACACGGCTTGAAAAAAATGCATCGATAACAATTGGGGCTATATAGAAAAATAGTAGAAGTTTAGACTTTCCATCGATGTATAATTCATTACAAATAAATGTGATTTTCTTTATGAAAAAAATGGAGACCTTATTTTACGGACAACCCTCATATATTCAGGGTGATGGGAAAAGTATTTTCGCAAATTTAACTAACGATTCTCTACATTTTTTCGAAGAAAAGGTTTCCTTAAAACATGTATCCAAATGAAACCATTTCCGTAAAAAACTGGTCAGAACTTTTGAGAACAGGTCGGGAATTTTGTCAACAATGAGCAACGTAGCCAACTGTTATTTCGATCGAAAAAATTCAGTCTTTTTCATTGGTTTCTTATGATTTTAATTGAGAATAAAATGTAGTATTTTTATAAATATTTATTTCTATTACGTTACTTAACTTTTAAGTAATGGACAAACTGTTTTTAAAAACTTTATTTTAATTGAAATTACAAATACGTCTGTTCGACTTGAATGACAAACTCTGATTGACTTTAATATTATTACAATTCATGTGATCTGGTGGTAAAAAATGTTTATACTGCAGATTCGGCCGAAAGGAAGTGTCTGCTTTCGTTGCTACTTATGGTGTACAGGGTGATGTAACTCCTCCCCTGTGAGATTCGGCTACGCAGTCTGCTATGGTAGGTGAACGTCTTGTAGATCGATTTGATTTGATAATGCTGGTTGCTTATTTAATCGGCATTTCCTATAAATGAAACGGACACAAATAATCAATAAACAGAAATAAATTACAATTGTCCAAATACTAGGCGAATTTGAAACTTTATCGAAGATTGGTTCTAAATTGTTCGCTTCTATTTGGGTTTTTAGTAGGTAGAGTTCGTCTAGGTTGATTTCTTCCAGATGGGCGCTTAAGTTGAGGGCTGGCAAGTTCTTTGCTTCTTTGTCAAAGTCAGGCAGGAGAAACGGTTGAACCTTGGACTTTACAGCTTCTTCGTTATTCGTGATTACTTCTTGACTTGTTTGGATGCGGCAATTTTCAGGTATATCGAACAAATATGTACCAAAAATTCGTTGATTTTCCTTTTGTTCATCGCAGTCTAATTGTACGATTTCTTCAATGGGCGAAATATAAATCCATTTTCCAGAAAGATCGATTTGTTTGGAGATTGGTTTCGAAATTTTTGTCTTCTGTTGGCATAGGAAAGTGTTCTTCATTGGACACAGAGGTTGGACTTCACATGGGCTGTACTTTCCAATCTCTTGTAAATCCGACTCTTCACAAAGGAAAGCTGATTCTCGGTTTCTTAACATCTTTTATTTGGGGATGCGTAGTGCAATTCATTTTTTATCAGGAATTTACCTTTTCGAATGATTACCTTAAACAGACTTTTACTTAAAACAGGTACTGAATAAAAATGATAAAGTTCGAAGTTCTCGTCAAAAGTAATAGGAATTCTAAGAAGATAGATAATTTTACTGTTTGATATATAAGAGTCTACTTTAATAATTTTTTCATAAAGAAACGTATTTTTTTGATTTGCTTCCAGAGGCATTTTATTTAAACCAACAATATTTTGAATTTTAATTAGGTCTTGATATAAATCATTTGTTTTTATAATGCTAGGATGAAATATTTTTAACTTTGAGAAGGTGATGGAATTTTCTAAGTCTTGTAAGATGTTGTCTATAATTCCATAGATGTTAATAATTTGTGATAACGTATCCGTAATAAACATTCGATTTTCGATTTCTGCTGGTAATTTAATAATATTACCAATCTGATTTAACTTTCTTTCCAACAATTTTTCATTGTGACTGATTTTTTGAATAGTGAGATTAAATTTTTCGATCAAACCCAATGACAATGCATTTCCTTTCAAAACATTTGCCGCTAGTTTTTTCTGATTAGTCTGTAGTTTATTGATTAACTTATCGAATTTTTCTCCGTCTGAAGCGTCTAGATTTCCGCTTATTGTTTTAACTATTGAGCCTAAGCCATTTATTAATCCGCGTTTTGCTCTACCCGAATGAGGTAATATTTCATTGATCTTTGTTGTAACTCGATCTTGGAGAATATTTAACAATTTTAAATCATTCGACAATTCGAAGGAATAAACTTTGTTTGAATCTATGGTGTCAGTTAAATTTTTACCTTTAAAATAAAGTTTATTCGCCTCTATTATCAACGGTTGAAGGTCATAAAAATGATTCAAAGTAAAGGTGTTTTGTTGCAGTTTCGCATTTCCCAGTTTAACGGGTATTATACCGATGTTGTCGTATAATTCTTTCACGACAATTTTTCTTCCTTTGCAGGTGGAATGAAAAATTCTGAAAATAAAACAAGAACTTTAGTTATTAAAACTATATCTTTTTCTGAACGGACGTTTCAAGTTACTTAAGTGAATTTTCCAATGAGAATCTGTTTCTGCCGTTTTGCGAATCTTGTTGATAGATTCTAATTTCACCGGTTTCGCGAATTTATGTGACGCTTTCTGCCTTGTATGTTTCTTAGGATAGACCTTTTGAATTTCTTAGAAAATCTCTAAGTTGTCAGAATTTTCGTTTAATTTATTTGCAACTTTTTCCTTTTTTTGAATTAATTTTTAATTTAATTTTGCATATAGGACTCTAGATTTTTCTTTATGATTTTGAATATATTCTGAAATTAAAATTCTACTTATATCGATATCGAAATGGTCGTCTGGCGAAATATGACCGTTTATCACATCGATCGGTTTAAAATTTGTTGACGAATGAATTGAATGGTTGTATGCTAAAATAGCGTATATCATTTTTTGACTAATTGGTGTTTTTTGAAAACCACTGTTATTTAATAGACAAATATGTTCAGATAGTGTAGAATGTAACCGTTCAATTATGCCATTAGACTGGGGATGGTTGGGTGAACAGAAGTGAACTTTTATCTTGTGAAGCTGAAACATTTCCGTTACAACTGAGTTTTTAAACTCTGTTCCGTTGTCTAATATTATTTGTGATGGTATACAGTGATGAGAAAAATAAATTAATAAAGTATCGGCAATATCTGTTGCTAGAAGAGATTTTAACAGGTACGCTTGGGCATATTTCGAGAAACTATCAACGATAGTTAAGAATTTACGTTGTTCCAAAGTGTAGGTATCGATGTGTATAATTTCGAACGGTTTTGTTGCTGTGGGTGTTATGTTTATCGGAATTTTAACAGAGTTACGGTCGTATTTACTAATTTGACATGTTTCACAATCGTCAATGTATGTTTGAATTGAACTTTTAAGATTAGGCCAATAGTATTTAATTTTTATTTTTTGTTCTGTTTCATCAATGCCACGGTGATTTGTTTTGCCTTCGTGGTAGTTTTGCATTATTTCTTTCATGCTGTCTTCGTCCGTGACAAGTTTAATGGTACATCGTTTAAAGTTGATCGAGGGCCATTTAAAACTCTTGCGTATTACCTCACAAAATGGTTCATACATATCACTATTATCGAAATATAAATGATAGATTTTTCCAGGTGATACATATTCTTTAACAAAATCAATAACGTCTTGTTCGAAATTAGTTTTTGATATTTGTACTAAATTTCTTCGTTTTTTACCAAAAATAATTATTGTTTTAGGTTTAGCGCGAGAATGTAAAACTTGTATAATAATTTGATTAGCGCCATAATTAACAGGTGCTTCCAAAATTGGTTTGCCCACTATCGGGTCTTGTTCGTCATTAGAGTGAATGGTTGCTCCGTCATTATTTTCTTGTTGATTTTCCATGTCAGGTTGAACTTGCAAAGATAATAAATCATCATCGTCATTGGTTAAGTCCGGAATGGGAATATCTTCGGTATATAAATCTAAAGGTGGACTCCCGTGTTGCGATGTTGTTTGTTTTTGGGATAATTCATTTCTTGACTGATTTTCATCGTATTCACTTATGATGTCATCTACTTGTTTCCAGAATTCTTTCGTGTGTATCTCGACACGTGAAAGGGCGTCGGCGTTTGTATTGTATTTTCCCCTCTTGTAAATTATTTTATAATTAAATTCTTCCAATTTTATTCTCCAACGTAGTAGTTTTGAACTTGGATCTTTCAATGAGAATAACCACTGAAGGGGTTTGTGGTCTGTTATAACGTTAAATTATCTACCAAATATATAAGGCCTAAAGTATTTCGTTGCCCACACGATAGCAAGGAGTTCTTTCTCTATGACAGAATAATTTTGCTCTGAATCATTCAGGATTCTCGACGCGTAAGCTATAGGCAAATCTTGGCCTATAGGGTCCGATGGCGACATTGCTAGCATCTGTTGTCAAGTTAAACGTTTTTGCGAAATCTGGGTATTGAAGTATGGGTTCATTTATGAGGGCGTTCTTGCAGGTTTCGAAGCAAGTTAGAAATTCTTCGTTGTGCTCTATACAGCTCCCTTTTTTAAACATTTTGTTAGAGGCATCGTAAGCTTAGCGAAGTTCTTAATAAATCGTCTATAGTAGCCTAGAAGTCCTAAAAACCCTTTGATCTGTTTCGTTGTTTTTGGTATAGGGTAGTTTTTAATGGCATATATTTTGTCAGGGTTTGGTTTAACGCCTTCT
This sequence comes from Cosmopolites sordidus, assembly GCA_031761425.1. Lineage (NCBI taxonomy): Eukaryota > Metazoa > Arthropoda > Insecta > Coleoptera > Curculionidae > Cosmopolites > Cosmopolites sordidus. Next base: position 127,271 of record JARFXV010001464.1, on the reverse strand, counting down.
GGGGTGACGATATGTCCCAGGTATGCAACCTCTTTACGAAGAAATTCTGACTTGTCAAGTTGGATTTTAAAATTTGATTCGCGTAATCATTGGAAAACAGTTCTTAATCTCTCTAGATGCTCTTGCAAAGACGTAGAGAAAACAATAATGTCATCTAAGTAGGTCAAGCACTTTTCATTCTAAATGCCCTTTAGAATATTGTCCATCGCGCGCTGAAACGTAGCTGGAGCATTTTTCAAACCGAATGGCATTCTAAGATACTCGTAATGGCCATTCTCGGTGTTAAAAGCGCTCTTCTGGACGTCTTGTTCTTCCATTTCGATCTGATGGAAGCCGCTTGCTAGATCCAGCGTAGTGAAATACTGGCATCTACCTAATTTGTCCAATAAATCTGTGATATTCGGTAGCGGATATTTATCGTCTATCGTCTTCTCGTTGAGTTTCCTATAATCCATTACAACACGCCACTTCTGTTTTCCGGTGGAATCGATTTTTTTGGGAACCACCCAAATCGGTGACGACCAGGGTGAATTACTTGGTCGTATGTTGTTTTGATCCAACATTTTTCCTATTTGGTTTGCCACTTCTTGTTTGTGTACAAACGGATATCGGTATGATTTAGTGTACACCGGTATCTCGTCCGTTGTTTTAATATTATGTTTTACTTTACTTGTGAAGGACAATGACATATTTTCGTTGTAAAAAATATCAGAATATTCTTTGCACAAATTTAATATACTTTTTCGCTCTTCTGTATTTAGGTGATCGACACGAAGTTTAGATAGGTCAAGTTCATGTTTTTCTGTATCATCAAAATTATTTAAACAAAGTTCCTGTAATTTTTTACGATTAAATTTCTCTACTTTTAATGGTTGTGACATATCCAGAGTTATCTTGTCGGTAGTGTTATTTAATAGAGTTGTTAGGGCTATGTCATTACGTGTTACAGTAAGGGACTCGGGAATCTCGCAGTTTTGAAATTGTTGATACGGTATTATAATTTCGCCATTCTTAATAGATGTTTGGACTTTTATTACTTGTTCACTACGAGGGCTGATAGATATTAAGTTCAGACTACTTTTGGTGTTATGGAATAAAAGTTTAATTTTCGTATAAAGCGTTATTAGAAATCCATTAGCGAGATCTATACTAGCTTGTAGAAGTTTCAAATTGTCTATTCCTATTAATCCCTGAAAGGTTTTATGAAACTTAAATAAAAATAATTTCAATGCAATCGGTTCTGGCAAATTAAATAATTTCGAAGATGGAATTGTTGCACTGTATCTGTGAGAGGATTTTTGAAAGGCCGTAGAGACAATGAAGGGGTCGTTTCTAATTAAATTTGGAAAAAATCGTTCAGCAATTTGGGGGTCAACGAATGATTTCGTGGATCCTGAATCTATTAAAACTTTAATATTAAATTCTGGTAAAAATATATAAGGTAATTCACTATAATTTAAAGTATTTAAAGATACAATTTGGGGTTCTAACTGTACGTCTGAGTCTGACGCGTTTCTCAAAAATTTTCATTTGGATTTTCTTCTTCAAACGATTCATTCTCTATATTTTCGTCAAAGTTTTGGTGATTATAATCATATTGATCATATTGATTTGTGTCATAATTTTGGTTATGCAATTGCGTCTCATCTTTTAATTCGGTGTTAAACAATTCTTCTGAGATAAAATTTTTCGGACCGGTTGTTTGAAAGAAATTAGGTCGGGACGGACCTGGAGCTGACGGGTTGTATGACTGTCGGGTCGACATACTCATGGGAGTTGGCTTAGGTAATGGTACTGATGGATCGGGTTTAAATACACTTTTATTTTGTTGGCCAAATACTTGAGAATTAGTCGCAAATCTAGGTTGGCGATAATTTGGATTGGGACGTATTGTTATCGGAAATTTGGTCGGGGTTGTTGGTTAAAATTTGATTTTGGTTGAAAATTAAAATTGGGTACGTTACTATTAAAAGATGGAGGTTTATTTGTAGAAAATGGTTTAGGATTTGGCTTCGTTATGTAATTTGTACCATGATTTTGAAAATATTTAGTGTTGTTTTCCTCTATTACAAACTGAATTGATTCAGTTAAATCTTTCGGTCGCATGCACCTTATTGTATTTCCTAACGGTTCCTTGAGACCTGATAAAAATGTTTTTAGAGCTAATTTTTGGTAAAGAACACGCTTAGTGTTGGCTGATACAGCGTCTTCATGAGCGTCAACGTAACTGCAGAGTAAATTTAATAATTCTAAACAGCGATCGTAAAAATTTTGGGGAGATTCATTCTGCTTTTGTCTCAACATTACAAGATCTCTATTAAGACATGTTTCATCACGTCTGTCCGCGAAATTTCTATATAAGGTATCTCTTAACTCATCCCATGTTTTCACATTTTGTACATTAACAACTAGTCGAGCGTTTCCGCTTAGCTTCCCAATTAAGCAATGAAGCAAGTAAATGTTGGAAAAGCATTTGGTTGATCTGGATTGTAAAAATTGTCAATTAATGATTTGCAAGTTGATAAATATCTATTTAATTCACTGGCATTTCTGTCAAATTACGGGACGCAACTCAAATATTCGGGTTTAAATTGTGCCATTATTATATTTTCGATTAAAATATTTTGTTTTAAGTTACTTTCTAAATTTATGTTCGAATCAGAGTCTGATTTAGGTTTTAAATTAAGTCTTCCAAAAGTGTTTAGTAAATCGTCTATAGACATGAATTGCTCTATTTACATTAAGATGATTAACAGCTTGAACATGTCTTTTTCTTCTATGGAGAACAGGTGGTGACTAGGCGATGTATTTCCTTTCCAGCCAAATGTACCCCGCAAGATAGGACTATTTTCGTTCCAATCTCCGTGATGTCTTCTTCCGATGAAAGTAGCAGTTCCTCGATGGAATGGGTTTCTTGAATTAGAGCCTCTCTGCACACCTTTTTCGAGTCGAAAATCAATCACTGTTCGAATAGCCGATTAATCGATAAATCGAAGATCGATGCGCTATGCAGGTCGATTTCGGCTATCCTACCGACTGCGCCTCTTAAGTTTTAAGTAATGGACAAACTGTTTTTAAAAACTTTATTTTAATTGAAATTACAAATACGTCTGTTCGACTTGAATGACAAACTCTGATTGACTTTAATATTATTACAATTCATGTGATCTGGTGGTAAAAAATGTTTATGCTGCAGATTCGGCCGAAAGTAAGTGTCTGCTTTCGTTGCTACTTATGGTGTACAGGGTGATGTAACTCGTTTCAATATAAATTTAATTTGTTTTGTTACAAAAAAAGAAAAACTGACACGTTATTGTCATTTATTGTCAAAGTTAAATTTTCTAGCACCAATTTTTTGCACTATAACACTTTTAAACGATTCACGTCACATTTAGAAACACATAATTAATTGTGATGTGATTCTTGATTAAAAATAAAAAATATTTTAACAATGTTCATTAGTTTATTTCCAGTTTATTCGTTAAGTAAAAATCAGTTAATATTTGCTAAATATGCTTTTACACATATTTACTTAAAATGTCATTTCTTAACATTAACTTTTCAATTGGTGATTTAGTAACTTTGATTTTTTTTCTTAGGAACTCTTAGGTTCCTTTTCCCTTTTTGTAGCAACGGTTTTCTTTAAAACAGCGTAAATAATCGTTGGTTAAATTTATTAACGTACTTTCTTTTACACGCTGTATATTTTACTAAGAGGTCTGGTAAACTTTATTATCATATTGTCATCCAGTTGTTGCAGCTTAATGGGGATTTAGCCTCAGCTAGGTGCTTTCCTGTCCTTAGTGTTCTTAATAGGCTAGACTTGGTGAAATTTTTAAGTAATGATTGCCTTTAAATATCATTATCTCAGTTTCTCTTTCATCATCGCAAAGTTCCTTTATATCTTCTTCCCATATTTCTTTTATTTTTGTATGATTTCTTTTATCAGATTTTGGACACCTCTAGTTGTGTTTAAACCCTGAAACCCTGAGTTTTTTGTGTACACTGAATGTATCAAATTTATTTTTTAAGTTATTCGAGTTCTTTAAAGCTTTTCTAGTTGGTACGATATTAACTTCTGGCTTTCTTTTCTTACATAACATTACAAACTTAGGCGCTATCCAATTTATATGTGTATATATATATATATATATATATATATATATATATATATATATATATATATATATATATATATATATATATATATATATATATATTCTTCGTAGAGAATGTGTTTCCAATTGCCATAATGACATTCTTCATAATATTCTTTTCAGTGTTCACTCAGCTGTATAAGAAAAAAGACTATTTTAGGATTTAACCCGCATTGACATCGATGACCATTTATTTAGTGGCTTTATTATGAATACATTGACAAAAAAAACTAAATCGATGTAAACTCAATATGTAAACACACTCTGGCAAGATCTCGCAATCCGCAGTCAACAATAAATTAATATTTTTTGTGATATATACGAGGGGTGCTATTTATGTATCCGGAATAATAACTAAAAATAAATCGATCGATACACTTTTGCATGCATTTGAAGCAATTTTCATGGCACTTTTTCCATTCCGATTGAGGTATCTCCAAAACAGGTATTTTGAACGCATGAACTACTTCTTCCGGCGTCGAAAATCGTTGACCACGTAGTTTATTCTTTACGGATGAGAACAAAAAGACATCATTGGGTGCCAAATTAGGAATGTACGACGGAAGACCCATCAATTCAATGTTTTGTCCGGTTAAATATTGAGATGTTCGATCCGATATGTGAGAGCTGCGTCGCTGGTTGTTTTTTTATTTCTTCAAAGACTTTTGTCAAACAAATGGTTTTATACCATTTAGAATCGACCGTTCTACGATTCCCTAGTGGCACTCTAGCCACATGTTCATTTATCCCAAAAAAGCAATCGACCATTTACTTCGAAGGGCATCTTGCGTGAACAACTGTTATTGGTTTTGGCTCATTTTGAAAGACCCATACAGTCACCAGATTCATCACCTGTGTAGGTATCATACACGGCTTTTGACGCACCATGATTCTATTTTTTGAGCAATTCTTTGCACCAATCGACAAGAGATTTTTTTGAGTAATTGTCAAATTATGCGGAATCCATGCGCACAAATTTTTTTCACGGCTAAATATTTATGTAAAATTTTGTGTATGCTTGTCATAATGCCCAGGGATGCCTCAATTGTAATGCCCAGGGATGCCTCAAGCTCACGACATGTTACATGACGATCTTACTTCGTCAGTTCGAGCACAATATCGGTGTTTTCTGTCATAACAACCGATTTTGGACGACGTTCTTTAAATTCGTCCGTGAGCGAACGACGGTCACGATTGAATTCACTAAACCAGTGATATATGGTAGTTTTAGATGTTGCTTCATCGCCAAAAGTCGAAGTGAGTTGATCGATGCACTGTTGTTAGATAATCCATGCTATCAGACCATTTTTTTAGACTTTTTTTTTTACTTTTTGTTTGAATTGTTAGTTTCATGTAAAAAGCGAAAAGTTTTAGTTCGATAATTCATTATTAGTTTCAAAATTAATTTATTAAGTAGGTTGCTAATGTTGAAATACCTACATACCTAATACCTAATACTAAATACCTAATACCTAATACCTAATACCTAATAACTAATACCTAATACCTAATATCTTGTCTACATTAAATATTTATATAATAATCCAGAATTTTCCATTCAATAGTGCATAGATCTTCCAGAGGTAAGCCCATTGGGACATTTCTTATGCTTGACAACTGAGATTTAAATATAGCTAACAAATCGGAATTTTATTGCTTTTAGATTAATCGATTTTGCTATTGAAACTATTGGTGTGAAACACTAAACTCGAAGAAATTTACAACTAAACACCAAATCACTTTTTTAAACTTCTGGATGCGCGTTTCGCTAACCATGTTAGCATTATAAGATATATATTAATCAACTTCTGAGATGAATCATTTTCTGATGATTAATCATGATTAGCGAAACGTGCATGGCACATGATGCATAGTGTATGGTGCGGTAGTGAAACGTGCCTCACACATGGTTAACGAAACATGCATCGAAAAGTTTTAAAAAATGATTTGGTGTTTAGTGGTAAATCTCTTCGAATTTAATCTTCTAAATTGTTAAAGAAGGACATTGCCCAAAAATATTCACGAATCTCTGTTACGAAATATCGGCCAATACCAATATATAATGTATAAATGTATAATATATAAAAAAAAATCGTTGAACAACTTGCTATATTTCAATTAAAATTATTCAACAGATTCGAAATATAAATTAATAATATATATATTACATTTCAATTAAAATATCTTCTAAACAAAGTTGCGTTTTGTGAATTGTTACTTTCATATTGTTAATCCATTATAAAGGTCAATTATCGCATCCCAGAACCAGCAAGCTTATTGCAAAATTCCAAGAGTACTTTATTTGTTCTTTTCTCTCATCTTCCATCCATTATTTGATTTCATTTTGTCTCATTTTCCAAAATATTTTTCATTTTCTTTAAACCCTTGTTGTCTTTCCCTTTACCTGTGGTATATTTCCCGATATAATTATCTCAAATTATGATGTTTGATACCGTGGAAAAAGGCAGCACAATGGAAAACCGGATCTACTCATCATATTCTGTAGTTTTATCGACTGTGTCTGGTTTTGCAAGTGTTATGCGTCTTTCCAATACTTACAATCCCACTATTGTCTAAAAGGCACTGAACTTTACACTCATCTTTATTTACAACTAGCATGTAATTCTACTATAAATTATATTTGATGCAGCTATATGTACGATGTACATGTTGGGAAAATGGAGTCATTTTCCCACTGCCCCTTGTATTTTCCCATTGCCAAAACCCAAGGTTTTCTAGCGCTTGGCTTGTTATCCGTATTGTATGCCGCGGTGTTGTAGCTGTTAACATACATTTCGAACATTAGGTTCCGCAGTTTTGAGTCTCTAATTATGGTTTTCTGTTGAATGATGTTCGTTTGGAGTCACTAATTGTAGGTATGAGGAGGTGTGCTGGTCTAGCTGGTTGGGTTTGCCTGTATTATGCATGCTTCCACACACTCAGAATCCCACTATTGTAAAAAAAGACACTAAGAAGCTTGACACTCATTTTTACTTGCAACGAGTTTGAAATTTGACCATGTATTATATTTATGCACCTCTAGACATGTTGAGACTAAGGTCTCCATTTTACTACGTTCATTTAGTGTAGACGTTGAATCGCCACAGGTGTACGTGCATTTTTGTGATATATTCTTATTTGTGACATAATTTTAGAAAATGTACATATACTTGATTTAAATTAACACTCTCATCCCTTTTTATCTTTTTGAATATTTAAATACAAAAGTCAGTTAATATATTAAGTTGGCACTATTAAAAATTTTATTCATAAAATTAATTTTCAATTATGTAGACACGTTAAAAAATGTATAATTAGGAATGTGATATAAAGTGGATATAAAGTTACCTAAACGACATTACATTCCTTAATTACTAATTAAACATATTTACTATAAAATTGACAAATAAATAGATTCTTACATCGCTTTTTTTGTTAGTGATCTCTAAGTATATAAATATTCATCCATCTCTTTATTTTGATAAATTCAAAGCCGAAAAGCATCATATTAATATAAATCCTATACTTTCCTTTTGCATCTTTTAATTAAATATTAATGTAAATCGCGTAATTTATACGATCTTCACGTATCAAAACCGAAGTAAACGAAAATACGTTGTCGCTTGTATTTTTTAATTACAACAGTGCCCATGCGGAGGTTGTTAGCCCCTTTCTGGTAACATTTTTTAATTTCTGTGGATTTAATTTTTAATAACGACTTTGCTATTACAGTTTGGCATAAAGGAATATTTAAAATTCCAACAGGTATTTTTTGAAAATATTTTGGAGACATGTCAGCAACGTACCACACTTTTGTTTACGCCTTTAATTAAAATTTTTTCATTCTTCGTCATTCATTTAATCTTCGTAGATCAATGTGATTCTAAAATTATATTTTTAATACTGCATGCAAACATAACCGCAACAGGGTACTTTGTACATACTCTGAATAAGAAGCTTAACAAAGTATACTGAAGAACAGAAAAATGAATTAATTCATTAATTTTGTAATTTTCATGTAAAACATGATGGTATTATGTAATAAACAAAAAAAATAAAATTTCACTTATATTTGATGCAAAAAAGGCTTACCATAATTATTATAACATTTATATGATATGTTTTCTTGTGTTCGACATTTTTAAAACGCATTGTACTTATACCTCGAGTCGTTTAAAGCTGCTGGTGGCCAGGTTATTTGTACGAGAGCTTGACCTTACTATAAATAGGCACACCCTTCTAGTGTAGAAGTTAAATATATTCATCAGATACCCCGAAATAATCTGATCCTTCTATGGCCATTATGATCGCCTAAACAAAATCTATACTAATCAGTAAAATAAATTGAATTACATTTCAGCTAACATTTTATTCAAGCTCGATATTATTATAACCGACACGATTTGCCATGAATTCTTAGAAGAAATACTCAATAAGAACGATAAACACCCTTTTTAATCGCAAGTAACTGCTGATTAACCGTCATTCTCGAAACAGTCCTACATGTAGCTGTAAAAAAATCATCCACATTTGCTGCATATTTTCATGTGGGTTTCGTAACGCGGGAACTCGAAGTTACCGTTTGTGATGTTCTTGGATATTTTTCTGATGCCCAAAATCTTGTACTGGTTCGTAATTCTGATATACAAGTCATTGTAAATGTTCTCATGGTTCAACGGTAGAAGCAGTAATATGCAATCACTCGCAATTTGAAGAAGATTTAAACAGTTTATTTCATTCCAATTGCTGACTCTTTTTCATATTCGGATTATTGCCTGACACGATATTTTTGCGTAATCATTTTCTTTTTTTTTATCAGCCCATAAATTCTATTACTACAATGTGTTTTCCCATATCAGTTTGCAAGAATTAAACCCCATGATGCCGATCAGAGGCTTCAATTCGTTAATCAGGTAACTGAGCGTTTTGCATCATTCAACAACCTATTGTTTTCGGATGAGGCTCATTTTCATCTGAACGTCCTTGTTATGTACATGACCGTTCGTTACTGTCATTACTGGGAGCGCGCAGTTACCGTCAATTCAGAGCATTATGTGTAAATGTTTGACAATTTTTTGGTACCTGAATTACATAACTTTGCTAGTTATAATCAAAGAACATGGTTTCAGCAGGACGGAGCAATGTTACATATTTCCAACATGTCTCTGCCACGAGTTCGTGAAATTTTCCCAAACAAATTGATCTCCAGGAAAGGTGACATAAAATTACCTCCACTTAGTCCTGAAAGCCCTATGGACTTTTTTGTGGGGTTATCAAAAATCGAAAACTTACGTCAATAAATTGAGTACTTTGGTGCAGTTAAAAGAAAATATCTCAAAAAATGGGGGACTTTTTCTTTCTTTTCTAGTTGTGAACCCTGAAGAGTAGGCAGTCTGAGACCTCGGGGTAAATCAACTAGATTCTCCTGATAATGGCTTCTAAGTGGAAGCCGAAACGTCGAGATTTTATAAATCTAAAACGCGGTTCTACCCGAGAACCTAGTAATTCTAACAATACTGATCGCGGAAGTTTTTCCAAACATAGAAATCTTTCACCCTTATTCCATGTAGTGCCACCGCTCGTCTCTGCCCAACTGCCACCAAGTATCTCCAGGGACCGGTTTCTAGCCTTTCAGCCGTCATCAGCTGAGCTCAAGATGAATGCAACTGGTGGCAGGGTGAAATATTTCTATTTTTTTGATCGACAGAAATATAAATTTATGTATAAAAGTTCGTTTTTATAAATCTAAAATTTATAACTCGGCCGTTGTGCAATGCATCTGAATTAGTAGGTCCATCACAGTTATTATAAAAATGTTTAACTTTGTGAAACATATAAGATATCTCAGGCTCACGACAGGTATGTTTCAAGTTTGTTTAACCTTGCTGGTGACCGGGCCAATCGCTCAATGGCTCAATAATGCTACCCGATACATTTTCTATCCACGATAAATCTGTCGATATTTCCGATAAATTCAGTGTCGCTATAGTAGTTTCTTTCAAAGCCTTCACTGCTTGAAAGCCGTATGCGGTCTTGCGTTATCTTGCTGAAAGTTAAAATTTAGATAAGCTTGCAGATTTGTGTGTGTGTGTGTGTGTTTGTGTTTTGACGAATGTTTTCAAGGGTGTGAAATGTAATAATAGTTTCTCGGGTATCCCGTTTTGTCGTCGAAACACCGTCGAGTAAACGCTTTGAAAATGATGGATGAGATTCCATCGAAACGCCAGCGAAACCGTCCATATATAATTATATATATATATATATATATATATATATATATATATATATATATATATATATATATATATATATATATATATATATATATATATATATATATATATATATATATATATATATATATATATATATACATATCAATATTGTAAGTAATATCTAGAAATATAAACGTCTTTATTTCGGCACGTCAAAAAAATTGCTTTAGTTCCCAAGCTTTAAAATTTTCTTAATTATTCCAATACACAATACACAGTGCAATATTTATAACAAATTTATTATTAGGCTTATTCCGTAATTTTTTACTTATTAACCCTTAGTAATACATATTTTTTCAGCCTTTGTGATTTTTATTTATTAAAAACCCACCCAACATTTTCCAATGACAATTTAATTTAGTAAATTAAATGCGTTTAACTGACGTAGAAGCTTTTTTATAACAACAAATATCCCGGTCCAAGTTCGCCTAATGAAAATATGTTACAGTTAATATTTTTAATAAGCAACAGTGGTCGTGGGGTCGCCCTTAATCCCCTTCTGCCAATTTTTTTTTAATTTTTATAAAATCAAGTTATTAATATCGCCTTCATTAATGCAGTTTCGCATAACGGGAGATTTAAAATCCCATCACGTGTCGCTCGTACTGTTTCAACAGTTATTTAAGCAACCCACCAATCATTTGTTTACTCTTTTAGTGAAAATCTATCGAGCTTATCATTTATTAAAAGTCGTATAAAATTGTTGGCAACCTTTGTTCCACTAGACTCGAAGAGATTTACCACTAAATACAAATCACTTTTTTTAAGTTCTTCTCGAAGACACTGCTATGAAGAGTGGACAAACTACCTTCAGCGTTGTATAACCTCTACTACAGTAACTCCTTAAATCAGATAAAACTATAGTAAATTAGATAAAAAAATTAGAGTAATATAATTATAGTAAAAAAATAAAATAAAATAATTATATTAGTTTATGTTCAAAAAATAGTGAAGTGGGCTCGCGGAGGGAGATATTTAAAATAAAGAAAATTTACCCGAGCTCCACGTTGGTGCTTTGTTATTCCTTCATCCGCCATCCAAAACGCCAGCAAGCGTTTCCCAAAACCGGTTTCTGGCCTTAAGCCGTCAACAGCTGGGTTCAAACTGATCGCCAGGAGAGCGGATAAACGAATGACAAAAGCCATGACCACTTAAATCGGCCATGACGAATGGTGGCTGCAATCACATGCACCAATGCCATCCGGCGGTAAACGGCCGCAACAGACAAATTGTGCGAGACCGTTCGTGGCCCGTCTAACCTCGGGTAAGTATAGTTCAAAATATAATGAAGTGGGCTCATGGAGAAGGGAAAACAAAGCAAAATTCACCCGAGCTCCACGTTGGTGTTTTGTCATTCTTTCATCCGCTATCCAAAACGCCAGCAAGTGTCTCCCAACACCGGTTTCTGGCCTTAAGTCGTCATCAGCTGGGCTCAAATTTAACGCCTGGAGAGCACCAATGTAAAGCGCGGGTAAATTTTCTTCGTTTTTAACCTATCTCCAGATATTTCCTTCGAAATGCACATGTTTTTGTTTTAGTATCGAGTAACATGAAATGTTTCGACAATTTGCAAGCATTTCTCTGATGTAAAAATGAAACTGTAGCGCAAACTTACAATTCGTTTGACAGAAATCCCCATTGAAAGGGCGCACTCAGAGAGATCACGGGGTGTGCTAGGAAAAACCGGATTAAATCAGGCTCCTATTGAACTTGGAACATTGCTACTCTTAATATACGGGCCGGACAATGGAAACAGATGCCTGACTGTAAGAAATGTTTATCGAATTTGACAACATACAGTGAGATATCATTTGGCGATGTGAAGAAAGAGCGAAGAGTTAATCAAATTGGGTTCAACTGGTCACGTACCCTACATTCGAGGGTATCTGACCGACTAACACAATGCGTTATTCAGCTGAATAAAAAGTTTAAGCTTCAAATGGTCTAAGCTAGAAGCTAACCAACTAGAAGCTATAGTGATGAGAAATTTTATGTGATGTGGTTCAGGTTCTAGACAAGGAAAAGTGTAGGTACAGAATCCCAATAGTTGACTTTAATGCAAGAATATTTCACTTCTTGACATTGGGTTTTCAATAAAGCTGCGTCACAGTAGGTCTTTTCTAGTATTTTTACTAATTCAGTTAACAAACTAGTCTACGACTGACGTCAAAACTTTACGTGGATATTAGATGATTTGGTACCAGCTTATCAAATCTGTATTTGAACAATAGCTCTATGGTGTATTTATTTAATTACGCCAGTGTAGTGGGACAATATTTATGAAAAATACACAAAAATATTATATTGTATTGTAAACATATATTCACAAAAACGTTAAAATTTGCATTGTAAAATAACTAAAATAACTTGAACGAATGTTAATTGTAGAGACTGTAAGAAATGAAATATTGAAAATATGTTCAAAGTTCTCTATCAAATTAAAATGCAATAAACAAGAAGTATATCATAAAGAACATTGACATTGTGTAAAAAATAAACTATCCGTAAGACAATATTTCTGTTTAAATTATGCTATACAATTCATTTCGATCAATAAATAGGTAAACTCCAAAGTTTAGTCCAACAGAAAGCGATTTTGGGCCAATTATCAAACGAGAAATATCACTATAAACAGTTCTTTTTTCCAAAAACGAACCACTTTTGTGATGGAATTAACAAACTACGAAAATGTTATATCAGTCGTAATGAGTAACAAGAGAAAAATAGTATGTGTTAATAAGATTCATCTAAAAAAGATTTTGAATATTTTTCATAACGTGAAATCAAGTGTTAACAAACAACAACAGGACAGCAGAAAAAATGCTGGTTTAGGTTAATGTTAGGTTTCAATTTTGAATAAAATCAAACATCAAACAGACATATCAATATTCCATTTGTATTGTATTCTGAAAATTAGTGAAGTGCTATTTTCAGGGATATTTTCATCCTGTGAATGCTTCAGACTCAAAATAATAGCTTTTGTTAAATGCTGATGCGATATTAAAGTTACAGGAAAGTTTTAGTATTTATTTCCATACTTAAATTGATACGTCTGTATACGCTAATTGAGCTCTATTTGGATCCCTGGAAGTAAACCTGAACATTCTGTTGATGCTATTTATTTTGCCTACAATATTTTGGACAGTTATAGCTCTGACTCTATTTCTATTTTTAAAATAGCTCTTGTTTTCTTGCCTGTCAGCTTGGAATCTCACCTTTGACTTCATTTACATGATGTTTTCTGATAAAGATTATCAGGTGAGCCTTTCAGGTAAAAATATTCGGTGCCGAAAAAATATTCGGTGTCGGTAGTATAATTACCAAATATTTGCAAAATCCGAATCATTTTTCATATCAAATAAGAGAAAGCGGTAGAAAGTAAGAAGTTAGTAATCCTGCAAAACGTGTGCGCCCCGCTTATTCAGAACAAAATCTATCAATAAAGCCTGTTAAATGTTTCATTATCATCATAGTTCGTTCATGTGTCTAAAAATTAACGTATTTAATTAACGTAATATGTGTATATATATATATATATATATATATATATATATATATATATATATATATATATATATATATATATATATATATATATATATATATATATATATATATATATATATATATATATATATATATATATATATATATATATATATATATATATATATATATATATATATATATATATATATACATGTATGTATATATATTGTTTTACTGACGTTTCGGTTCAATAACGAACCATTCCCAGAACATTTCTACAATAAACATTATTTTTATAAAAAACACAAATTTTCAATTAAAAACCTACCAATATCTATTTAAACCATTAATTTTTCAAATTTTTTAACCAATATGTGACATTTTTTTAAAATTTTTAAATGACATTTATTTGACTGTGAGATATTTAACAAATCTTCCTCATTTAAATTTTTATTTTTTATTATAACCTAACTGTTTTGGATTTTGGATATACAGTTTAAATTATCTGTATCATTTCTGACATTTATGGTATTATTTCTATTTTTATATAAATTATTTCGTTTATATTTATTTCTTTATATTGTTTTTCAAAATCTAGAATTTTTATGTCGTTAGAATTAAAGTAGTGTTCATTATCTATAGCATGTTTTGAAACGGCAGTTATGTTTGGTTCTAGGTTTCTAATGCTTTTTTTATGATCATTGAATCTGTTTTTTATATTTTGTTTTGTTTGGCCAATATGTGGGCTTGGGCAATTTAAGCAATCAATTTTGTAAATTAAATTTCTTTATTCCATTTAGGGTGTTTCTGGTTTTAATTTTGTAAATATTTCTGACATATTTATATAATATGGTTTGAGAACTTTTTATATTTTATTATTTATTTCTAGTATGTATGGTCAAGGTATGTAATTTTCATTGTTAGATTTATTTCTTATGTAATTATTGTTATATATTCTATGTATTCTATTTTTAAATACCGGTTCGTAATTTTTTTTTGGATAGTTATAATCTTCTAGTGTTTTTTTTAATTTTATTTATATATTTTAGTCTATTGTGTGGATTAGTTAAAATAATAGCTCTATCAATTAAAAAATTAATACCATTTTTTTTATATTTATTTGATGTATAAGATTTAAAATTGAGATATCTTCCAGATCATATTGGTTTTGTATACAATTTGTTTTGTATTAAATTTACTAATTTAATACAAAACTTATTAAATTATTAAATTTACAATAAATTTAAACTATTACATATTAAAGTTCCAATAAATAAAATAATAATAATAATATTAAACGGTCACAAAAAATTGTATATTTACATACTTTACATAAAATACTGGAAAAATTGTACTCAAAATGCTTCAAAGTTAAAAAATACCCAGTTTATAGGAAAATGCTGAAGTGAATCTTCTTCATAAGAAAGGAGCACAGCAAGAATAAAAAACCTACCCCCCAATAAGCCTTCTATCAGTAAGGCATAAAGTTTTCACCACGATAATATCTAAAAGAATATTAAGAATACACTGAATGACGCACAACCAAGAGAGCAGGTAGGATTTAGAAGCGGATTCAGTTCAATGGATCATATCCAGGTTGTCCAACAGGCTATAGAAAGGCACAACGAAAAATACCATGCCATTGTGCTTGACTTTTATTGACTATGAAAAGGCATTTGATTCAATATCAACGCAAGCCGTAATCGATGCATTTATTAACCAGGGGATAGATAGAGCTTATGTAAACCTACTGGGATCCATCTATAAGGATGCTACAGCTACAGTGCACATGGGTGACCTTGAAGTTAAAATCAAAGTAGAAGGGGGTGTACGGCAGGGTGACTCAATATTGCTTGTTCTTTTCTCAGCTTGCCTTGAATAGGTTTTCCGTAATCTGGATTGCCAACAGAAGGGAATAAAAATTAATGGTGCATATCTAAGTCATCTTAGATTCGCAGATGATATCGTTATCCTCTCTCAAGACCGAGGTGAGCTACAAGAACACATACAAAAACTGCATACAAGAGATGCATTTTTTACTTTTTGTTCTACTACTGGTTGTGGTCTTTTTTTTGTTTAGGTTGAAATTATGTTTAAAAGATAGATCAATTACACTTTCGACAAGACGCAGTCATATGCTGTACAAGTAATGAATCAGACAGTTTCTTACCCATTTTATTTAAAGGAAGCATAATTTTTAAAAATAGTTTTAACTAAAATAGGAAGCATATCTTCAAGAAGTTTGGTTGACGATAATTATCATCTGAAAAGACCAGAGAGTTTTCTGCATTTTAAATATTTGTATGGTCTATTACTCTACGGTCATAAATTGTTTGAATTGTTTCAAAAGTTTTTCTTTGACATATTTGGTAGCTTACACATGCTGTGGCATAATGTGTATGATGACTGGTTACCTTTTTCATTAGGTACAATATGTATGTCTAGAATATAACGTAAACAATGGCACTACGGTTAAATACTTTTAATAGTAATGTCAAAAATTTATCATATAGGAAAAGGCTTGTGTCCATGTAATTAAACGAATAATAACTTAAATTAGAACAAGAACTATTATATAACTTACGAGGAAAAGAAAAGATCAGAAATGCTGCCCTGCGCTCAGAATATTAAACTTTTTGGTATTTAACAACGCGCAAATTTAGGCGTTGGAAATGGAGTATATTCATGATAGTTTTAAAAGCAATTTTGAGGTCTTTCTGCAGTTTGGGTTCTCGATTTTTCGGTTTGGATGATGTGAACTGTTTAATTTAGTTTAATGATATTATATAATAAGTTATATATTATATAAGAAATAGATACGGGTTTAGAGTCGAATGTACAAACTTTTGCCTGTAGAGTTGCAGGGCAACATTGTTTATCTGGCAGGTTTTGAGAGTTTTTGGTGATGGCACGATATATTTGTTCTACAATTGCATTTGATCTAAACATACATTTGATTATTGATAATTATTCTATTTTATTTTATAATTGGGTCTAAAATATTGTTCAATCGTATTTCAATTTCAAGTTTTGGGATCAAAATATATTTAACTAATTTAAGTAGTTATTGGAGCAACATTTCAGATTTTGTGGACATCACCAGAGGTTACCCGAGAAAATTTCGGGATGCCCGTAGACCCACCGGGTGTCCGTGGGAATTTTGGGACCAGATTTTCAGATATTTCTGGATGTCACCAGGTTTCCCCTAGGATTTTCATTCAATTTTGGGACGTCATCAGGATTTGTTTAAAATTTTCTGGGTCACCCGGTGTCACCTTAGGATTTCCAACAATTTCGTCCAATAATCGTGTGGTCTTTAATGACAGGGTTTGTAGAGTGGTGGAGGTAGGTGTGGGGTTGATGGGAGTGTGCAGGGTGAAAGAGTGTATTCTCAGGATGGCGGAGATATGGTGAGGTGTACAATGGAAAAGGTTATAGAGGAAGGGGTATAGGGGAGAAGAGTATGGGGTTGATAACGGTGTTTGTGGGATGGACTATACATGGCAGATGATAGATAGGATAACAGATTAAAATTTAAAAAATTACTCACATAAAGTCTATAGAATATTTGAATAGAACGATTTTAATATTTTAGAAAAAAACTTAAGAACTAAACTTTTATTTTGCGAAAACATATTAGATACAATAGGTTTCTCAAACATTATAAAATATATCTTCTGACGCATATTTTTAGTTTCAAATAAAGTTACCGGAATGAAGTTCCCAACCTCCTTCCGACCGCGATATACCAGTGTATATCCTCCATCTACAAATTGACTAGGTTGTAGTTAAAATAATTGGGTAGCCCTTTTGGAGAGAAACACAACCTTTTTTTCAAGATTCAATAATATCTATTGTAAAGAGGGTTTTGATTAATTTCGCATTAAAATCGGTTGAGGAATATCGGCAGAGAAGGTAAAAGCTTTAATAGGCTTAGATACTTGTTCTGCAAGTAGTGCAAGTGCTACATTTTCCAACAATTGTTAAGAGATCCATCTAGATATAGTTAAAAATATGTAAATGAAAGTCATAAGTAAACAAAAATAGGGTTAAGTACCATTCTTGTCTACAGACTAGGACAGAACGTCACTTTATATTTAAGTTTCAGACTGATCGATGAACAATAGCTTTCGTTGTAATTACATT
Organism: Cosmopolites sordidus; assembly: GCA_031761425.1. NCBI lineage: Eukaryota > Metazoa > Arthropoda > Insecta > Coleoptera > Curculionidae > Cosmopolites > Cosmopolites sordidus. Next base: position 109,204 of record JARFXV010001464.1, on the reverse strand, counting down.
AATCTACAACCATCACAAACAATCTAATTTGTTGAGCTATATTTAGCGGGAGGAAGAAAATCTATATAAATAAAAATTAAATGCTGTGTTCGTTGGTAAGCGCATCACTTGAGAACGGTGGGACCGATTTAGCTAATTTTTTTTTTGTTCGTAATAGTCCGAATAAGGTTTTTAGGAAAAGAAAAATTGGAAAAATTGCCCGAAAAATTGAAAAATTCGGGAAAAACTAAGTGTTTTTTTTATTGGATTTTTGTATGAACTCAAGACCATAACTCACGATTCGAACGATAGATATGTATAATTTTTTTTGTTTTGTTCATTATGGTCTTTTCAGGAAAAAATACGATCACAAAGAAATTTATTCAAATTTGTCGCGTCAGCTAGTTTTAAATAAAACAGGAAATTGCGTAAACCGAATTCGTTTTTAATAAGTAATTAGCTGGTTTTAAGTCCTAATATATTTACTATCAATACTGCCTTTATTTACGTCATAAACTTTCTTTATATAAGAAATAATTCTAAAAGACATAATAAATACAATAATATCTTTAACAAAATTTAAATCTCGATAAATAGAACTAAAAATATTTCACTTTTTAGAAACATAACATAAACTAAAACAGTGTATTACAGACGAAGATGAAGAACGGTATGGTTCAGAACATTTCAGTAAAGTCTGTGTTACTCTGGTCGCGAAGAAATTGAGCCTAATGCCGGTTGTCGACAGAACGGGAAGTATGTAACAGTTATTTTTTTGGGGGAAAACTGGGCCAGCGACACAACTGTGAATTTTCGATATCTTATCTAAACCGTCTATACATCTAATATCTAAACAATATTTATCCGATAAATAAAGAAGTTCTGATTGTCAACTTTAAACATGAGACTTATGACGTTCTCCCAACAGTAAAAGTTGTTGTAGCACTTTATACAACCGCTCAGGCACGATTAACATTATACAAGTATCGCCTTGCTATATCGCCTGCCCACCTCCATTTCAATAACTCCACATTTACAATGATGTGACATACTTTCGTCTGCTCTCTGATCCATGTGCAGATCTTTCTGTTGCGCATTGTAATGCCAAGCATACACCTTTCCATTCTCCTCTGTGCTACCTAAAGTCTTTGAATTGATTGTGATGTGAGTGTCTATATTCCGTATGTTAGAACTACTTCCGTATGTATGTATTTCCTTATGTCATAACAGGCAGCTCACACTGACCAAAAACTTTTCTCTTCAGACAAAGTGGGAGTTTGTTCTTAAACACTATGTTGGGCCTGCCAAATACATGTCAGCCACACCTAACGCGCTGTTCCATTTCCTGGGCGGTATCATCCTCGATTAAAATTCTTTGTCCAACATATATGTAGTGGTCCACAACCTCTAAATTGCTTCCTAAAATCTTCTGTTTTCAGCAAATTTGTTGAACCTAACCTGATTCTTTTTCAGGTTTATTTTCAAGCCAAATGGTTCTCCCGTCTTTTGCAGTTTTTGTATGTGTTATTGTAGTTTATCTGGGTCTTGTGACAGGAGAACGATATCATCTGCATATCTAAGGGGCCACCATTTTTTTTAATTCATCCTGTTTCCAATACAGATTACAAAATACTGGGAAAATAATCAAAGCAGGGTGAGAAAAGAACAGGCGATATTGGGTCACCCTGCCGTACACTCTGTTCTATATTGATTTTAACTTCAATATCATCCATGTGAACTGTCGCTGTAGCTTCAACATACATTGATTTTCATAGTCAGTAGGTTTACATAGGTTCTGTATATCCCTTGGTTAAGCAATACGTCCATTGTGGCTTGCTTTAATATTGAGTCAAATGCCTTTTCATAGTCAATAAAAGCCAAGCACAGTGGCATGGAGTATTCATTGTGCGTTTATATGACCTGTTGGACAACCTGGATATGATCCATTGTACTCAATCCACTTCTAAATCCTAATTGCTCTATTGGTTATGCGTGATTTAGTGTTCTCAATATTCTTTTAGATATTATCCTTGTGAGCACTTTATACAATACTGACAAGATTTATTGGGCGGTAGTTTTTTTAAATCTTCATGTTTTCCTTTTTTATGAAGAATAATTACTTCAGCATTTTTCCAGAAGTTGGGTATTATTTCTTCTTTGAGACATGTTGAGTACAATTTTGCCAGAATTATCAACTGTTATTATCCTTTCCTAGAGCCTTTCAATTATTCATCGGTTCTACGCATTTGTCACTTTGTCCAACAGGATATCTAGCATTTCCTCTTCCATGGGCATTTTTCTTTTCGACTGGTTCTAATCTTCATATAACTGGGAATAAAATCTTCTGATAACCTCTAACATGTCGCTACGTCCCCTGTGCCATCCTCACGCATTAAGGCATATATTTGTGTCATTTTATTTTTCTGCTTGTGTTTTACTTTGTTTATTCCTTTGTATTCTTCTAGCGTTTTTTGCACTAGTTGTATGTTGAACCGATGCGTTTCTTCTGGAATACACTTTCTTATAGTTTTGCAAAATTTAACGTACTCGACTTTGCCAAAAAGGCTCCCTGCATTCCTCATTTTTCGCTGTTTTTCATTAAATCAATTGTCTCATTGGAGATTTTTGTCTGTTTAAAACTTTTTTCTGCTGGTGCTATTGCAGTAGCCGTTTCAAGCACATTGTCGATGATTTTTTCATACTGATCTGTCATTTCCATCTCCTCTTGCAACACATCAACGCTGTTGGACAAAGCAATCTCAAAATCGCTGTCTTTCTGAAGCAGCTCCCCAGAATGTATTTTGCGTTTCTTCGATCTTTCCATTCTTGTACGTTCTCTTCGACAGTTTATGCTAATCTTTGCTCGTACCATTCTATGGTCACTTCCGACATTAAAACGGTTTAGGGCAGTACAATTACAAAATATTGTTTTATCGTTGAAAATATTGTTTTATCATGATATAATCAATTTTACTTGAGAGACTAGATAGACTTTTCCATGTCCATTTTATGCTAATGTTTCTCTTATAAAACGAGTTCATAATATACAGTTTTTGTCCTTCAGCAAAATCAACTATTTTGTCACCTCTATTGTCCCGCTCACCATTTCCATATGAGCCAGTTGCATTTTCACCAGTTCTTGCTTTACCAATTCTAGCATTAGAGTCACTAATCAGAATTTTGTACCTGCACTTCTGGTTGTCTAGAAGCTGGGCCACATCATCATACAATTTTTATTCAGTTGAATGACGCAGTGGGCTAGTCGGTCCGATATACTTTCAAATTTTACGACACTGTCCTTTAACTTTCGGTTAATGAGGAATTTAAGTCCACCACATCGTCCATTCTTCGTACCCTGAGTGTAAGGTACGCGACCAGTTGTTTCCAGTTTGGTTAACTCTTCGCCCTTTCTTCGTGTTTCACATAGCCCTATGATGTCCCAATGTATGTTGTCAAGCTAGATCAACAGTTCTTGCAGTCGTTCAGTTCTTGCATCCATTTTCATTGTCCGAATATTAAATGTTGCAATGTCCGAAGTCCGAATGTCCTGCAACGTCCATTGGCACGTATATATATATATATATATATATATATATATATATATATATATATATATATATATATATATATATATATATATATATATAAAACTTCAGAAATCTTGCATCCATAGTCCACATATCCGATCGTTTTAAATCAGCCGCCGCCATTGCGGCAAGACCTGAACTTCCCAGGTCCAGTTTCTGGCCTAACATCGCTGGGCTCGAATCTAACATGAGGAGACAGTTGATGAGAAACGATCAGGGCCAGGCCAAGTCAAATGGCCATGTTGATGGCAAGTCGCAATCTCAATGCAACTCGCGCCATCCTATGCTGAATATTCGCAGCAGTCGAAACTACGCGATATATTCATCTCACAACCTTGAATGTCGGTATCGGGTATGCTCAAAAGATACACAATCTTTTGAGCATACCCGATACCGACATTCAATGGGGCCGCGGAGAGAGATATAACAACAGAAATCTTCCATCCGTACTCCACGTGTCCGACCGTTTCAAATCAGCCACCGCCATCGCGTCAAGACAAGTACCTTCCAGGACCGGTTTCTGTCCTAAAAGCCGTTGTCAAATGGGCTCGAGTTTAACGCAAGGAGATAGCTGATAAGAAATAATCAGAGCTAGACCATGCTCGGACGGATCAGAGCCTACCTACCTACGCCTGCCACAAGGCAGAGGGTGCTAAAAATCAGCGGGATAGATCAGGCTGCTCTTGGACTTTTGACATTGCTACTCTGAATATACGGACAATGAAAACGGATGCCCGATGTGAAACATGAAGAAAGGGCGAAGAGCTAATCCAACGGGATTCAACTGGTTACGTACTCTGCACTCGGGGTACGGAGAATGGACAATGTGGTGGAATTGGATTCTCCATCAGTCAAAAGCTGAAGGGCAGTGTAGTAAAATTTGAAAGTATATCTGACCAATTAGCCCAATGCGCCATTCAGAATATAAAGTTTAGGCTTCACATCGTCCAAGCTTATGAACCAATTATAAGCCAAAGGGATGAAGAAACTGAGGAATTTTATGATTATGTGGCCCAGCTTTATACAAGGATTAATGCATGTATAAAATCTTGATGGTTGATTTTAATGTCAAAATTGGAACAGCAAGGACTGTTGAAAATGCAACTGGCCCTTATAGAACTGGTGAGCGGGCAATAGAGGTGACAGATTGGTTGATTTTGCTGAAGGACAAGAACTTTATATTATCATTTTCTTCTATAAGAAATACATTAGCTTAAAATGGATATGGAAAAGTTGATCTGGACTCACAAGTGGACTTGATTACATCATCACCAACGATAAAACGATATTTTAATTGTAAGATATTATAATTACAATTACCATCCTTAACAATTTTATTGTTGGAAGTGACTACCGAATAGTACGAGTAAAAGTTAGAATTAACTGTCGAATAGAGTGCGAAAAAAATCTGGAAGAAAACAAGGGAATTAATAAGGCTAAGCGGAAACTGAAAAAGAAAAGAACGCAAATGTATGCATTAAGCGTGGGGATGGTAGGGTGTGCTACTAAAATTTTATTCAGTTATATGAAGATCAGAGCCAATGAAAGACAACAATACCCAAGGAAGAACAAATACCAACTATTCTAGAGGAGGAAGTGGCAAATGTTATAATAACTGTTGAAATGCTAAAAGCTGGTGGTTGGACTTTATATAAAACACTGGCAAATTATATTCAAAATGCCTCAAAGAACAAAAAGTACCTGTCTTATGGAAAAAAATCAAAAGTGACCCTTTTACATAAAAAAGAAGCACAAGAAGATCTAAAGAACTACCGTCCAATAAGCCTCCTGTCAGTAATGTACAAAGTTTGCACCAATATAATATCTAAAAGAATATTACTGAATGATGCACAACCAAGAGAACAAGCATGATTCAGAAGTGGATTCAGTCAAATGGATCAGATTGAGATCGAATACACCATGCTACTGTACTTGGCTTTTCTCGAATACGAAAAATGATTTGACTACAACTCAAAGCAGGCCATAATGGATGCATTGCTTAGCCAGGGGGTAGACAAAGCATATGTAAACCTAATCCAATGGATATATTATGGAGTTTCAGCGACAATTCACCTTGATGATCTTGAAGTTGGAATTAATATAGAACGAGGTGTACGGCAGGGTGACGCAATGTCGCCTGCTCTTTTCTCGGCTTATCTTGCAGAAGTATTCCGTAATCTGGATTGGAAACATGATGGTGTAAGGATCAATGGTGTAAACTTAAACCATCTCAGATTTGCAGATAATATCGTTCGCCTTTCGCAAGACCCAGAGGAGCTGCAAAGACACATACAAGGGATGCAAAGGGCTGGTGAACCATTTGGCTTAAAAATAAACCTGAAAAAGAGTCAGGTTATGTTCAATAAATTTGCTGAGGAGAAAATAATTTCAGTTTCATCAGGAAGGGATTTGGAGATTATGGACCACTTGATATATATTAGTATTATAAGACGAGACAGGAAGCCCTGCACATGAATCAGGGAACAAACGAAAGTATGTGACATTATTGGAAAAGTAAAGCAATTGAAATGGAGATGGGCAGGCCATATAGCGAGGCATTGGGGCGATAGATTGGACCGAGGCAATCGAGGAGTGGATACCGCCTGATCGTAAACGTCCGCGGAGAAGACGAAAAGCACGACTGATGACATTATTAAGTATATTGGACGCGAGCGGCAAAGGAAAACCCATGACCGTGAAAGTTGGAAGCATGCTGAAGAGGCCTTCAATATACTTGGTAATACTAAACTCGAAGAGATTTACTACTAAACACCAAATCACTTTTTTAAACTTCTCGACGCATGTATAGCTCGAGAAGTTTCAAATAATGATTTAGTGTTTAGACATAAATCTCTTCGAGTTTACTGTTTTACACCAAACGTTTCAATAGCAAAATCGATCAATCTAAAATAAATAAATCTCTGTTTTGTTAGCTATATTTCAATCTCAGTTGTCAAGCATAAGAAATGTCCCGGTGGGCTTATCTCTGGAAGATCTGTAGACAATATATTAGGTATTAGGAATTAAGTATTAGATATTAGGTATTTAGTATTAGGTATTAAGTATTAGGTATTAGGTATTAGGTATTAGGTATGTAGGTATTTCAACGTTAGCAACCTACTTAATAAATTAGTGTTTTACATCGAAGGTTCTTATAGAAGAATTGATATACTCGGTGATGTGATTTGTTCATCGTGTTTTCGGTGTTCTTCGTGGGCATTTACGACCAAGCGGTATCCACTCCACTATTGCCTTGGTCCATCTATCATCCCAACGCCTCGCTATATGGCTTGCTCACCTCCATTTTAATTCATTTACTCTTTCAATGATGTCACATACTTTTGTTTGTTCTCTGATCCATGTAGAGGTCTTTCTGTCCCGTTTTGTAATTCTAAACCTACTGCTTTCCATTCCCCTCTGTGCTTTCCGAAGTTTCTGAACTGATTGTGATGTGAGTGTCCAGTGATGTTTCACTTCCGTACATCAAGACAGGCAGCACGCACTGATTAAAAAATGTCTGTTCTGACAAAAGGGAAGTTTGTTCTTAAACGCTATGTTGAGCCTGCCAAATGCCTGGCAGCCACACTTAATAATACATTCTACTTCCCGGACAGTATCACCCTGTATTGAAATCTTTTGGCCAATATATATATATAGTGGTCCACAACCTCTTCTGTTTTCAGGAAATTTGTTCAATACAACTTGACTCTTTTTCAGGTTTATTTTCAAACCAAGTGGTTCTCCACTTGTCCAAAAATGTCTAGTGTAATAAAATTGAATATCCTAAGGTCACAAGCAGTTATCAACATATTCAGAGATACATTACTTTCACCCACCTCATCAGCAGTTTATTAAATAAGACATTCGGCTAACGATAACTTATCGTTATCATCAAATTCATCTGAAGAGGCCGATAAGTTTTTAAAGCAATTTTTAGTTGTTTGATGTTTAGTTGTTTGATGATATATATATATATATATATATATATATATATATATATATATATATATATATATATATATATATATATATATATATATATATATATATACATATATATATATATATATATATATATATATATATATTTCTATAATTTCGAAAATACGCTGGTCGGCTAGTTGCAGAACAAAATTAAGCGGAAAAAATTCCAACGTAGTCATAACGTTTTAGAAATTTAAAATACGCGTAATGTAAACAATTGTCAACAAATAATAAAATATGCTTATTTGGTCTTGATAATTGCTTGCCGCAAGATCTTGAATGTCTTGTGAGAGGTTATTCGATATACAGTGTGATTAACTAGCAACTTTTTTCTACGTTTTTAAAATACTTCCTGCCATATATGCCCAAAAGAAAAACAGATATTCTTTCCTTGTAAAGTTTGTGATCAACACATTTTCAATTTTGTATTTCTTATTGGAACAGTTTTGAAACCTCTTATTGAAATAAACTTCTGCTAGTTTATCCATTCTTTAAGAACAAAACCTAACAAGTAACCAAGAATTGTGAACATTATAACAAAATTCAGTAAGTAAATTAAAGCATGAATCATTCACAAATGTGTATTCAATCAGAAACCATAAAACACCAACACATTTTCGGTGTAAAGGTGGCATTCTACTACAAAGAAATTTTACGAAATACGTGGTTGTTGCAGTCAAAACAAAGAACAATGGCGATGTCGATCACTGTCAAAGGTGGTTAGTCATTTAACCTGAGACCTCACGAGGGCTAACGATTAATATAGGGTATCTTTTGATTAGAAATATGTAATAAATTATAAATAAACCAAAAGTATTGAAGGTTACTAAAAAAAGGTACGGTCTTGTTTATTTGGTATCTTATAACGGTAAGTATGTTATAAAAATCTCCCTTTTTTACATTGAAACTCCATCGATTCTCGTGTTTTCAGTTAATCTTGGTTAAATCCAGAAGACTGTTCAAATAAACACATTATTAATCCTGAAAAAGGTAAGAGCCTGCAATAACTTGGAAATTTCTTACATTTTGAGGTGAAGAGAAAGACAAACAAAAATAGTGAAATTAAACATAATAATTCGAATTAGATTTAGCTTAGATGACAACACTTTAGAAGCGATAACAGCCAGTGATGTATACTTGTCTGTTTTAGTTACAAATACAAAAATTATGGATTCAAAATGTATGTCCCTTGGGCAAAATTAAATTGTAAAAACTATTGGTTATATCTGCTATTTTTGTTTTAATAAAATATGCAGTTCAATCCGAAAAAAATATATATTGAAAGACACCGCGATGTAATTAAAAAAAAAAACATAGATATTCTTTTAGATTATAATTATAAGATATTTAACTTACACTCTATATTTATAATAGCAATTTATTTATAGAAAGCTATCAAAGCTACCAACTATCGTAAGCCGATTTCATTCAAGACAATCGAACATACGATAACAGTTCATTTGGCGCACATTCAGGGAAAAACTTAAACCCATAAACCTATCAGAATCCTTAGATTTTACAACGAAAGCCGAGCGGATTTTCCGACGGCACTTAATCTAATAAAATATCAAATAAATACCATTCACGAGCTTGAGCCTGTCTATTTTTCCTGCTGATAGGTGAACGAAGCAGCTATTCATCTAACTAAAGCCTCTCGTTTTATACGGTTCCTACGAGAATGTCTTTAAAACATATGTTATATGGTCTGATGCCGAATAGGGTAAAGTTTGGTCAATGAAAATGTTTAGGATGAAATATTGCTTAACAAAAATTTTATTCAAATACATTGAATAATTTGTTTACGAAATTTTTGTTTTTTGACGATCGTATGTTATGCTCGATCATCCACACAAAAAAATTAATAGATTCAAATCCAGATAAGCATTATATAATGATGGGGGAACAAATCGTTGGAAAAGGGGTCTCATAAGGTACAATATCTTAGCTAACATAGGCCAAACTCGCCTTCATCCTCCTCTATGTTGGTTCGGTTTTATACAGTGGACAGGACGTGATGTCCAAATTTTAAATTCAAATACAACAACAACCAAATTACATGTTTAATTCTTCTATTTGAACCTTTGGTGTGAAACATTAAACTTGAAGAGATTCACCACTAAACACCAAATCACACATCACACAAGAAAGAAACACCACTACTTCGATATACATTCCTACCGATAACGATTCAAATCATAGCTTCTAAATAGATTAATTAGTTTTCCTTTAAATAAAGATAATTATAACAAATAATTAAAATTAATTAGAGATGTATGTGAATTTAATTGAACATTGTAGAACATTGTAGAACATTGTAGATAAATTAATTAGAAAACATAAATTCAGAAAATTATTGAAAGAATCTGCGAACACAAATAAATTCATGGTAATACCATTTGATGCCCAATTAACAAGAGGGCTAGACAAAATTTTGAAAAAAAAAATGGACCGTAAGATTGTGTACAAACCATATAATAAATTAAGAGAAGTTCTAGGTAATCCAAAGGATAAAGTAGATCAACGTGAAAAGTCGAGGATTTACGAAATTAGTTGTCAAGACTGTGATCGGAGGTATATTGGGTAAACAAAAAGATCCATATTGACAAGATATAAAGATCATATTGTCCACATTAGATATGGGAGAAATGAAAAATCTTGTGTTGCCCAACATGCAATCGAACATGACCACAGGATAGATATTAGTAATTTAAGACTAATTAAAAGTGTTAATAATAATAGGGCTTTGGATGCATATGAAAACATTCAAATATAAAAATGTAAGAAAATCATTAACCGAGATAAAGGACCTATTCCGTTCAGTCAACTTTGTCAGTTATTAATGTAAGGCTTAGTAAACTTCGCAGTTCACGATTTTTACACGCTTCGTTAGGTAGGATTTTCATATAAATAGAACATACTTTAGTTTTAGAATTAGATTAAATCATTCAAAAAAGTTATTTGGTGGTTAGTGGTGAATCTCTTCAAGTTTAGCAAATTAAAAGCTTTTAAACTATTTATTTTATGTAAAATACAAAGCGCATTCTGTCAATCGAATTTTTGACCACTTTTTTAGGCAATTGGGATTTATCATTATGATGAATGGATTATCATTATGATCATGGATTTCATGATCATGGCATATGATTGATCATCGCTCTGTAACGATCCCCATTAACGGTAACGTGGTTTTCATTTTTAAAGAAGTACGGCCCAATTATGCCACCGGTCACACGGTGCATTTTTCTGGACACAAGGGTAATTGTTGGATAATTTGCCTATTATTTTTATTCTAAATGCGGCAATTGTGTTTATTAACGTAACCATTTAGCCGAAAATAAGCTTTGTCGTTGAACAAAATTTTGCGGTTAAATCCTCGGTCAAGTCAAGATTGATTTTCAGCCCATTCAACGAAGGTAAGACGCAAACGATGGCCTTGTATTTTGAATTTTTGGACAAGCTGGATCTTGTGAGAAATCATACTAACATATTTACGCAAAATTGTCCACATAATCGAATAATAAAGCCTAGCTTCATGCGAACGGCAACGAATTAATAAACTTGGATCTTCATCTACCCTGTCAGCAACAGTGAAGATATTTTCTTCAGAGCGCACAGTTTTTCATCTTTTTTGGTATCAAGCAGCCTGAGATGCGTTCGGAATTAGTCGATAATTCGGCGAATACATCGCCCGGTTGGGCGATTAGGTGTACCATAAATTTTGCAAAGTAATCTATACCTTTGGCATACAGAAAACTGATTTTGATAATAAATTCCGACCATTTGCATGCGTAGCTCTACTGTTAAACGTTCCATGATGTATTGCCAGGCTGTACTTAATAATTTTGATACTAAAGGCACGTAAACTCACAGTTCGTTTGACAGTGACCACTATTGGAAGTTCAAACACACTGAAAAAATCATCTTTTAGAAGAAATTGTGGACAAAATGCTTGCAGAACTGTACGTGTTTATGTATTAAAACATGGGTATAATATTGAAATATAACATAATTTACCCGCTCTTTTTCTCTTACGTCTCGTATTCCTTAATAATTGTTTGTTATTATATGTTATTATATAATAATTTGTTAATAATACACTTATTTTTCATGTTTTTGGTCTACACTATTTTTTTATCATTACTGTAGATCTTTTCCATATGGTTTAAGAAGACTCTCTCAGAAATCCTTCTTGATTCTTGATATTTTGCTATCAACAGGTCATTATGTCTAATGATATTCGGTATTTCATATTACTCCTAACTTTGCGTAGGCCTGCATTCAAATTAAGCTTTCCTTTGTTCTCCTGCTAGTATTTTCTTTTTGTGCTAGTTTTCTGTAAACTAATGATGCAGTTTCTACTTCATGGTACCTAAGATTTCCTTTGTCGCAGTAAAAAAATATTAAATTTGTTACCAGTACCTAAGGGTGATTCCTCTATGAAGCAAATTATTTTTAGAATAACCGCTTATTCTGATGGTCTTTAATGATTTAACTAGAACATATTGCAGTTTTCATTCTACTTTAATTTTTACTAAACTTGCTCTACGTGGTCACCAGTTAATATTACTAGTTAATATCGTGGTTTAATTTCTCTCTAGGTCGGTACGTCTTACTTATAGATACAGTTTTTACCTCAGCTAAATTTACATAAATGTATGTTATCCCTAGTAATGAGCTAAGACGTCGTGATGCTTAGCCCTTAATTGTGATTGTAGCTTTCAGATAATTGAAAATTATTTTGTTTTTAACAAATATTTAATAAGGCTCATATTTCTTTTACGGGTTTGCTAATATTACTTTTAACTTCTAATCTTCGGATGTTAGTATTCTGTTCGCATTTTGTATTATAATTTAAAAACTTTCTATCTCTTTTATATTACAATCGTTTTATTAGTCAAATAGTGCTGAACTACTAAGTCTGAATTTATGAAAAATTATAACTGATATGAGAGTTAAAAATTCAGATGTTTGATATTAAATTTGCACGACTATATAGTTATTAATAAGACAGTTCCATATGTTATATTACATGAACTTATATATTACATGAACTGATACTATAGAAAAATTAAATGAGTCTATTTTGAGGTAATTTTAATTTTTCATTCATATCTTAATTCATTTATTTTGTTATCGCTTTAATTTTTCGTTTCTAATATTTTCATCTTTTTGAACACCACCAAATTTAAATTTAATTATTATATGCGCTATTTTTGATCGTTCGACTTAGTTAACAATTATTTATTTGCATACGAATAATTGGAATGACAATTAGATTCAACTAAGCTAATAACAGTTAAAATAAAATTACTATATTACTATATATAGGGTGATTTTATAGTGCATCTAAAATTTTAATTCAAATAAAACAATAACCAAATTAGATGTTTGGAAACTATTTATTTTATGTGAAATAATATTCAATGCTAATAATGTTTGAAAACAATTGCAGATTATTGTCAGCTGCGGCTCTTCTGATGAAACGCATTCTGTCAATTCAATTTCCGACCTCTTTCTCAAGCAATTTGGATCTTATGTCCGCAATTGTCCCAGTTATGTTTGCTTTCAAGGCGTGAACAGTTGCTGGCTTATCGGTATTGACCAAAGATTTAAAATAACCCCAAACATAATAATCTAAAGGTGTTAAATCACAGGACCTTGGTGGCCAATTAACAGATCTGTTCATAAAAATAATTTTCTCAACGAATTGTTTTCTCAATAACTCGATTGTGGCGTTGGCTGGATGACATGTGGAGAATTCCTGTTAGAATCTGTTAGAACATATATTCTATATTTGACAATAATTTAACGAATACATCGCTCGGCTGAACCATTATGTGTTCCATAAAATTCACAAAATTCTCTATAACTTTGGGGCACAGATTACTGATTTTGATAATAAATTTCTACAAATTGCAAGCATTGCTCTGATATTAAACGTTTCTTGCTGATTTGCCAGACTATTGAGACACATACTTACAGACTTACTTTACAATAGTTAAAGTTAAAATAGGAAATGTTTTAAACAACAAAATAACATGACATTTTATTAAACAACCGACGCATTATTAGCCCAAATCAAAATTAGGTGATCTTCAATGAAAATCAACTAAGAAATTAAACATTATATAGTGCATGGCTCTTAGACAAACAAAAACGGGAATAATTATAGAATATTCTACAGCAATTACAAAAGGGCATGGAATTGATAGAATAAAAAGTGATTTAACAAATAAAAGTTTTATAATAATAGAAGTGCATTAGAATATCAGAATGAGGGACTAAATTCCGTTATCCTTATTCTTTTCACAAAAATATTGATCAGAATATAAATATAAATAGATATACTTTATTCAGGAAATACGTCGCTTGCGAGTGACAATCGAGGCATTTAAAAAACCCAAACTCATACTACAATGTTAAAACTATCAAGTATATAGACATACTTGGTAGTTTTAAATAAATATGGAAGAGCAGTAAGATGTGTCAAATGTGCTGGAAAACACCATATTAAAGACTGCAAAAAACGTAAAGGCACTTCAGCTAAGTGTATGATGCAGCACTCCAATTGAATTACAAGAATTAAGAAACAGAGCCATTAACAAAAAACTGTCAGTCAAAACGTAGAAGCAAGGAATTTCAGAAATGTAGAATATTCATACATTCTAAAGCAACTACCAACTAAAGACATTGTTAAAATTACAAATTCTATAAACGCAGCATTTAGATTAAAACATGCTCCAATTTTATGGAAAATAGTATAAATTATAATGATACCAAAACAAGGCAAACCTCCAAATAAAGGTAAATCATATAAGCCCATTTCATCGCTGCCAATGTAATCTAAATTATTTGAAAAAATGTTTTAGACAAGGCTGAAGCAGCTGGTTCCCAAATGCCAGTTTGGTTTTCGTAATAAACATGCAAATCAAGTACATCGAATAAGAACCATGAAAAATGCTTAGAAGAAAAGAAAATCAATTTTGGATGTGATACAAGCATTTGATAATGTATGTTACCAGTGAAAGCTCTTAGCAAGAAAATAAATGCTCAGAAATAAAATCAATATTTTCAGGAGTGTCCCAAGGCAGCGTATTGGTATTAATGTTTTACCTGTTATATGCATGCTATATTCCAGCAGCAGTAAATAACAAACTAGCCACATTTGCTGACGATACTGTAGTCTTGGCAGTTGGAAACATCATAGAAACGTTTTGGATATACTATGTAATATATAAAGGAATTATAATAAAATTGTTCATTCCAGTTTTATGAATAGAAAATTAAATTACCACTCAGTGGTAATTTCATACAAAAAAAAAGCCAAATCCTTTAGTCTTAACCCTCAAGAGAAGCACTGGATAAGGAATACCCAGAGGTAAATTAAAAGTGTTTTCCCCTTATAAATGGTCACGTTGACGGGATGATTTTGAGTGGGGAAAATATTTTACAGATCCCCCACTATAGCCATCTTAAGATGTGAATACTAACAAAAATATAAGCAACCGTAGTCTATGGGTATACGCCACCCGGTGCTGCTGTTGTGTTAGTGTTTTTTTTGTTTGTTTTTTTATTTAAATAACCTTTTTGCACAAATAGTGTGCTTTTTCGATCTTGACAGTTTGTGCTAAGTAAATCGTAAATATTATATTTTCTAAATAGTATTTTTATTGAAAACTTTGATTTTTAATTTTTTAACATATCGGTTTGTTTCGTTTTCTATTTAGCTCAAAATGAACACGCCTTCTCGTACTCGCTGTGCATCTGAAATAGAAGCGTTAAATGAGGCAGCTTATATTTTCGATGATAAAGAGAGTGAAAGCGAGATCCAATTTTTTTTTGAAGAGCATCATACCAGTGAACTTTACCTAACTAAATAAATATATATTTTAAAATAAAGCCAAATTATGCAATAGTTTGAATATATGATATGCAATAGTTTTAATAATGATAGTTTGAATAGAATACCTCATGTAACATTATTTTTTTTATTTTTCTTGATTTTTTCGATGTTATTAGGAATACTATTATTTTTTGGAACATTCTATATATATATTCTTTCTCTATACTGATTGAGGTTTAAATAAAAAAAAAATATATTAAATTGGATAATTTAATCAAAAGATATTAATAATCAAAGACATACATATAGTATGGCCATGTGTTCCTGAATCGGAAAGCACAGAAATGCTTCTCTTGAGGGTTTAATCTGGATGCCACACTTAAATGGAAAGAGCTTGTTAAAATGAAAAGAAAACAATTAAAACTCAATTATAAAAATATATTTTGGCTGTTGGAAAGAAATTCCCATCTGTCCCTCTAAGTACTGGTCTACCAGCAAGTGCTTAAACCTGTATGGACATGCGGCCTTTAGCTAAGGGATTGTAGAAAAGAAAGCAATTTCAATCGTCTCCAACTGTTCCAGAATCGAGTGCTAAAGAGTATCATCAATGCTCCTCGGTATATCCAGAATATTGAAGATCTTCATCGGGAATTATAGGTAGGGGTAGTCAAAGAAGAATTTAAGAATATTACAAAGAGTCATTAGGAGAGGCACCAGAAACCTCCAAATGTTGAAGTTTTCAACTCTTAGACAATAAAAACTTAGTGCGGTGGATCAAGAGAATCAAACATTTTAAAATTGCATAATAGTGTAGTGATCAGTGAAAAGCAGAACATCAAGCAAACAACAAAAGACAAGCAAAAAAAATATCAACATTCCAGTAACTATAGTAAGTTAAGTTATATTTAAAATGGTTATATAATTGATATTAGGTTAGGTGCATTGTTCATTTTCAAACAAAACTTCAAACTATTTAAATACCAGTAGTGGACGTAGCTGACATTAAAAAAGGTTGTGACATTAAAAAAGGAAGTTTCGTCTGGACTAGTCCAATTGTATTTCCATACCTCTTCGTATACAAATATTTGTCTCAACGTAATTGTATCATTATTAATTACTAAATATGTTATAAGACAATAATTTAATTATGAAAATTACTACTCAACAAAAACATATACTAAATCAAATTGACAATATACGCAGTCTATAGTAATACATCGATCAATAAGTCTCCGGTTTGATAAATAAAACACTTTTTTTGTAAATTTCGACTTTATTCATCAATATATTTCCCTTAAAGTAGAATACAATTCCAATGCTTTTCTACACCATTTTTATAGAACCATTTCTCTTTGATCCTTTAGTTTCGGCAATCCCTTCTTCACTGGAGCGAAATTTCTTTAGCATTTTCTTTTGAGGTCTCAGAACAGGAAGTGGTAGATGGAGGTCATATCTGAAGAATACGCTGTATGAGAAAGCAATTCGAAGCAATTGCTCCTGCAAAAGCTCATGCAATTTAGCCATCGTGGCCAACGATTTGTGATACGGTGCATTATCTTGGAAAAACAGCACTTTTTTTGTTTATTGAGAGCCTTTTTTCCAATCCTTCAAACGCACCAATAACGCTATGTAATATTCGCTATTGATAGTTTTATCTTTCTCGAGATAATCGAAGAATAATATCCCATGCGCATCCCAAAATACAGAGGTCATAACTATGCTTGCCGATAGTTGTGCATTGACTCCGGAGTGTAGTGATGGATACATGTTTCTTTTATTGTCACATACCACATGAAAAAAAACATTTTTATTTCGAATGATCAATACTTTGTTGTTTTTGGTCCGGTGTGAGCAAACGCGGTACCCATTTTAATAGCAATTTACGCATTTCCAAATGTTCTTGCAATATGTTGTAAACACTTCCTTTCGATATCTTCTACTTTACTGTGTAACTTTACTTTACGGTTATGCGAAATAAGTTTGTGAATTTTTCTGATGTCTGGTGTAACCATTTCTTTTGGATATCTAGAGCATTCAGCATCATCAGTGCTTGTACGGCCACGTTTAAATTCAGCATACAAATCAGTTATGATGTTTCCTAGGGCAGAGTCTTTTTATCAAGCCATTGTTAAAGCTTGTTGATGTTGCTTGTTATGTCGATTAAGCATTGTTAATGCTTAATCGACACACGAAATTCTTTTTTTCCATTGTTTTGAAGATAACAAAGTAACGTCATTTAAAACACAACTCAGAAATTAGTAGACATATTGTTATGAAATATTAACACATGACGTTTGAAGGTTGGTACAATCGATCACTTGTAAATAGTTTTCGTAAGTGACGCCATCTATATGTCAGATCGCGGACTTATTAGTCGATATGTTATATCTTGAACACAAAAACTAATATGCAAGGGTCAACATTATGACAAAGTTAATGGTTATAAAAATTTTAATGTTTATCATGTGGCTAAGAAGTATTCTTGGGATTCTGTTAAAAATGCCAAAACGTTACGAGTTCGTGTTCGACGATGGTGCAGGTAATTGAACAAATTTAAAAAGGGATTATTTATTAGTATAAAGGAAGTAGCTTTAAGTTTTCGTAAAATGCTGCCTCTGTCATTATAAGGTTCTGAGAAAATGGTGTAGTGTTTTAAAAAATAACGAGGGCCACTGGTAGTGCTGGCTGGCGAGTGTCTGGCTTAATATGGCCAGTAGGCCAGTCAAAAATTTCGACTAATATTTTTGATTGGCCTTTGGCAAAAAGATAGACAGCGACTTAGTTGTCGACGCTGCAGCCGGTCCAAGTTAAAAAACACGGTCCATTCGAAATGGTTTCAGGCTCCGGACCGTTTAGACACCGGATTTTTTAGATACCGGACATTTTAGATACCGGACATTTCAGGCTCTGGAGAGTTTAAATTCCAGACATTTTAAAATCGGGACGTTTTACAATCCGGAAATTTCAGACTCCAGATATTTTAGATACCGGATATCTCAGTTACCGGACATTTAAGTAACATCACCAGGAATAAAGCCAGATATTATTATTTTTATTACCTCTATTATTACAGCAATTATCATCGTGGAGTTTGCCACTCATTTTTATTTTCTATTTTACAAAGCTAGATAAGAACCCTTACTATTAATCTGATACCTGTATTTGTATAGTGTTAAATATTTTATCTTTTGTATGTTCGTTGCAGTAGGCCAGTTATAAGTAGTATACTTCATTATTTTTGTGTTATATTTTTTTGATAGTCTCAGAATTTGCGTTTATATAATTATTAAATTATTATAGTGTCAAGCTGAGCTAGTTGAATTAGGTAAGATCCCCTTCGCAGTTTAGGGTTTTTTTGATAACTCGGTGGCGACTTTTAATAGTGCTGTTTGGATTCATCCACGATCCACGACCTAACTGCCTCCGACGGAACAGTTGCCGTTATCACCAAAAAAAGGTTACAATGGTTTGATAATTAGAGTTCTATCGCTGTATAGGCGATATATGTTATCATAGAAGCATTTAAAGATCTAACAAAGGGTATCTTAGACATTTTGCTGTAAGAAATTGATTTTAAAATACCAGGTTTATAAATACTTCATATTTTTGTTGCAGTTACAGGTAGAACAGGTTCGAAATGATGATATTTTCGAATGAAACGACATACTCTTGACTTGACGGTGCGTATTACCGTCATTATTCTTTCTAAGAGGTACTTCCTTTAGAATGTACCACAATACATGTGGCCTAGAATGGTTTCAAGCTAGAAATGAATGGGACATGTTATGCAAAAAGCAAATGCATGCTTTAGTGATGAGTCTAGATTTAGTCCATAGGTTATCAGGATAGACGTAAAAGGCTTAGATATTTTGAGCAAAAGAGCATACATACATTTTTCCAGGAATTATGTTAATGGGGACTATATCCTTATGAAGCTTACAGTAACCTATAGTACCTAAAGTATAAAAAGTCATCTAAAGTATAGTAATCATCAGAGGAAATTTAAATGTAACCGAAATATAGCAGCTCCGCAATTGAGTGTATCTACAAGCTATTTTATCTATGAGCAAAATAACGGCAAACAACGTACCGAGGGATAGTATTATACGAACTTTTGAGTGATTGCCCCAATCACCAACTTTAAACGAGCATGAGGCATATGTACAATTCAGCTGAGATACCTTGCAACAAGAAGTGAAGTTACAGAGTCTCATAATAACCGTGGTAGACCTACTGATTATTACGTTTTTTATATCAAATATATGTGAAATTTCGTTTTTCTTTTGTCATTACTTAATGGTGTACCTAGAAAATTACATTTTTCCAATAAAATTTAATTAGCGGTGCATATTTTTGTTCTTTAAAATATTTAAATATAATATTAATTTAGGTATATATATATATATATATATATATATATATATATATATATATATATATATATATATATATATATATTAATATTAGGGTTCTTTACTAAAATTTTAATCAACTTATAAAACTGCCAAAAAAAACACCCCTACCATTTAAAGTATCCGTTTTCGTTTGCATTCGCTAGAACTATTTGAGTTTGAAATCTATATTAAGATGTCAATATAAACGGAAAAAAATAGGTATACTTTTCCAAGTTTTCGTTCGTTTGTCATTTCGGTCTGGCAAATCGGTAAATAGATCTTTATCTGAAAAGCCTACGCATTTCGTCTGAAAAATGAACGGATTGTTTAATGAGGCATATATCTTTTCAATTAATTTAAAGTCTGGCCTTGACAAGTTAGCAATGACTATTGTTTCGCATTGAAAAAGGAAGTTAGATCGAATTTGGTATGTTAAAATACGTAAGGTACAATTAATAGTCGGTTGAATCTGAAAAAAATATTCATAAATCAATAATTTTCGATTTCCACTTATTGTTTTAGAAGTGTTAAATATGCTTCAAATTTTGTGTTATGACTTCGAAGAATTCAAACTGGCACTTATTAGCTGGACGAATTAATTCCGTATCTAAAATTATTCTGGCTTATAGCATTATAAATCTGTTCCGTGTATAAGTAGCTCTATGTTTTCCAAACATTAAATGCTTTGAAGAATTAGGCGACAGAACTCCACGAAATAATAGAAAATACGAACGGCAGGAAACAGCTTTTAAGGTAAAATCGTTACATAAAATGCAGACAAATTTCTTCAACCAGTTTCTTTATCATGCTTTTGAGGGGTCAGTAAACTTATCTTCCAACAATGCCTATTCCCTTATTGCATAAGATTTCAGCATATAATTTAATTAATCTGCCTATACGTAAAGGATGATTCGTTTAGTGTGTCCGACCTTCCGGTAGGGATCGCTATCAAACGATCTGTGAGTTTGCTTGTAAATCTAACTATCTCCTATAAAAGTCTCCTGAGTTGCAAAGTGTCGCTTGCAAGTTGTCGAAATGTATTATCAAAATTATTGTTTTATACGCCAAACTCATAGAGCACTTCGTGAATTTTATGGTACACATAATTCCCCAACCAAGCGATGGATTCGCCAAATTATCGACAAATTCTGTTGCTGGAAGTGTTGATGAAGATCCGGATTTATAAATTCGTCGCTTTCGCAGGAAACTAGGTTTTGTTATTAGACTACTTGGATTATTTAATTTCGAATTTGAATGGCATTGATCTGCAGGTGATGTGGTTCTAACAGGATGTCTGCACGTGTCATATAGTCAATGAAACAATCGATTTATTGAGGTAACAATTCGGTGAGAAGATTATTTTGAGGATCGGACCTGTTAATTAACAAACAAGGTCATGCGATTTAACGCCTTTAAATTATTTTCTTTGGAGTTATGTTAAATATTTGGTCTATGCCGATAAATCTGCAACCATTTAGGACTTCAAAGCCAACATAACTCGGATATTTGAGGACTTAAGACCCCAATCGCTTGAAAAAGCGGTCGAAAATTGGATTGACAGAATACGCTTTGTCAGAAGTACCCGCGATGACTCTGAAATTACTTTTACATAATAATACCATTGAATGTTATTTCACAAAAAATAAATAGTTTCAAGATATCTAATTTTTTGAATTTTGAATTTGGTTGTTGATTTATTTGAATATAAAGTTCGAATGTACTATAAAATAACCCTATATTTTACATATGTCTAATCTTTTAACAAAGTTAACCTCAGAGGCATTACTGAATTACGGTGTAACAAGGATACTGCACTACACATAATGGTAGCAGAATTTAATCAAAACTCCAAAACAAAGAAACAAATAAAATATATTCCATGTGAGGAGATTTAGATCACAAGTAGAACGAGATAGAGAGATTTCATTGAGTCCTTACGTGGTGTATTACAGACGATACCGTATTAATTACTGAATCAGAAGAGAACCTACAAAGGGTTCTCTGAGCATTAAAGAAAACAGCAAATATAATGCACTTAAAAATAATAACCTATAATACTAAAATCATGATAAAATAAAAAAAGTTCTTTTTTTTAAGGATGGAAAAAGCTTTTATAACTGAATTATGGGATTCTTCCAAAATGGCATACCCAATAAAAAACCACGCTGTTATTACTTCAGGAGTATCTCGGAACCACGAAAGCATTACATTAAAATAAACCTGGGCATCTGTACTTTTCACCATCACTATCCTACCAGAAGGTTCTCTCCCTCACCTCCAAGCTCCTCTATAAATTTCAATCTCATTATGTTATGCAGCATCTTCATTATCTTTGATTCTTTCAGCCTTCCACTCAACAACAAATCTCTCACATTTTCTATATTTAATTCCGTGCCGCATATCGTCTGAGCATTTCTCCTGAGGTGACCAAATCGTGGACAGACGAACAAAGTGTGCTCCGGGGTATCTTGTCCTTTATCACAATAACCACACGACGGAGAGGCTCTTTTCCTCATTCTATATAGGAAACTTCCAAAGACACCATGACCTGTGATTATCTGGGTTGAGAAGTGGTCATTTTGGAGCCATGTCGCCACGGTCCGATTGGGTACATCCCTAATAAATTTCTTCGCCCATCCGTCATTCCTCTTCCACTCTTCCTGCCATTCTCTTAATATTATACTTCTGGCCATTCCCCTGTATTATTTTCCGTGTCTGTATATCAGATTTCTTTCCTTTGCCAATAGGTCTATGCGAGGGATTCATGCTAGTTACCATAACTGCCTTAGTGGAAGCGGTGCAATAAGATGACACTGCTCTTAATCCATTCTTCTAACTAATCCGTTTAATATGTTTTTGTACTGGTTATATCTGAGGACCCTACCCCAAACTGGCTATAGACGCAATATTGTAAATATCACTATGTTCGACACATCTTTCTTTTCTCAGTTGTTTCTCAGTCTCCTCTTTAATGTTGGAAGTTATTCGACATATACTCTTTATGATGTTCGTGACTTTACTCTTGGTTTGCTGCACGTCTGAAGTCAATCGTAGGCTTCTGTCTAGCCATACTCACATATATTTGATGGCATTTTTGATTTCTTATAGTGGTGTTTCCCAGCCTTATGTATATGGTTTTTATATCGCGCCGTCCTATTAATGTAACTAGTTTCGTCTTATGCAGAGCCAACTGCAGTTGCATATCTTCTATTGTGTTCTTTATGACATCGATTACGATACCATTTTGGTTTCCAGCATTGTTCTGGGTGATCGAATGCTACATGTAATTCTGTAAGACCTGCTGTATTACGTTTATAAAGTAGGCTTGAATTATTCCGACATTATATTCACTAATCTTAATTCTTCGCAACTACTCCACCACCCCTTTCCAGGGAGCCGAGTTGAACGCATTCTTAATATCTATGGTCACAGAACCTTATAGTTCCTGTTCTTGTAGTTTCTTGAATTGGTTCTGTCAACTAATTCGATGATCACATTTAGGGCATCTACAGTCGATTTTCCTCGTATCAAAATCTATAGAACAGGAGAATAGATGATAAAATTTAAATATCTTGGAACAGAAATTATTAGGAACGAAAACAGACAATTTTTGTTTATATAACATATTGTCACAATCTCGAATAGTAACTGCGTTTCTCAAAAGTAGCTTCAATGGTTTTGTTTGAAAGTCTTCAAAAACAAATAAGTTCGATATTTTTTCTATCAACGAAAGAGTCTAATTTTATGTATTGTTTAATCTACTACTTTTGACCTGGAAAAATCATCGCGCAAATTAAAGAAAAGTTGAAAAAATATTATGAGGACTTTGCTCATTTACATTTTATGGTTTATAAGTGGTTTTTTGTGTTTTTGATGAGATCAAACCAGCACGAGTGACGCTCAAATGCTCCGATGAAGTCTCAACTGAGGAAATTAATAGTAAAACCATGATATTGAGTTAGTCGATCGCAAAGTGAAGGTTAGAGAGATTATTGAGATGATTAACATCTCGAACGAACGTGTACGAAACATACTACTTGAACATTTTGGCATGAGAAACCTGTAAGTGCGATAACAGTAAGCAAACCTGGTACCTGGTTTGCTTACTGTGGACCAAAAACAGAATTCAGAAACCACAGCACATTGGTATCTGGACATAAGCGTAATCGGGAGGAATTTTTCTGGCGAGTTTTGACTTTTCATGAACACTGTATTCATCGCAACATCCGATACGAAAGAACTATTAAAACAACATGTTTTACCGGGCAAATATACCCCGCAGAAGGCGAATACGATTTCATCGCCCTAAAGGGTTATGCGCACAGTTTTCTGGGATTGACAAGCCATTATCTTTGCATTATCTATGCATTATTGGTCAAATTTATCGAGATACCAGAATAGAGCATAAAAAACGCCCTCATTTTGCGCAAAAAAGTGCATTTTCACTAAGATAATGCACCTGCTCATTCGTCCTTCCTTATAGCTATGAAGTTAGTCAGTTTGTGACCCAAATAGATACAGCTTCCACCCTATTTTTCGGCTCCTACTACTTTCTACTACTCCTACTACTTTCTCCTTCCAAATATGCCGAAATGATAGGTTAGAAAAAAAATTACATCAATTTTTTTATAGTTGTGGATTGTTAAATGACATGTGTACATCGATTCAATAATTGAGCAGGATAATAATTATAATCTAAGGTAATTTTGTTTCTGTTATAATTTTGAACTTAATAACTAATCAAACCTGCGCAGAAGATCCGAAGGTTGGAACTTTTTAAGTCTTCGTATACCATCATGTTACTCTAATTGGTGTTGTTTAAAGTCTCCTGTTGATCCTCACAGTTGGATGCCATAGTCTGTCCAGTCTGACTTAAGTATGACTTTGTAAAGGAGTATTTTATTATCCAAAGTTAATTTTGATTTCCGTCCAGTAAGCCAATACATAGGCCTTAATTTCAATTTAAACAGTTTACGTTTTGTGAAAATATGCTTGCCCCAAGTTAATCTTCGGTCCAAATGTATACCGATATATTTTGTGGTCTTCAGCTTGTGGTAATCGGCAATTTTTAAGCGTAACTGATGAACAAGTATCTCTTTTCGGAGAAAAGGTGACGTGTACGAATTTTGCTTTTTAGCCTTTACTCTCCGTTTTTTAACCGAATCTTCAATTTTATTTAAATTAATTTGGGTTGGTGTGAAAAGCCATAATGGTAGTATCGTCTGCAAATTTGGTGTCTGTTCCTAGTCTGGTAGTAGACAGATCAGATGTAAACTTGTACACCCTTGGGCTTAGTACACTGCTCTTCGGTACTCGTACGTTGACTGTAAATAAATCACTGTGCTCATTTTGTTATTTTATTAAAAAGCGTCTTAAACATCTTTTAAGTATGATTTGAGTATTATAAAGGACTGGTATGGGAGATTTTATCAAAAACCTGGCGAATATACAAAATAAAGCTGAGCAATACCTTTTGCTCCCAAAGTGTTTGCGTCAAAGGTCATTGCATTTCCGAAAAATAGCTTCCATGGTTTTCAGGCTAATATGACATTTAGTTTTATTTGGAAGTCTTCGAAACCACATAATTTTGATATTTCGCTTATGAAGGAAATAGTCGTTTCTACAAAGTTCCAGTTAATTTGTTTGTCAATTATATGGACTTGTTATGCAGTGCCGTGCTAATAACCAAACTGATGCTTTGGGATTAATTTTCTTTCGTTTATTATAGGTCTGATCCTCGTGAGAAATATTTTAGATAATATTGGCGATAGGCTTATTGGTCTCTATGATTGATCTGTTCAAGCTGTTTGCCTGGCTTAGGAATCATCACAATTAGGGCTAATTTCTATAATTTTGGAATGTAATTTATTTTAATAATAGCATTAAATATTTGGGTTATGACCTTCAAACATTTATTTAACGGTTCCTAAGCTGGCGCTACCCTTTGACCTACGTGGTCAGGCAATGTTTGATCCAATGAGCCCAATGTTGTTCTTTCACACATCACAAGTGGGCCTCCACATATTTCCTCTATGCAATACCGACAACGAATCAGCAAGTGGCCAAGGCCAACGACAATCTCTATTAGCGTATTTACAAGCGTCAACTTTACCATCTACACATTAGCCAAGTAAGGCTTGCCATATCGCATGGCTAATGCGTGGCGCCGGTTTTATAAGACTTTTCCGGAAATTATCAAATTCAACCAAAAATTGGCTACTGATACGGGTTAATATTTTCGACAATATTATTTCGTCATAGGGGGAAAGCTGAAATAAAAGAGGTGTACGTATTGTTTGAGGAATGTTGTCAAACTTTGGATATAAACTCCGACCTCTATGTGATTATAAACTCTCCGCAGGACGATATACCAGCATACACGAATCATTTGTTTAAAAACTGGCCGTTAGATAATGCGAATGTGTTTTGATCCCAAAGAGCTTGGCTTTCTTATATTTCAGATATGAATCCGTTGAACTATTATGCATGGAACTTTTGGAAATGGCTGAGCCAGAAGTCGCGATATTTTAATCTTTCATCTCTGCAGACTACCTACCAAAAGAAGTGAAGCATTGATTCAGCCTTGAGGGGCTTATATTGAATGAATATATTCTCGAGGATTCTCTCTCAGACAACCAAAATGATTTTCTTATAATTTTGTTCTTTCGATCAATAAAGTTTTATTTAAAAAAATTGTTTTGTCTGGATTTTGGTGGAAAATGTAATATCTAATAAAATAAGGACGCATATTTATGAATCACTCAAGTATTCAGATTTATAGATGGATATTTCAGTTTTATTTCATACGTCTTTTGTTATGCGTATAAAGTATGCATAAAAGTATTCAATAAAATATATCACTTTTTTACCATATTCTCCCTTCTGCCTGTCAGTTACGCAAAAATAAATGATTGAAAGAAAACATTTTTATTACCGATTCGATCACAATTTAGCTAATTCTCATGTCGCTACCTACAGATCTACTCGCGTCAGCTTGTCATTTGAGAAAAATTCCATTTTGTTTCTAAGCACGCTTTTAACCCCCCGACACCTTCGAGCAATTCCAAAATTCAAAAAGCTTCGGTATACAAATGCTACGCCTGACAGCTGTCATACCGAAAACCGTCTTAAAGAAACAATAATGCCTTTGAAATATTCCGATTTGTCTTGAGTATTTGCATCCCATTTTCTGTTCCGACGTAGAGAGATAAGAAAGCGAGTGGTTGACGACGGAAACGTTTTACATGGCGTTTTCTTTGAAATGTTTTGATTCGAGGGTGAATTGAGAAACGTTTGGGTCTTTTCCTTCCGCCTTTCCGGCATTCTCCGACATTTTCTTTATAAAAAGGTATATTGTTTATTGTATTTATTACTTTTCTTTAATTAATTAAAATATTTATTAATGATTTCTCAGCTATTCTGAAATCGAAATCACTCAGTAAGTTATAGGAAATATTAGAATTAGAGTTCAGACATTTTTTAATACGATATTTGTAAGACTAATGCTACATAAAGACTTGTTCTTGTTCTATTTTTTCTTCGACTCTTCGTGTTCGTATTAGGCGTCGGAATGTTTCCATCAACTTTTTATCTATTTTTGCCATGTCCCACGATCGTTTGCCATTGTTCTCATCTCCCTCAATCATTTTCCTTTAATCTTTTCTATGTCGGATAATTGTGGTGTCCATATAAATCAAGGTCTGCCCTTTCGTCGTCTACCCACTCTTCTTGTTTCCATAATTTTCCTGATCAGTCTGTTATCATTCATTCCGCATAAATAGCCAAACCAGTTTAGCTGTTTTAACTATAGATGCCATGTAATGAATCGTTGTTGAAATGCTTCTCTGATTGTTTCTTTTTTTATTTTATCACATTTTTCTTCTTGGCCATTTTTTTAAATAATTTAATTACTAACCCGGTTATTTTTTCCACCATGATTCATTGTAACTATGAATAATATTCATATTTCGCTTACATATGTGATTGTTGGTTCAACGATTGACTAATATATAATATATATAATATATATTTTTCCTTTGTCCTATTTCCCTTTTACGTAGTATTGTTCGACGTACACGTAGTATTATCGACATTTACTTTATTGGATCTCTTTACAATTTCGTTGTCTCTCTTTCCATCATATGATATAATTCCCAAATATTCGTAGGTTCTGACTCTTCTTATTATTATTCTTTTACATAATATTTCTTTATTTCATTTTCAATTATGTTTTTTATGGTAAATGATCATGTATTTTGTTTTATTGGTATTGATAGTCACGTTCATCTTTTCTGTCTCCTCTATCTATATGTCTAATGGTGTTTGTATCTTTGTGTTTGAGTTTGCACAGATTATTATGCCACCCGAGTATAATAACCCTTCCAGTTTAATCTCTGACATATTTCTATATCATGTTATTGTCTTTAGATTTTTTGTTCTCTGTTTAGTGTTTTTCAGAATTTTGTTCATCACTATATCAAACAAGGGAGAGCTTAGGCTATCGTCTTGTTTGATGATCCCTTTGTCCATTTGAAATTCCTCATGTCTTTCCATTTAATTGAATTTAACCTCTCATTCTTTTATCGCAATTGTGATTGATTCTATAAAGTCACTTGATATTTCTAAATCTTTTGGACATTTACGTATGATATGTCTCCAGAATCAACCGCAGCTTTCAGGCCGGTGAAGGTAATAACCATTTCGTTTCTAGTTTCCATGCTTTTTTTTATAATGTAATTTATTTAAAATATGCGGTCTTTTGTCTGTCTACCCTTTTTAAAGGAGGCTTGCTCTTCCATTTTATTGTCTACAATAATTCTTATCCTCGACTCTGATATACTAGTGTATACCTTGAAAACAGTCGTTCCCAAGAAAATTGATCTATAGTAGTTCTAATCTGATTCTTCCCCTTTCTTACCTATGAGCATAAAAAGGCCTCTTTTTCAATCTCTTGACATCACTCCTGCCTTCCAAAGCTCTCCAATTACGTTCAAAAGCCATTTATTCCCCACAACTTCCACCCATTTCTCCCTGTTTATATTCTAGCAAGTGCTTCCTCCAATTATTCCATACTTATGTTTTGCTCTGGCTTTTTTTCCTCTATTATTTGTATTTCTTCTTTATTTTCCTCTTGTTCTTCACATATTTTTTATATAATGTTCTCTCCATGTATCAAAGATTTGTTTTGTTTCAACTTGCAGTTCGTTATATTTGTTTCTTATTCCTCATATTTGCTGAATTTGCCTTCCTTTAAACATAAAGTTAAAGGTTTTTAATTTAATAATAGGCGCATTAGTTATAGGCGTATTTTGTTATTGGCGCTTTAGGCTATTTGGTAGTAGAATGTTTAGTGTTAAGTGGGCTCCGAACTATGATCATCATCTTCGATTGAGCCCGGTCAGTAGATTTTTCGGATTATCAACGCAGAAGAATTCTTAATACCGGCGTAACTGAGAGGCGACTCCTTGTCGAATCTTACACTGCCAGAAATCTTTACATATAAAAAATAAACTATACATATCTTCGCTCTGAATGGAAATCGAAATCATATCATCCGCATAGCTTTACCACCGAATGATTGTTTCTAGCTACGCGTCAATATGACCATCACTAATGCGATAAGATATTGCTTTATATTATTTGGTGTCACGTTAGCTATGGTATCTAAGGTGTGGGTCTTACTATACGTCAGATAGTATCGGGCGGATTCGATTCCCGTACCAGGTAAGAACTTTTTCTAAAATTCTGGTGATTGTTTCTAGGTAAGAGTGTAAAATCCGACAAGAAATCATACCTCAGTCATGCCAGTTTGAGGCTGGGTAAGGCCGGATGCCTTACCCGTTGGTCATTCGCTAGTCGGTAGGCTTTTCGAGATAAGTATGGTTAAGCATAAAACCAAGAGTGCATTGCCTGAGGGGAGTATTGACCAGGGCTTTCGGTAGCCGATGACCGTGGTTCGGAACCCACGTTAAGCTGTAGGTTTAGTCGCTAAATAGCCTTTTCAGTTGTTGATGCGCCTCTAACCCTAAAACTTACTAAATAAATAGTCAGGTCCTCAAGATTGTATTATCACAATATATATGAGTTAACAATTTTGCAGATACAATATTTATGCCATATACATTTTAAAGAATAATCCGAATATGCTTTGTGAATTTAATTTTCGGCCTGTAACAAATTGCCCAAAAAAACATGGGCATATTTTTATTGGGAATGAATCACTTCATACGTATAACATCAAAAAATTCTCTCCTGTTGCTAACGAGAAATTATAAAATAATGCGACGACAAATATTCTTTCTTTTGTTTTTTATTAACCATGCAAATATGAACAATGAATAAATGGTTCTACATAATGTTTAGAAATCAATATCCCTAATGTGATACTGCTAGGTGTATTTTATTTTTTATTAAACGAAAAAACTATTAAGCTACAGAAATAAATTATACAGATATATAATTGTAGTATGGAATGCTGGCGTAGTGTATGATCAATCTCACACTGCGACTCTTACTTGACATTGACAATTAAAGAAATCATTTAAGATAATTCATAATGTTTTAATTTAAATACAGACCCCATACAGCCTCAGGCATCTCTCATATAAGCGGTGATACAGTGAAAAGTGAGATGACAATGCGTTCGCAACCTGAATAATGTTTTGCTTTGACAATCTTCGAAAGGAGATATGTTGGATATTTTTATTACCATGATAACTAAATGGCTTTACTCAGTGAATGCGTCCCTCTGAAAGCGAATACACTTATATCGGCCTGAAAAGTCATGTTTTCTATTTTTTGAGATTCGCAAAGTATCATCTTCATCCACTATTTGAAAAATGAAAAAACGAGCTCATGTGGATATAATGTGACTTAGTCGTCAAATTTTGTTGAGAGTTTTAACCAGTTTGGCGAAGAAAAATATGCTGTTCAACATGATAATACATCAACCCAATAATCCGGAGTCGTAACAGCAAAATTGGTCAATTTGCGGTAATATTAATGCCGTATTCGCCCTATTCTCTGCACTTGGCCCTCTCCAACTTCTTTCACTTTTGTGTGAAATAAATTCACATCAAGTAAAGAGATTATCACCGAAACCGAAGACTATATCGCCGAGTTCGACAAATCGCAGTTTTTGTTACTATACTATTTTTATGAATCCGGAATTTAAAATATGATGAAAATATAATATATCTATTAAATATGCCCTACTATATTCATCATTATTAAAATCATCGATCAGCCATTGTGCATCCACTGCAGGATGAAGGCCTCTTCAGCATTCTTCCAATTCACGTGGGCCTGAGCTCTCGCCTGCCATTTAGGTCCAATATTCTTGATGATGTCAAGTGATCAGTCCAACGGGTTTTCGGTCTTCTTCGTAGATGCTTATGAGCAAGCGATATCCACATCAGGATTGCTTTGGCTCATCGGTCATACAACGTTGAATTCCTTTGCTCTTCCAATGATGTCACATATTTTCGTTTTTCTATAATTCATAAGCAGGTCTTCCACCTGTTTCGCCTTGTAATTCCAAACATACACCTTTCTATTCCCCTCTATGCCACCCAAGACAACGGGCAGGACGCACTGATCAAAGAAGCAGGTGCACATCGGACAAAGAAAGCAGGTGGATATCGAAAAGCAGGTGAAAATTGACTCATCGAGACTGCACATATCATGACGCTATGTCCGAGACCGACTCCAATAAGAAACTTATATCTGTTAGTCGGTATAACGCCGCCCCATATAGGCATGGAAGCCGCTGTAGATGAAGGGAGAGTAAAACAATCTCGATCGCAGACATCTGCTGTACGGACATCAACTAGCACCGTAGCGACTAAAATCCAGAAAGAGCTTTATGAGAAGGACACGAACCCTGGAAAGGACACTGGCTGCAAATTACATTGTAAGATGAGGAAACCAGCAGAACTATTCGAACCACCAGGTCAAAGAGAAAATGTTACCAGGCAGTGAACAACCTTGCGCAGCGTGGAGAACCTTATCCGATTGAGAGTGTGCGTAACACGATTTAAGACCAATTTGCAAGAACGGCGACCACTACTGGATGGAGCGGATGTCCTGTGTGAGTGTGACTCTTGTAGCGTTCACAAATTCTTGATCGCTACAGGTAGCATTCGTAAATTGTTGATCACCACTGGTAGGTTTATTTCGGACAAATTCTTAACTGAAAGAGCTCCGGTATCGTTTTGGACAAGGCAAGACAGTCTAACTCCAAATCTCCAGGTGAGCGGACGTTTTCGCGCCTTACCCTTCCGACCGAGGTACGTAGGTTTGCCGGCCAAGCCACGCTTGGGTTGATTTTTCTGATATTCTTATAGAGGGTTTTACGACCCGGCAGCAGAGAATCCGATCAACATATATCAGGCCATTGAACGACCACTTATTACAGAGCCCAACCATCGTGGAAACCTTACACCGCTTTGGGGTCACATGGCACAGTAACCGATTGGTCAGATCGAGATTATATCGGGACCCCCGCATAGGGATACCGGACTGCCCGCAGTCGTACTCAGTGTTTTTGGACACCCAGTACCTTGATAGGCAAGGATAGACAACATCAGGAAATAAGGCCAGATAAACATTTTTTTATTATATTTTCATGTACCGTTAAGGATTGCAATTACCATTTATTTTTCACAAATACATTATTACCATAATTTCTTATACTGATAATGGTCACGTTATCACCTTATATTTTGTATCTATTTGCCGTCTGACCATTCTTCGTTACCCTAGCGTTATATATTTATCTTTTTACTATTGTCAGAATAGAGAATAGAACTTCTGATCAAAGAATGAGAATGATCAATGAATAGAGAATAGAACTTCTAATTTGTAAGTATAGGGACATAGAGACCAGCTGGTGTAATTCAGAGCTGTGTATTTGATTTTTGATTTCTTTCACGGTAAGGTTTGGAGAACCACCTTCCCTAAACCTTCCCGTGTCTTTTGTTTGATAGTTTTAGTTATTTCTTTTTTTGTGTACTGTGTGTCGTTCTTGTTTGAGTGTGCTTTTAAAATATATATGTATAAAATTAAATTCTAGTAAACCGTTTTATTTAAGATAGACCCCTTCCCGGTTCTAGGGTCTTTTCCGATATATGAAGTAACCGGGTGATGCTCAACTTTTGTCGTGGCTTCATTCTGTCCTGGACCTTCCTCCCGGTGCTCCCGGCGAACAGCTGCCGTCGCTGTGATCTATGTATTTTTTATTTTGTTTCAAAAGAAAAAATAATAGGTCACACTCTGCTCAGGGCTGTCAACACATACTTATTTGTGTGAATCTGGACCAAACCTGGACAATAGAGACTTAGGTTAGCGAATGACATAGCTGTAGCTGCAATTTACTGGAAGAGTATTGTTTGACCGAACATGAAAAATGAAATACTGATCAAACAAATTGCTTAAACACTCTTGTTGAATCTTCCAATTGCATGCCAATCACATTTAACACGCCGTTCCACTTTCCGGGCAGTATCACCATCACTTGAAAGCCTTTACTCAAGATATATGTAGTGATCCACAATACCCAAATCCTTCCCTAAATCAGAATCCGTAAGTAGGTCCCATTGATTTTTATCCCAAACAACTTCCCAATCCAAATTATGGAATACCTCTTCAATGCTGGCTGAGAAAAAAGAAACAGGCGATATACCGTCATCCAGCCGTTGTACATTGATTTTAACTTTGAGATCATCTATGTGAAATGTCGCCGAAAATCCAATAAAACATTGACCTTAGTGGATCCACATAGACTCTTTCTACCCCTTGGTTAAGTTATTTATTTTGGGCTTGTTTTGAGATTTAGTTATTTGCCTTTTCATAGTCAATAAAAGCCAATTACAGGGGCATGGTAATACAGTTTATATATAATGTTAGACAACTTGGATATGATCCATTGTACTGAATCCTGCTTACTCTCTTGATTTTGCATCATTCAGTGTTCTTAATATAATATTGTTTTAGACATTTTGTTAATAAAAACTTTACATTACTGACGGGAGGCTTACTGGACGGTCTTATGTAGAAGAACCACTTTAGTATTTTTTATTACTTTATGCATTTTAAGTAGAATTTTTCCAGTAGGTTAAGTTTGACCACCCGTTTATAGCTTTTGAACCATTGGACTTCATCCACTAGGAGATCTGGTATTTATTGTCACGTGGGCATTGCTGTCTACTGATAACCTCTAACATTTCCTTTGCCACCCAGAATACTGTGCCAGCTTCATGCATTAAGGCCAACTTTTGCGTCCTATTGCAATATATATCATAACAAAAAATTCATACAAAAGTTGATACTCAAATTGTTTGTTTTAAAAGTTATTTTCAGCGTTATTTGGCTACAACGGGTACATTATTTAACATTATTGGAGAATTAATCGCTTCAACGGTGATTACTCTGGCAAAATCATTTTTAATTAACGCTTCTTAAATTTTTATCGTCTTTAAAATTCTCCGATCAAGAATTCGACGAGTATCGAAAATTGGATCAAATTAAATAACTTAGAGAGTTGGTGTTGAACTTTGTAAACCCCCACGAAACAATTAACTAAGTTAATTATGCCAAACGCAAATTTAAAAGCAAAATCGATTTTATTAGCTGTACGAGCAGTATAACGATTTATCGGTTGATCCTTCAAACAGTGGCAGAGATTACTGAAAAATAGGGTCTTTCAATCAGGGTTTTTTTTATTTTAATAAAATTTGAAAAAGCGGATTTCATCAAAATATTAAATCGCAAAAGAAATAAAAATACGTAAATTTAGAAAAGGCACTAAATAACAAAGCAATGAATTACCGAATAAAAACCGATTATCGATAAATATAGTGAAGAGGAAATGAGGGCAATTGAGCAGAGAGTCTGCAAATTGTAAAGAGAGTTGATGGAGTGTATACTCGAATTATTTCCAATTGATACTATTTTGAATGTGAAAAATGAATTCTGCAAATCTAGGTGATATTAACACTGTTGATTAAAATTTGCTTGTCATCTTTTGCCAAATTAAGAAGCTTACTCATTTCACTATACATTTTTTTATAGTGAAATTTATAGTGTTACTATTTTCCTTCTTCAATCGCCTATTTGTCTATTGAATGTTAGCGAACATATTTCTAAATATGTCTCTATCTCTTGCAGAATATACAAGTTCCTCTATTAATCTTAACCCTACCCATTTTCTGAAGATTTTCGCTCACGACAATTTCTTTCTTTCGATCCTTCTTCCTCGATCTTTCTTTGTAGTTATAGTTGAAGTAAAGAGATATAGCACTAAATGCCTAATCATACCTTCAGGAAATGGTTTAATTTCCTTATAAGGATATGATTCAATGAATTCAGATTGAATCATCTGCTGATGATGCTAATATGGTTAGCGAAACTCGCGTCGAAAAGTTAAATAACGTGATTTCGTGTTTAGTTGCAAATCTCTGTAACTTCAACTAATACCATAAATGAACACTGAGAAAGAGGAATAAAAACGAAGCAATTTTCATGAACAAGAATCAGAAATTCGCTTGCTAAACCAAAACATTAACCAACACAATTACTACAATGCTGTTCTTAGAACGCTAAAACTTTGTTTTCGGATGACAGAATAACGGAACTTGAGGAAGAACTGAGAAAAATATAATACAACATCATAGATCTTAGCGAAGTTAGAAGGAGAGGAGAAAACCAAATTGCTCTACATTCTGGGAACATATTCCACGAGGGACACGAAAGCAAATTTGAGGGCCGTGTGGGTTTCATCGTTCATAAGAGGCACCTTGGAATTATAAAAGAGATAAAGAGCATGAGCCGAATAATCATCTACTTAATATTTAAAGTAAACACAAGATACTGTTTAAAAATTATCCCTACTCACGCGCTCCAATACCAAAGTCCGACGAGGAGGATGTGGATGCCTTCTACAACGGAATCTCTACCAAACCTCGATATAGCTTTATAAGAGAGTCCAAACTATTACACGCTTATGCTGGGCAATTAATACAAAAAGAAGCAAGATGGGGCGGAAAAAAATCACTCAGTTACTATGGTTATGGAGAGAAAAATGAGAGAGGTGGTAGATTGTTGAACTATCTATAACAACACAATCCTTTGGCAATGAATTTATTCGTTAACAACGAAACTACAAAGTAAGTGGATGTGGCTAAGCCGCGATGGCAAACCCAAGAATAAAATTGACTTTATGATCACAAATATAAAAAAAATAGTCCATACATTTAAAACTGGCAGCGATCACCGAATGGTGCCAGCTCAGCTAGCCCTAAACATAAAGAAAGATAGAATGAAACTCATAGCCAAAACCAAAAAGAGAAACACTGGGCATCACCTGATAATGTGGAGCTTTTCCAAAATTGAAGAGAATTAGGAAGGAATTAGACACATGGAAAATGAAAGTTTAAGCATTGATGAACTGAATGTATCTGTAATAAACAATATCGAAGATGCTGAAAAAATCTGCGGCTCTAGCAGAAAGAAGAAATACAAAAAGATAAGTCAAAACACCAAATAGTTTATAAAAGAAAGGAATGACTTAAAGAAGAAATATTTAATAAACTATCCACGAGTACGACCTTAACGGTCATATAAAAAATTCGAAAGCTGTGAGAGAGGATATAAGCAAATTTAATTCAGAGAACGTGAATAATATTAAAGAGAAGAATAAGAGCTTGAAAGTTCTCGGACGAAAACTTTCTCAAAGTAAGAAAAACTTTTGTAAACTGGTGGACAAACATGGCAATGCAAAAACCAACGTAATTTTTTAAATTTGTTATCATTCTAAACATGCTTAAATAGTAGTGGCAACTTATTATACAGCTTCACACCCCTATAGTAAACATTACGCTCAACTATCTTAAATGAATGTATTGGTAAAACAAGTTCATCAGAGCCTCGTGTGTCATAGTGATGAAAATCATTATTTTTCACGAATGTTACAAAATTTCGCCTAACAAAGATGATAATCTCCAAAATATATAGTGATGGTAGAGTCAAAATCCCGCATTGTTTAAAAATTGGTCGACATGTTGCCATTAATCACACCCCACCCATCAATCGAATTATCTTTTTTTGTATTTTGAAAACACGCATCAGATGAGTCGACCCACTCCAAAATATCAAACCATACCTAGCGCTACTCTAAACTCTGCATAGTAATATTAATGCACAATATCCGTGGAACCAACCCATTTCAACCTATAAACAGCATATGAGACAGCAGCTAATTTCTTGCATAGTTCAGCTATGTGTTCATCCCAGTAAAGTCTGTTATCAAGATGAACACCTAGAAATCTAGTACACAATTTTTAGTAAATATGATTCCGTTATATTGTGTGTTCGTGGAGTAAAAGAAATAAAACTTGTTTTGTCCACGTTAAGGGATAACTTATTATTCGTAAACCAACTATTAAATTTATTGAGCATTTCCTGTTCCGTTTCAATGGCTCCCTACATGTTTTTATTTCCTGTTAAATAGCTGCTATTATCAGCAAACATTACCATATTTCCGCTACTCCAAACATCTGGCACATTATTAACAGGAATTGAAAATAATAGTGGACCCAACACAGATCCTTGGTATACTCCAGAAATAATCCTTAATCTTTCAGATGTTACTTTATCAATCTGTACAACTTGGTGTCGGTTAAGCAAGTAAGATTGCAACCACTCTCTCACCCGACCCCTCAAGTCATAATAATAAAGTTTGTCCAGCAGTATTTCGTGATCCACCAGATCGAAAGCCTTATTTAGATCCGTAAACAAACCAACTCATTTGCAATTATCGTTTATGTTTTCATATATCTTGTTTAAAAATTTACAGATTGCTGAATGTGTAGATCGACCACTTCGAAACCCGTGCTGTGATGATTTCAATATATTAAAGCGCACAAGAAAGGATATAATCTGCTCATTCACTATATGCTTCAACAGTTTAGATAACGCGGGTAGAATAGTTATTGGTCTATAGTTGGGGAGGGAGACCCCCTTGAAGACAGGAATTACTTTTGATGTTTTTAATGCCCTCGGAAAAATACTAGTTTCCAGGGACCAATTCACTAGATATGTTAACGGTATTATTAATGAGTTGATAGATTTCTTCAGTACAACTGAAGGAATATTATCTAGCCCCACAGAATTTGTAGTTTTAGTTTCCTTACTGTTTTAATTATGAAATATTGGTTAAATGGCCGTAATATCATAGAGTTTTCAATTGGAGTCACTTGTCTAATCCTAGTAGCAGACATTGAACTCACCAACACGTTCTTAGGAAGATTGACAAAGTATTTATTAAAACAACTAGCGATTTCATCTATGTCTTTCAAAGTAATTCCATCTTCATCCCTTATCGCGCTTATGTTAGTTCTTGCATTGCGGTTTTTTTAATGTTATTGCTTATTATTTTCCAAGCAGTTTTTGACTTGTTCTCCGATTCAAAATATTGTTTCATATTGTAAAGCAGTTTAGCGCTTCTTATAACCTTTCTATACATTCTTTTGTACACCCTATAATGTGTAGCATCTTGTTCGGCTCCGGATAATAGTTTCGATCGATACAATTCTTTTAAAGTAATAGATGACATTCTGATAGCTCTTGTTAACCAAGGTTTAAATTGACCCTAATTGGACATTCTTGTTTTTCTAGGGGGAAAAAAATTATCAATGTAATACTCCAAACAATGTGAAAATGCCTCAAATCCCCGATCTAGATTCTCAACCTGAAATATGTCATGCCAATATTCCCCGTTCAGATACAGTTAAAATAGTTTCATATTAGTTTCACTATAATGTTTTTAAAATTTTGTTATTTCATGCAGACTTGATGTAATTGGAATATCTATCAACTGAGTCGAATGATCAGACAGACAATTACTCTAAACAATACAAGATGAACCATCCAATTCGTAATTGGTACATATGTAATCTATAAAAGTAGCCGATCTCTTTGTGGTACGAGTTGGTTCATTTACTGTATTACATAACCCATAACTAAGTAGTACATCCTTTCAGTTACTAACAATAGTAACAGTTTCTTCTTAAAAAGGAACTGTTCCAAAATACATTCAAGAATGTCCCGTAAAAGAAGCTTCTGATGTGTTCAGTGTCTAATTGGTTTCATCGGTGAGTTTTTCCTCTATCTTGGTATATAATAATATTTGTATAATAATATAATAAAAAAAATATGTTTAGTTATTTATCTGATACATGGATTTAACTTAAAATAGTGTAAAATAAAAAACCAAGATTAATATCTAAATTTCCACCATATTTAAAATTTGTATGAATGACAATTGTTTCGACACACTGTGTCTTTTTCAAATACACGCTAAATTAAACTAACAGTAAGAAAAGCAGTTACTATCTAAACTAATCTAATAAAACCATAAATGATGATAGTGGGAGTCCCGCGCCTCAATGTCTATAGTAATATAAGTTTAACAAGGGTGAACCATTCAAGTCTGATCATTAAGTAAAATACCCAAATTTTTTCTTTTATTAATTTCTAGGCTCTCTAAAAGATTTAGTTTTTTAGATTTATTTTCGTTATGCAACATTTTGAAATTATCGTTGAAAGTGTGATTTTCTAATATTAAGTCATTGACATAATGAGAATTATTCTGTTCTTTAATATAACTTCTTTTATGTTCATTAAACCTGGTGGAAAAGGATCTTCCTGTTTGTCCAACATATACTTTTGGACAAGAACCGCACTCAATTAAATAAACTCCTGATTTATGAAGTTTATTTGTTTGACCTTTATTGTTTTTTATTAAGTGTCCAAGACTATGGTTTGTTCTGAATGCAATATTTATAGCACTTGTTTTTGACAAATGTTTAGAAATTAATTTGGTGACTTTTCCTGTATATGTAATTGTTTTGTATGTGGTATTCTTGACTTTATTGACAGGATATATTAAATTAATGGTATTATTATAACATTTTTTATTAATTATTTTATTGTTTTACTATCCGTTTTTACGACCTGATAATTTTGAAATAAGATCTGAATAAAGAGGGTGCCTATTCAAGATCTGAAGCCACATTGAATGGGATCTACTTCATGTACAATTGAAGTATTTTATGTCATGTAGTATCTTTAAAAATGTTAGGTGTATGATTTATAAGACTTCTAGACCTTGCATGCCATTACATTTGTAAATATTTCTCGTTTTTGAAAATTAAATATATGTAAACGTTGATCATTCTCTTCTATTATACTTTTTGTACATATATAAAACACCTAGAATGAAACACACCTAAAAATTATTTTTTGGACGTGGGTTATATCATTACCATCAATTAATTGTTATTATCGTACTACTTAATACGTTATTTATTTTCAATATAATTGGTTTATATCTTAATATTTTATTCACTGATGCCAACTGAAAGTTCTATTTGTTGCAAAATTGTATATATTCCATTCTTAAATTTTTATATTAAGTAATATTTTGATTGCGATTGTTGTTTGTTTCTTTTTAAGAATTTGGGAATTTTTATTTCTTCTAGAATCGTTCTTGAATTCCAAACTTTTATTTAATTGAAGCCTTATTAGTCTTAATTTAGGTAAGAACAGGGTTCTCGCAACTTTCCAGCCTTAGGGCCATACTGATTACTCCAGTAAGTTCCCAGGGCCAAAACCGTGTTAATTTTTCTGCCATTATCTATAATTTCTAAACTAGTCGCCGAATACGCGCCTTAAACAATGAATAGAGTATATTGTGGACAACATTTATCCGGTTATTTATTTGTGATACCATGTTTAGATATTTTGTGAATCCATGTTTAGATTTTTATACCAGATACTTTATAAATTTTGCTTATTTTTATCTTATTTTCTCATTGGATTGTAAACGATCGTCATTTTCTACTCTCTTTCCATTATGTCTGATTTAATTACATGAAATTTTAATTGTAATTTTGTAATTGTAATTTTTTCCTAATTTACTTTTCCTTTTCCTTATTTTTTTTTCTAATTTCCTAATTCACCTATATCAAATATTTAAGCAGCTCTCTTTTGCTTATCCTGTAGGTACACAATTAAATAATTTGTCGTATACCTTAAATATGTATAGTCATATTATAGGCCTTTCGGTCAATTGCTTTTTGATTCTTTTCCATGTTTTCCTATCTTTACTCATTGCTTTCCAGTCCTTGATCC
This sequence comes from Cosmopolites sordidus, assembly GCA_031761425.1. Classification (NCBI taxonomy): domain Eukaryota; kingdom Metazoa; phylum Arthropoda; class Insecta; order Coleoptera; family Curculionidae; genus Cosmopolites; species Cosmopolites sordidus. The sequence continues at coordinate 68,228 of JARFXV010001464.1, read as the reverse complement.
CCATCTCTTTCAGATCTTCCATGAGAGCATCTCTCCAAAAATTTCTTGATCTTCCATGCTTTCTTTCACTTTGTTGTCTTCCCCATGTAATGTTCTTCATTATTCTATTCTAGCTATATTCTATTTCTTTCTATGTAGCCCAGCCATTGCAGTCTTCTCGTTTTAACTCTCGTGTTTGTCCTTAGATCCTTGAAAAAATTATAAATTTTCTCCTTCATTCTTTTTATAAACAAACGATCGAGTTTCTTTCCTCCTGCCATCCTTCTGATTATTTTACCTTCTGATCTTAACAATTTCTTTCCTTCTTTCCTATTTAGTACCTATGCTATGTGCAATGTAGTTGGTCTCGATACTGTCTTATATAATCTTAATTAAATATTTATGGATATGACTTTCGATCTTATCACGTAGTTCAAGGACCCTGCATATCTGTTAGTTTTGATCTATCTTCTTCTCTCCTATAGACAAATCCTTCCACAAAAGTCATTCTTCACATTCTTCCTTCTTCTATTTTCTTCTACTTCTACTTTTCTACAACTTCTATTTTCGGATTTCCTTGTGTATTTTCTACTTTTATTACTCTGCTTTTCTTTTGATTGATATTGAAACCAAATTTGTATTCTGCCTCCACTAGCCTACTTGTAACTTCTTTCACACTTCTCGTAATTATTGCCATATTGCCCGATTTTAAATGACTTTTATACCCACTATTTAATGACTTCTGTAAAGTATGTCTCCTTCGCTGTTCAACTGATCTTACTTAATAATTATTTCCAAAAATAACTTGGATAATAATGTCGACAGAGGATTCTCTTATCTTAGGCCTGATCATAAAATCTTCTATCGTTCCTCTTTTTATACCTACATTAGCTCTTGTTATCTCCAATGTTATGCTCACTAATCTCATTATATTAGAGGATACTTTAAATTCTTCCATTGTTTTTGTCATTAAGGATTTCGTTACTGAAACAGTTGCCTTACTAAAATCTATTCATTACCATCGCTAGAATTTTATACTCCAAATACACTGTTAGTGCTTCTTTCATGACAGACACTTGGTCGGTGGTTGCATTTTCCTTCATAAAATCTGCCATATATTCCCCTATCTGTGGATCAAATATTCGTTCTAACCTCTATTTGATTAATATCGCTACTATCTTATAACAAATATTCAATAAAATATTTCGGCTTTAATTATTAAAAGTATTAATGATTTCCTATATTTTATTACTACCCCGTTGGCCTTTTACTAATTCATTGGTTTTGACAGCAAAAATTATAAAATATACAAATATTTGTTATTAATTTAATTAAAGGTATATCAGTACTGAAACCTATTTAAAAATTCATAACAAAATTTTAATGAAATGTCATGTAAATTTTGAAATTATCGGAATTTAATTTTTGTTCAATTAATAGAGTCTTCCTTCATTTGTGCCTGATAACTGTTTTTGTAACATCAAAAATAAATTGATGGGCTTATTTTAGTTCAGGGTGGCATTAATAATAAAATGGGCTGTGATTTAATAATGTATAGCAATGATAAAAAGGTTGACTTTTGTAATTTATAAGATATAAGATCCTTGAGCCTAAATATAATATATTTTCTATAATATAAAAAATAGCATATAAAAATAAATATTTAATTTTTAGAAATATATAATTATAAGAGTGGTTATTTATATTTTGAAAATAGAATTAGAGTTACCGCATTGTTAATTTCATTTTTGAAAATCTATTAACAATGAATCTGTATTACAAACTACCCCAAGCAGAGATTTTATTTCTTTTATATATATTATATATATCATCATCATCATCATCAGCCCGTATCGATCCACTGCAGGATGAAGGCCTCTTCAGCATGCTTCCAACCTTCACGGTCCTGGGCTTTCCTCTGCCACTCGGGTCCAATATACTTAACGATGTCATCAATCCATCGTGCTTTCGGTCTTCTTCGCGGACGTTTGCGATCAAGCGGTATCCAGTCCAGGATTGCCTTGGTCCATCTGTCGTCCCATCGCCTCGCTATATGGCCTGCCCATCTCCATTTCAACTGGTTTACTCTTCCAATAATGTCACAGACTTTTGTTTGTTCCCTGATCCATGCGCAGGACTTTCTGTCTCGTCTTGTAATGCCAAGCATACATCTTTCCATTCCCCTCTGTGCCACCCGAAGTTTTTGAATTGATTGCGATGTGAGTGTCCAGGTTTCACTTCCGTATGTCATAACGGGTAGAACGCACTGATCGAATACTTTTCTTTTCAGGCAAAGTGGGAGTCTGCTGTTAAACACTATGTTGAGCCTACCAAATGCCTGCCAGCCACATTTAACACGCCGTTCCACCTCCCGGGCGGTATTCCCCTCCATGGAAATCCTCTGCCCAAGATATACAAAGCTGTCCACAATCTCTAAATCCCTTCCTAAAACTGAAATTCTTCTGTCCTGAGCGAAATTATTGAACATAACCTGACTCTTTTTCAGGTTTATTTTCAAGCCAAATGGTTCGCCAGCCCTTTGCAGTTCTTGTATGCGTCTTTGCAGCTCCTCTGGGTCTTGTGAAATGAGAATAATATCATCTGCAAATCTAAGATGGTTTAAGTTTGCACGATTGATCTTTACCCCAGCCTGTTCCCAATCCAGTTTACGGAATACTTCTTCAAGGCCAGCCGAGAAAAGAATAGGCGATATTGCGTCACCCTGCCGTACACCTCGTTCTATATTAATTCCCACTTCAAGATCATCAAGGTGAATTGTGGCTGTAGCTCCATCATATATCGATTCTAATAGGTTTACATAGGCTCTCTCTACACCTTGGCTAAGCAGTGCATCCATTATCGCATGCTTTGAGATGGAATAAAATGCTTTTTCGTAGTCGATAAAAGCCAAGCACAGTGGCATGGTGTATTCGTTGTGCCTTTCTATGACCTGCTGTACAACCTGGATGTGATCCATTGTACTGAATCCACTTCTGAATCCTGCTTGTTCTCTTGGTTGTGCGTCATTCAGTTTTTTTAATATTCTTTTAGAAATTATCTTAGTGAAAACTTTGTACATCACTGATAGGAGGCTTATTGGACGGTAGTTCTTTAAATCTTCCTGTGCTCCTTTTTTATGTAAAAGGATCACTTCTGCATTTTTCCATAAGTCAGGTACTTTTTGTTCTTTGAGGCATTTTGAGTATAATTTTGCCAGTGTTTTATGTAACGTCCGACCACCAGCTTTTAGCATTTCGACAGTTACACTATCCTTTCCTGGAGCCTTGCCGTTCTTCATCAATTCTATAGCATTTGTTACTTCCTCCACTAGGATATCTGGTATTATATATTGTTCTTCCGTGGGTATTGCTGTCCCTGACTGGCTCTGATCTTCATATAACTGGGAATAAAACCTTCTGACAATCTCTAACATTTGGGTACGCGTCCTGCACACTGTGCCCTCCTCACGCTTTAAAGCATATATTTGCGTTCTATTGTTTCTCAGCTTCTGTTTAGCTTTGTTAATTCCTTTGTTTTCTTCCAGGGTTTTTTGCACTAGCTGCATATTGAATCGGCGCGTGTCCTCTCTGATACGTTTTCTTATAGTTTTGCAGAGCTCAGTGTACTCGACCCTGCCAAAAGGACTACCTGCATTTCTCATTGCTCGCCGTTTCTTCATTAAATCGATGGTCTCACTGGAGATTTTTGTTTGTTTGAGACATTTTTCCTCTGGTGCTATTGAAGCAGCCGTTTGAAGTACATTGTTGGCGATTTCTTCATATTGAACTGATATTTCCACCTCCTCTGGATCTTGCAATGCAGCAAACCGGTTTGACAAAGCAATCTCAAAATCGCTTCCTCTGTCCAGCAGTTTTCCAGAATCCACCTTGCCCTTCTTTGATCTTACCATTTTTTCGCGCTCTTTTCGACAGTCAATCCGAACCCTTGCTCGTACAATTCGGTGGTCACTTCCAACATTAAAATTGTTAAGGACAGTACAATTGGTAAATATTGTTTTATCGTTGGTCATGATGTAGCCAATTTCGCTTGTGAGCCCAGATGGACTTTTCCATGTCCATTTTCTGCTGATATTTTTCTTATAGAATGAATTCATAATATATAGTTCTTGTCCTTCAGCAAAATCAACCAATCTGTCACCTCTATTGTCTCGCTCACCAGTTCCATATGGGCCAGTTGCACTTTCGTCCGTTCTTGTTGTTCCAATTCTGGCATTAAAATCACCCATCAGGATTTTGTACCTACATTTCTCCTTGTATAAAAGCTGGGCCACATCATCATAAAATTCCTCAATTTCCTCATCTTTATGGCTTATAGTTGGTGCATAAGCTTGGACGATTTGAAGCCTAAACTTTTTATTCAGCTGAATGACGCATTGGGCTAATCGGTCGGATGTACTTTCAAATTTTACCACACTGTCCTTCAGCTTTCGATTGATGAGGAATCCTATTCCGCCACATCGGCCATTTTCCGTACCTCGAGTGTAGAGTACGTGTCCAGTTGGTTCCAGTTTGATTAATTCTTCACCCTTCCTTCGTGTTTCACAGAGCCCAATAATATCCCAATGTATGTTGTCAAGTTCGATTAACAGTTCTTGCAATCGGGCCTCTGTTTTCATAGTCCGTATATTTAACGTTGCAATGTCAAAAGTCCAATGGCAGCCTGATCTAACCCGGTGATTCTTAGCACCCTCTGCCTTGGGGCAGGTCTTCCCGCTGCCGTAGGTAGTTGCCCCTTGGCCTCCGGGGAATGAGGGCCGTGTTTGAGGTTGTACTGTCATATTTCAACATACTGAAATACCATGTTGAAGGTATGGACCGTAATCTGCCACGCTGGTCCAATGCGGGTTGGCAGATTTTGGATCATGTTAGTCTGAGGTCTCCGCTTTGACCTGTCCGCCAGGGGTGACCCTCCCAGGAGCATAGACTCCAGACGGCATAGCTCAAAGCTTCATTGCCCTACTCAAACCCCTTTACCACGTCAAGGTCTGATCCACAAAGGGGCATATATATATATTATATATATAATATATATTATATATAATATATATATATATATATATATATATATATATATATATATATATATATATATATATATATATATATATATATATATATATATATATTATAGTTTTATTGCTTTGATATTTATTTAAATCAATTATTGTTATAAGTGGCGTATCATGTATTTCAGTGACTAGGAGTTTTAACTGCCTTAATCACTTATTGAGGTTAGTACTTAGAACTTATACTTGTAGCCATCCATGGAAAGGGCAGGCTTTTTACTTTGTTATAATAGGCAAGAGTATAAAATCCAAAAAGGAATTGCACCTTAGTCACACAAACAACACCCGAAATACTGCCAGATGCCTGCTGAAAGGTATTCTACGTTAGTCACTCGCTAGTCTGTGGACTCCTAGGGACATTAAAGGATAATTAAAGGAAATAGAAATTATTCGCAAGTTTAAAAGCAGAAAGAAATATGGGGGCTGCTGTTGGTATTAATTGAAAGCTGATGACCCTAGTTAGAAGTGAATAATAACCTAGTACTTACTAAACAAATAATCCTAGCAGTTACTAAGGATAAAAACCATTTTGTATAGAGACAGCATTTTATAGATAGAGATAGATAACAAATCATAGCAAATTTTCGCATTCTACCAGCGCTGTCATTCTCAGGGACGCCATTTATATTAATAGCTTCTTTTTTCCATTTCTCAAATGTCAAAGCGAACAAAACAACATGTAAACATGTAAAGAAGGGAATTTTTTTCCCGTCCTCTGCGTTGATCAATCCTTCAGCTGCTTTCAAACGTTCAACTCGAGCCCGATTGATGATGGCTTAGGTCCAGAAACCAGTCTTAGGAGTGCATTTGTTAACTTTTGACGACTCAATGACTGGGCAATTTTTATGTGGAGGGAAACAAATTCCCATATTTTTTGATAAATAAAACAAGATTCATGTTTTCAATTTATCAATATTCGTTATAGTAATGTCACAAAAAGTAATATAAAAGAGTTAGTAACAATTTTTTGGGAGCGCCCAAAAATGATACATTCGGAAATAAAACAATAAGAGATATTCTAAATATAGAAAGTTTAGAGGATGGAACAAATACAACTGGGATGGTAGTAGAATATGTGGAGATGGGGGGAGGAGGTACTGCTTAAACAGATATGATCAAGAACAACAGACAAAAACATACGAGGACGCCCAAGAGAAACAATGATCAATGTTGTGGGAAAATTCGTATAAATAAAGAAAACAATTTGGCAGAAAACGGCTAATGTTGTGACGAACCGAAAATGCTTATATGAAGATAAGAATCAATCAAAGTCAACAACACCAACGGAAGAACAAATTCTAGATATCCTAGTGGCGAAAGTGACAAATGCTATAGAATCGATGAAAGCGGCAAGGTTCCTGAAAAAGACAGCGTAAGTATTGAAATGTTAAAAGCTGGTTGTCGGACTTTACATAATAAACTGGCAAAATTATACTTAAAATGCCTTAAAGAACAAAAAGTACCTGGCTTATGGAAAAATGCAGAAGTGATTTATTTACACAAAAAAGCAGAACAGGATGATATAAATAACTACCGTTTAATAAGACTCCTATCAATAAAGTTTACACCAAGATAATATCTAAAAGAATATTAAGAAATGTGAATAACGCACAACCAAGAGAGCAAGGCTTCAAACAAATACACCATGCCACTGTGCTTGGCTTTTAGCGACTTCGAAAAAACATTTGACTCAATCTCCAAGCAGGCCATAATAGATGCATTGCTTAACCAGGGGGTAGACAAAGCCTATTGGGATTGTTATTTACAATTATTATTATATCCTCGTTCTGAACTCAGCATCTCAGCCTAAGCTGGTCTATATTACAATGCCAAAATGAGAAAGCAATTCAACTCCTCTCACGTAGCATAAACTTTTACTGGCAAGAGTACTGCACGTTTTCCTACTATGGCAATCGATTTTGAGATACCAAGGTTCTTCAAATTCTTTGAAATGTTCTTAGTTATTAGGCTTTCGGCGGATATAACGAAAGGCACTATCTCTACCTTATGCAGTTTCCACTGGTGTTTTAAATCGTACGCAATGTTTTCATAGTTAGTAGTTTTCTCCAACTCGGTTTTCCTGATTTTATGAGAGAGTGGCACTGCGATGTCAATTATAAAAGCCCTTTTCTCCTTTTTACTAATTAGAACAATGTCTAGTCTATTATAATCGACGTTCGATCTGTTGTTATTGGTCTGTCCCATCATAGAATTGAATCAGATGATTCCAATACGGAAGAAGGTGAGTACTTATAATATGTAGCAGGTGCGTTATCTAATAGCGAATAATGCAATTTGCTGAGGTATAATTTTTGCCAGCTGATTATGTCTTCCTAAATAAGCATTAGGGGCTAAAACTGCACACCCACCGATAAGGTGTTCAATCGTTTCTCCCACTATACCGTACTTCCTACATCGGTCGACAACATCCATGTGTAGTATATGCTTTTCATAGTTCCGCGTTCTTACTACCTTATCTTGAATAGATGTCGCAAAACCTTCTGTTTCTGGGTACAACAGCCCATCGGTCAGTCATTTTAGAGACAATGGTCCATCAATGGTATCATCCTTGAGTGACTTTGGATACCGTCCATGCACTGTCTGTTGTTTCCATTCACGGACACAATCCGTAAGTGTTGTTCTACCATCAACACGATTCAATTTATCTTGGTTCAGCGGGATGAAACCCCGGTCCTCTTTAGCAACCAACTGCATTAACGTGCTGCTTAAATTAATAAAGCGTTCTCTCATCTTACTCTCCTGGTTCAGACAAAAGTTCTTAATGTTCACGAGGCCTCTGCCTCCCAACTTTCTTGGAATGTGCAGTCGCTTTATAGATGAATTTGGATGCAGACATCGGAATTTTGTCAATGTTCGACGTGTTAATCCATCCAGTCCATCAAGGTCTGTTTCTGATCATTTAACAATACCAAAGGAATAGGTCAGAGTTGGCACTGCCCATCCATTGATCGCTCTAATCAGGTTTACACTGTTCAGTTTGGTATTTAAAAGTTTTGTAAGCCTCTTTTCGTACATAGTAGTAGTAGAAAAGTGTTTCTTTAACTGGCTATGGTTAAATTTCTCGTTTTGAGGTATATCTAACTTCTTCTGGTGCCAATTGTTATATGTTACAGTGTGTTGAATGTTGATTATTGACTGTTCCTTTCTGAATGCTAATGGTAGAGTTTGGAATTATCATGTCCAAATGACATCTTGATATCCCTACTAAATTCTTCGACCATTTTTATTAAGGAGTTTAGTTTTTCTCTAGTTTCTCCATAGAGTTTAAGGTCATCCATATATAGTAGGTGCGAGAGCTTTCGTGGATTCCTTATGTTTAGTTCATATCCTATATTACTATTGTTCAGTAATGCAGACATAGGGTTTAGGGCTAGACAAAACCAAACTGGAGAAAGGGAATCTCCCAGAAAAATTCCTCTCTCGATATTCGCAGTTGTAATGCATTGTTGATCGATAAAGATATTTGTTTTCCATTTCCCCATCAGGCACCTTAAGGAGTTAATGATGGGAGGGATTATTTTATAAATCTTCAGGACTTCTAGCAACCAATCGTGTGGAACACTATCGAAGGCTTTCCTGTAGTATATATAGCGGATGTTTAGGTTGCGTTTTCTTTTCCGCGCTTGTTCGAAAACTATAGCATCGATCGTTAGCTGTTTCTTGCATCCCATACTTGCTCTTATACACCCTTTCTCCTCTTCTTCAAAAATATTGCTTTCATCACAATGTTTGTAAATTTTTTCATTGGTGAGGACTGTCAACAATTTATAAAATACTGACAGACATGTGATGGGTCTGTAGTTATTGGGTTGCCTAGCATCACTCTTTTTGTACAGAAGAACATATATATTGCCTTCCATTAAAAATTCGGGAAAGTTTCAGGATTTATCATTACCTCTTTAAATGCACTAGCAAGTGGGCGGTGGGCAGCCGTAAAGTTTTTAATCCAGAAGTTATGTAGTCCATCTGGACCAGGAGCTTTCCAGTTATGAGTTTTCTTGACGGCGGTGCAAATGTCAGTCGCCGTGAAATCGTTAAACTCCATTTCTGGGAGAGCAGTTGTGTGCTGTTCAATTGTTTTAATCCAAGGTGCCGATTTTTCATACTCATCTGATCTTTTCCAAACCGATTGCCAATATTCTGCAAAGGAAGACATGTCCACATTCTTAAGTTCTGACCTGTTACTGCCTTGTTCGAGCTCGTTATAAAATTTCTTTTGGCTATTTATGAATACTGAATTTTGGTGCTTTCGTTTTTGTAGCTCGTTATATCTTGCTAGCCTAGCCCCTTTAGATTTAGCTTTCTGTTTAAACGGATGTTTAAGATCCAATAATTTTTCGGAAAAGTTTGGATCGTCGAAGCCAAATCCAGATTTAATGGCAATTGTTTTTGTTTTTTTTTTCGTTACTTTACTTGATCGATTACCAGAAAGGTATTCTGAGATGATTCCAGAACTTCATTAATCTGCATTAGAGTAATACGAGCTTTTGAAATATTTCGCAGTATTGGAATTTTTAGTCTATTTAGTGGATTTGACCCAATAAAATGGGCCAAATTATTGTAAAATTTCTCTCGTACATTAGACAAGTTCTGTTGTAAGGTAACTTCCTCATTGCTAGACGGTGAGACCTCCGGTGGAAAATTAGGAGTTTGTTATATAGGCTGGGCCTCTGTTATTAAGGTGACGCCACCTATGTTGTCTTCTTCATGTTGCTGATATGTAACGTTCTGGTGTAATTCATTACCAACTTCTCTCTTGACATTCAATAGTTCTTTTTCGGTGAGATACTTTTTATTTAAAATTATATTTTTACGGTCGGCTAAGTTTTGCTCCGACAGCCGAGTTCCAGGAAACCTCTTCTTATATTCTTGATAGAGTGTATTTCTCCATCCAGGAAGCGACTTATCTCCGCACTGGTTCACGTAATAGTAGGTACGCATTACCTCAATATTCATTTTGCGTGTCCATTTGGTACATGGAGTGCGTTCAGTTCTAGTGGCAGCCCTCCTTATGGGGGATGAGCCAGCAAGTACTGGGACATTTCCGTCTTCCATTTCATTATTAATCTGCATTCTGCACTGGTCTTGTGATGAAGTGCTCGGTGGTGCGAGTCTTTGATTTTTAAATTGTTGCTCGGGTACCTTTTTCGTTGCCATTCTTGTGGTGCCATAGAATTGAAAACTGCTACTCGCTCCAGATTCACCAACCCCGGACAAATTCTGCCGACGTTCCGAAGGGTTTTTGTCCGCAAAACCCTACCGCCCTGTATAATACCATTATCTGTTTCAGTCTCCATAAAAAAAAAATCGGGTTCAAGGGAAAAACGGTCACCCAAGGCAGAGCCCCGATTTACCTTAGGAAAGCTATTTACTACCGGAGGGCGCTAGGTATCCGGAGACATCGTTCGAGACACTTTAACCCTGTGCCATTCAGCTCTTCGGCACGATGGATTTCGACCTTGAGCTTGGGGATTTTTTTTCCAGAGGTTTACTCTTCTCAGCTCGGGATGGTGGTGGCGCTACTACCAAGCGGATTATCCGCCTCCTGCGGAGTATCTGCCCCCTGCCTAATTATTATTGTTATTGTTATTATTATTATTATTATTATTACAATTATTGTTATGTTTACGTGTACGTATACCTTATAACACAAACAGAAGCATATATATTTTACATAGGGTTAGTTTAGCACTTTTAAAAGATTGCATCCAACATCACATATACACTAAACAACAATTAAAGACTGACATTGCTAATACATTACAACAAATATGCGAAAAAGTAACTGAAGTAGATTTTAATCACATTTATAATAGCGTCTATTCCAGTTAAATATATCACTTCAATATCCAAAAAAATATTCACATCAAGAAATTTAAAAATTTAATTATTAAAATGCATGGAATGCGTACAAAGCACATTAATACACATACAGACAAAAATTTCACTAATAAAACTGTAGTTAACCTTTCAAATAAAATATTATCTGATACTGAAAAGTATGTACTTTCTAAAGGACTAAATTTTAGTGTTACATCGAAAGATGTTCCTAAATTAGACCTTATTTCGGCAGTAGAGTCTGTTGCTCAAAGATTATCTTTGGAAAGTGCAAATGAGTACATAATTAGGTTAAAACTTATCTTAGAAAAACAATTTAAAATCAAATCAAATTTATACCATGAGGAGAGGTTAGCTATAGATAAATTAAAAAAAGACACATCTATTAAAATATTGCCATCAGACAAAGGTAACCCCACAGTTATTCTGGACACTACAGAATATAATAACAAAATTTAAACTTTAATTCATGAGGGAAATTACACTAAAATACCTACAGATCCATCATTAAAAATAGAGAGACAAATTTACAATACATCATATAAACACAAACGCGGATTTACAGATCTAGAAAGATCACAACTTACACCACATTATAGTAAACCACCTCATTTCTATGGTCTACCAAAAATACACAAAACTAATATACCACTTCGCCCTATAGTTAGTAGTATAGATTCCCCATGTTATAAACTAGCTATTATAAATCCACTTTCGGGCAGAACAAATTCATATATTAGAAATACTTCAGAGTTTTTAGATAAAATTTCGAACATGTTAACCATTTTAATGGTTATTTTTGACGTGGTGAGTTTATTTACTAATGTACCAGTTGATAAATCACCTTTAATAGTTAGAAAGAGATTAGAACATGACAGAACATTAAATGACCGCACTAAATTAAACATAAATATAATTTTGGAATTATTAACTCTATGCTTAAAAACCACATATTTTCAATTAGAAAATGATTATTATCAACAAAATTTCGGAATGGCAATGGGTTCTTCTGTTTCTCCTTTGATGAGTAATATCTTTATGGAGGAACTCGAGAATGACATATTAAATAAATCTCTTAAAAAGCCATTAATATGGCTTAGATATGTTGATGATATTTTTGCTATAGGGCAACATAGCATAGACGATCTAAATATTTTTTTACAAGATATAAATTCTCGAGAGCCTACAATTAAGTTTACTTTAGAGATGGAGAAGGAGAATAAATTGCCATTCCTCGACACTTTAATATTAAAACAGAACAACACATTAAAAACTACAGTTTACAGAAAACCGACAAATACAGATAGTTATCTCAATTTATTTCCAAATCACTCAAAATCGGTCAAAATAGGAGCAATTAAAAGTTTATATGACAGAGCAGAACTTGTTTGTACCGACAGTGATACACTACAAAAAGAAACAATCACATAAAAGACATTTTAATAAAAACAATTACCCAAAAAATTTTATAGATAAATCGTTTAAAAGTTTTGATACTAGACAAAACAGACAAGTTATTAATAACAATAATAATAACTCTCAAACAATTATCCTCACAATTCCTTATATCCACGGTATTTCTGACACAATTAAAAGAGTAGGAAATAAATACAACATAAGAACGACATTTAAAACAAAAAATACTCTTAGATCTCTATTAACAAAGACTAAATCAAACAATATACAACAAAATACCAAAAATGTGGTTTATAAAATTCTCTGCGAATGTGGCAAATTCTATATAGGTGAGACATCTAGACCGTTAGATGTTAGAGAGAGAGAGAGAGAAAAACCTTCTTAGAAAGGGCGATTTTAATAAATCTAGAATTTGTCAACACGCATGGGAATCGGGTCATAAAATCATTTGGAATAATTCCAAAACGGTATTAAAAGAATCGATAACAAAATACAGAAGATTAAAAGAAACCGCTATAATTAATTTAAATAAAAATAAGTTAAAATAAGTTAAAAATAAGTTTATTCCTATTCCATCTCTAGATTTAAATTCAATATGATTCCCGATTCTAAAGAATACAATTAAACACATTTAAATATTTGAATACACAATCACACGGTAAACATTACCTATATATATATATATATATATATATATATATATATATATATATATATATATATATATATATATATATATATATATATATATATATATATATATATTGGTAGTATGTCACTGTCATGAAAATCTATTGTTGTCAATGTAAGTATCGTTGACATACATAAAAAAATATATTTACTTTCACTCGTTACTTTATATATTACAAATTAATATAATTTATTTTTTAGTTTAGTTTTGAAAACAGGGAGAGTACCCTCCCCCTTTGGTTTTTTATTTTTATCCAGTGATTCTTTCTTAGCATAAGAATATGTATTTTTGATATTTTTTGAGTTTTAGATAGTGGCGAAAAACCCAAATAAAGGAAAAAATATATGAACACGCCACAATCATTCAGACATTACTAAGAACTGTTATGACATACGGAAATGAAACCTGGACACTCACATTGCATTTCATTCAAAAACTTTGGATAACTCAGAGAGGAATGGTAATATGTATGCCTGGGATTACAAGACGAGACACAAAGCGCAGCATATGGATCAGGGAACAAACGAAAGCGTGTGACATCATTGGAAGAGTAAAGGAATTGAAATGGAGATGGGTAGGCCATATAGGAAAGCCCAGGACCGTGAAAGCTGGAAGCATGGTGAAGAGACCTTCATGCGTCGATGGATCGATATGGACTGATGATAATGATGATTATGGTATTGATGATGATGATGATGATGATGGTAATGATAATGATGGTAATGATGATGATGATGATGATGATGATGATCATCATGATGATGGATAATGATGATCGAGGACATCAATAAAAGTACGCCTTCTGGTTCTATTTTGCTCCAGAACTTTGACTTGTTACCACTCTTTTCGATTATTTTCTGTAAAGCCAGACTGCCTAACATTGGTGTTAAATATATGGAGTTTTGTTTACATTGAGTATTGTGTTGATCTCCACACAAGCTCCAAAAGCTCCTTGAGCTTTCACAATCAAAACACATTACTATCTCATTACTATCAAGAAGATTATGGACATACAAATATTCACATAAAATGTGGAGATAAGGATGGAAACATGGTTCAAAATCAATTTTTTTATATCATCCAAAATATAAGGTTCATTACATCTGTAATATAAGCTTCTACATACCGAGGTGCCGATGTACCGGATCAAGTCCTTCTATATCTTCAAACCCTATAAGCTAAACCACAAAAAGACACTAATAAACTAAAATATAATAAATATCTCATAAATGAAATCCGAGAAAATATTAATGAATGTGATCAAAAACATTTGTAGAGAGCTTTTTCAGTGATGACTCACTGACAAGAATAAGAAAATAATAGCGCAAATTTGAGCTATCAAGGCCACCGACAACACTATATGAAATAAGAAAGGCAATAACAAGTCGTATTTAATTTGACTGCAGGCCCAGATAGACTACCGATAGAAATCCTGAAACTAATTGATGATGGTAACATAACTCTTCTACATGAAGTATTTAATAACATATTTGATACAGGGTGCTTCCCTAAAAGCTAATTAAGGTTGACATATAATATATGTCATATATATATGACAAAACGTTCATAAATTTCATGAATCGTACACTAACAATATTTTTAAAGCTACTACGATCAATTTTGGATTTAGATGTGAAATATGGTCTCGTAAGACTCGCTTCTGCATTCAAGTCTTATTGCAAATCTATCGTGATGTGAAGAAAGATGTGATATAAAATTTCCTTTGTCTTGTGAACTATGAAAATATTTTTGACCGTGTACCACGTAAAGCATTTAGACACTTTGAGAAAATAGAACGTAGACCAAAAAGAAGTAAGCAATAAAATACAAGTAATAACAAAGAATATTGGTTCTAAAAATATTCAAATTTGGAAGGGTGTTTACAAAAGAGTATTGTTCCCACAATTATTTAAACATTATATCGAGGCAAAATTTAGCGACGTGTTTGGAAAACAAAAAATGGGCTTACAAGTTGACATACGAGGGTTGATCAAGAAGTACCCGTGTTTGATAACAGATGGCGTTGACGAGTGAAATTGACATTACCATCGTGTACTGCAGACTGTTAAACGACCTCATGCTAAATTTCAGATAAATTGAAAAGTTAGTTTTTTTTGACAGGCAGTTGTATCATTCGTGTTTTGTATTTCTCGATAAAATGGAAAAAGAGCAATATCGATCCGTAATTCGTTTTTATTTTTGGATGGAAAATCACGCGAAGAAATAAAAGTGAAGTTGGATGCTGTCTATGGGGACCCTTTATCATCTATGACAACTGTGAGATATTGGTTTAAAGAGTTTAAGCGTGGTCGTACAACTGTTTTCGATAAAGAACGTACAGGACGCCCGTCAGACGTGGTTGCCGAGGAAATCGTCGAAAAGTTCCATGACATGATTTTCGCTGATCGCCGTACAAAAGTGCGTGAAGTAGGTGAGGCCGTAGGTGTCACCTACTAAACTCCAATCAAGATTTTAAATGATAAGATAGGTGTGAGGAAAGTGTCGGCCCGATGGGTCGACTAACAATGCCTAACGACTAACAACGACTAACAATGTCAAATCAGTATTTGGATCGCTTAAAGCGAAATTTGCAGTACTTTTTACGTCGAGTTGTCAGCGTTGATAAAAGCTCAATGCATTATTACACCCCAGAGACCAAAAGATAGTCAAATAATGGATTTTCCGGGTGAATTTGCCCCGAAGAAGACAAAAACGGCCCCATCAGCCGGAAAAATTATGGACACGACTTTTTGGGATTCCAAAGGAATAATCCTCATGGATACCTCGAGGCAGTACTACGGTGAGTTGTTGGACAGATTCGATAAGAAATTGAAGGAGACACGGCCCTATTTGTCTAAGAAAAAGTGCTCTTCCATCACGATAACGCACCGATTGCACGAATTGCGCTACGAATTGCTTCCGAAGCCACCTTACTCACCCGACCTGGTACCCAGCGACATTTTTCTGTTTCCTAACTTGAAAACATAGCTAGCAGAAAAAATTCAGCTCAAATGAAGAGGTTATCACCGAGACAGAAGAGTATTTTGGAGAGTTTGAAAAAATGTATATTTTAGACAGCTTAAAAAGTTAGAGAAACGGAAAGTTGGAAAAGTGTACAGACCTAAAAGGAGACTACGTTGATAAATAAAAATAAATTTGTGAAAAAATTGCGTCTTTATTTCAAACACGGGTACTTATTAATAAACCCTCGTATTACTAATATTGAATATGATATACTCGTATGACTCAGTGCTAATAATATTGAAGACCAACCAAAAATATGTACCCGTCTAAGTGAATCCAGTAAAACATACGATCTAAACACAAATGTAAAAATGACAGAATTGATGACTGTTGTTAGAAATAATTCATATACAAATGCAACTATTCAAATAGAAAGTCGCCCAATTGAAAGAGTAGTACACTACAAGTAGACATACAATAAATAGTAACAGCAGCGTTAATTAAATACTAGAACATCCGAAGTAATATAAATATTTGTTAATGTGATTTGTGATATATTTGGTAAGTGTCCTGTTTCTTTTCTTTTCATTATGCCTTTTCATTATTTTTGGTACTGGATTTCTGGGAACACATTGTTAATTTTCTTTTACAAATTTACAGGAGTATATAAATTATTATTTCTCAACTCTTTTTTTATACTGGAAATACGTCAAGTAATTATGTCACAGAAACTCTAGTTTAAATTGATTTTTATAATTAACCTACAGATAGAGTTTTAATGAGTAAGTTTAAGCACTATTCACTTTGCTGTAATTAACCGGAGAAAAAGAAAAGCATAATCATAATATATGAAACTATATTACCCATGGAAATACCAATGTATGCCAATCATGTGTAAGACATTTTATCAAGTATCAAACAAATTCAAAGTTTATATTTTGCCATTATTTTTTTTTTTTCGATCGCCTCACATTAGCGGAGAAATTGGCGAATTGTTTTATACAAAACTCTCTAATCTTCACTCCCTTTTAATGGATTACAACCAAACAGTTTGTGCCAAAGTAAACCCCATCAAAGTATTAGTTTATTATTATAATACCCTTGTATAATCCAATCAGCGCCCAATGTTTATTAGGGTTCAGTTGCTGACCTTAATATTTAGCACACTATATACTTAATTTGGTCCGTCTCAAAACTACTTGTCTGGCGTAAAATTAACAATATCCAGTGGTGTCTTGCAACTGCTACTCTGCTATATTTATTATCTATAATTTATATTTTGTACTTTTTAGATTTTAATTAATCTTTAAGGCTAAACAAAATATTATAAGCAAACTTTTTAAATTTGAAAAATAATATATAAATTCAACGAAAATATAATAAGCATTAATAATGATAACCTAGTGAAGATTATCGTGCCCATAACGTGAAGTTTTATCTGGGAAATACTAATGTTCATATTAAAAAGTATCGAGTGATTCCTATAAAAGGAAAAATATATTAATTTGTTCGTTTCAATGGGATTTTTCAATATTAAAAAAAATATTTTTGTTTACTTTAAATGCAACTGTTAACATCGGAACAATCCATGATGGCATTCATGCATTTATACGTTCTAAAGAATATCTACGAAATATTAATTTCCACCAAGGGGATAATAAAAACTGTGCAATTAATAAATTCATACAGAATGATATCGCTATATTTATTATTTATAATTGATTCTGCTGGTCCTGGTGATTTTACTACAGATTCAACAGCAAATAAGTGATACATTGCTCAGTAAATCTTATAATAACTTTGTGACTCAGCTGATGAGCTAAGCTATTGGAAAATTACAATATGTTCCAAGCTTAGATAGATGTTTTTTACCCAAAATATAAAATATATTGAACAAAGTTGCTAAAAACAGCTGCTTTAAATCACACCTTTTTTTTACTATGAAGCAATACAACCTCTGTTAGAATATGCAGTACTATCAGTACACTGATATCAAACCAACGGAGCAGGGCATGTAATAAAATAGATAATAACATTATTATCTATTTTTACCTTTAATTTCATAATTACCGAAAAAATGGGCCAATAAAAAACAACAACTCATTTCTATGAGAAAACATATTCCTAACAATAAAAATGGTTGAAGAAAAATGTAAATGTGTATTTATGTTGTTGGTCATTTAGAAAGAGTATTCATATTTCAGCTTTGCGCACTCTCGGCCATGTTAGGCACAACTGAAATTCAGATGAGAGCTTAATTATTTAATAGACGTTTAAATTAAATATCAGAATCAAATCCAACTAAATATTTTCCTAGTCAACTGACTTCTTGATTACTTATCTATGATACAATTTTAGGTTTGTAATTTGTATATATATATATATATATATATATATATATATATATATATATATATATATATATATATATATATAGGGATTACAATATATATAGGTGCGTCCCACGGAAAACAGGACTTTTTAAAAATAGCTATTTCTAGGTACCCCATTTGACACGGCTAAGCGTTGGAAAGGTATATCCTTCACTGGTGTTATGAAAAAATTTCATGATATTCTGTTCATTAGAAGCCAAGTTATCGCGCTTAAAGTGTCGGTCTGTGTATTCCATCGAAAAATAAACATCGAAGAAATAGCGAATATTCAGTTTTGTTTTAAATTTGGTAAAACATTCATCGAAACGTTTCATTTAATGAAACAAGTGTATGGCGAGTATTGTCTATCCCGTGACAGAGTTCACGAGTGGTTTAAACTATTCAAAGAAGGCCGTGAGGACATCAAGGCCGACGAACATCCAAGTCCAAAAAAATTCCGTGGTTACTCAAAGTAACATTGACATTGTGGGTGAATTTGTGCACGCTTTGTTCCACACAGATTGATTACTGGCCAAAAACAGCTCCGAATCCAACATTGGAAGGACTTGATTAAAGAGTCGAACGACGAAAACTTCAAGTACATCATTGTTACTGGTGATACCGACATATGCTCTCTCGTCAAGAATAGGGAGTCCCTCTCCACAATCAAACAATCCATATTTTCGCCGACTTTTCCCAATGGTCGGGGGTGTATAACTCCTGACTACTGTTGTCTCATTGGAGGCAGTTCAAAGAAATAAAAAAACTCGATGAATAAGCCATCCGACGAGAAGTCGGCGAAAATGTGGGTTGTTTGATTGTGAAAAGGGACTGCCTATTATCTATCTTGGCGATAGAACATATGTCGGTACCCTGATGAGTCTAACAACCAACAGACAAAACATGTGCCCTCCAATGTAAGGGATGGGTAGGGCTTCCTCCTAGTCAAGCAACTAACCAATGCTCATATATATATATATATATATATATATATATATATATATATATATATATATATATATATATATATATATATATGCGTGTGTGTGTATGTGTGTGTGTATGTGTGTGTGTATGTGTGTGTGTATGTGTGTGTGTATGTGTGTGTGTGTATGTGTGCGTGTGCGTGTAGGCGTGCGCGTGGGCGTGCGGGTGCGGGTGCGTGTGCATGTGCGTGTGTGTGTTCATTCAGGGATACAATTCAGTTGCACGTCATCAATCTAGAGAAATCTATTGCCAATTTAAATCCATAAGAAAGAAAAAATCATTTAAAGTTTCAAAGCACTCTCTTTCCTTCTTCCTCTAATCCTATTAGTATAGGATAAAAATACGGTGAACCGGCGGATTACATTCTGAGGATTCGCTGTCAAAATTACATTTAGGTTTGTGGTTATGGACAGTGTTGCCGACCTAACACATTTTTTTTTCGTAGAATTTGTCATTTCCACATTCTGATCGTTTTTGAGTTGTGCCTTCAAACTTTTCTGAACTATGTTTACAGTATTCTTTACTGTTTTAGCTATTTTCTGGTTTAGTTTCTGTTTTTGTGAGTTCTGTAGTAAAAAATCTGCGATTATAATTGCAAAAAATGCCAAAACCGTTAAGTAGTCAGTGTCAGCAGCATATCTTGTCACTTATCAGTTATTTTGAACAGTAACGAGATAATGGGGCTCCTCTTTTACCATTAAACGCTGTGAGAGAGGTATGCATTAATATCTTAGTAGGTCTCACGGTTAACTGGAGTTTTTTTAGGGAGTTTCAGTTGCACTAAATATTAGTATTGGTACAGTTAGTGCAATTTCGAAAAAGTTGAAGAATAAGGAAATGTTAAAATCACCGTAGAAAAAGCGTCAACATTCAAAACGAGTAACTAATCTAGATCATCTTGATGTGAGCTTAATTTGCAATCATATATAGGAAATGTATGAAAAAAATGAGTAGATTTACATGGTAATATTGTATTTTTATCAAATTTTATTGAACTATGTCAGAACAAACGGTTAATCTTGAAAGTATTCATGAAAAACTAAAGAACATGCAGCTCTTTGATGGATGTAAAACTTCGCTTCATACATTTCTAAAAGAAATTGGTTTCAAATGGAGTAAAGATAATCCACGTAGTGACCTGATGGAACTTCCAATTTTTGAAGATGTATCGAAATATCAAAGACGAATCTCTGTTTAATTTTGTTTATTTGGATGAAACATGGATATTTCAAAATGGTACCTTGAGTCACTCATGGCAAGATGATAACAAGAGGAGTCTAAATACTACAAAAGTTGATGGAAAAAGGTGAGAGTGCTATCCGTAATACTTAGGTGCCATTAAAGTCATGTTGTCATAAATAATTGTTTTAAGACGTGTCAATATGTCAATATGTTATTGCAGATATATTGTTCTTCATGCTGGGAACAAGAATGGCTTTATTTCAGAGGCCGAATTAGTCTTTTCTTCTAAAACCAAAGGCGATTATCATGGAGAAATGAATAAAGATAACTTTTTGTTTTGGTTTGAAAAACCAGCTGTTGAAAATCTTGGAGGAGCCATCAGTTATCCATTGTCATGGATAATGCACCATAGCACAGTACACTGATGGATAAACCTCCAACTAGTGCATCGACAAAACCGAAAATGGCAAAATGGCTGACGGAACATAATCTTCCTTTTAAAAACACTATGTTGAAAAGTGAACTGCTGCTAATCGTTATTCGGTAAGCAGCAGTTAAAGGGACACGTTTGTGTTTCATAAAATCTTTTCAGGAACAAGCCTAAAAAAGAATATGTGGCAGATCGTATGCCTGAAGAGTATGGCCACAAAGTATTACATTCCCCCTCATCATTGCATATTTAATCTTATAAAAGTGATATGGGAGGTGGCCAAAAATTATTTCAATGGTCATATAGATCGAGATGGAAGAACTATTGATAACTGTTCGGATATGTGGAAAGAAGCTTTGTCAACAATTACACCACAGATCTGGATGAACAGCATCAGATATACTGGAGAAGAGATTCAAAGATGGTCGAATCGCGAAAGAGTATTTGATAGACTAGAATTCTTTAAAAATTTACTTGAACAGCGATTCGGATGCCGAAAGTTGTTTTAGTGACACTGAATAATTAAACTTTGTGTGAACTAAATGAAAAGTCCCTATGTTGACAAGCAGAAGTTTTGAAACAGATTTTTTATTAAAAGTTTGAAAAAACTTTTCGGGTTACTTTTTCATTTACAGTTTTATCTAACATACAAATGCTAAAGTCTGGGTATTTTGGTGTTGATGTGGCAACATTGCAACCTGAGTATGTCATAGATTTTGATGACGTGCAATCATTATTTCAACGAATGAGCTGTAGTTAATAATCTGTATGCGTTAGACGCTTACGGTGTTTGAATTGAAAAATTCAAATCGGGAGAAACTGTGAATGTTTATTCTTCTATCTTGATAGGTATATTTTGCTGTTTTCCTCGGCGTAGCACTAATTAAATAAAAATGTATTGTAAAGTATTCTAAAAGAGAGAATTTGACGGGAATACTAGAGTACTCTTTTACTAACTCATCTTTGACCATTGGGAGCCTACCAGAAAACCCAGATATGTCTACATTGGTTTGTACTGTTCTAAGAGTATAGTACTGATTGAACATTTGATCGCGTATTGTTATTATTTGGTTTATCTCTGCTAAAGAAACCTTTTCTGCTGATCGAGAAATTTCTATACAGGGTGTTCGGAAATAACGTTGAAATATTTTGGGAGATGACTCTAAGAATTAAAACATAAAAAAAGTTCCTAAAAACATACCCCAAAAAGTGCTTCTTAAAGGGGCTAGAGCTCCTTAAAAGAGGAACTCTGATAGTGCTTTTTTCGCAATATTCTCGAAACGGTTTACGCTAAAGTCGTGAAACTTGGTATACTTCAGTAAGTTGGAATGAGAAATCACTTTTTTTGTGTTAATAATTGAATATTTTATTCAGGGGCGTCACATACAGGGGCGTTTCCTTGATAAATGCTGCCATAACTTTTTTGTTTGTAAATGTTTTAATTTTTTTAAATCAAATTATTGGATCGCAAAGATTTTTAGGTAAAAAAGGTTCTCTTATTTAAACTCGTTAGGATAGATCATTTTCCAGAAAACTGACTTTTTTTAAATCGATGCACATGAATATCGAAATGCATCTCAATAATTAAGTAGGCGGCTGTCACTGTAAATCTTTGTCTTTGACGTTTCATAAAACTGGAACATTTACGCAATATAGTCTAGATTTTTAATTTTTAAATTGCAAAATGGCCCATTATTCCTTCGAAAAAAATGGCGAATATACATTTTATGCCGGGGAAGTGTGAAGCTAGCAGATTGTAAGCAGAGGCTTTTCCCGGATGAGTACTTCTTTGTACAGAAACATTTACAAACTTGCATAGAAGATTATGTGAAAAGAGCTTTTTCATGCCTTCCAAACATGACTGTGGAAAAAGCCGGAGCACCAGAACTGTAGAAAATAAAGAACAAGTTCTAGAAAATGTAGCAGAAAGCCCAGGAATAAGTGTCAGACGAATTGCTGTTCAAGAAGGCGTTCTTAAAAGTATCGTGTGGAATCCTAAAAGTATCGTTGTTAGAGAACGCTCTAGCCATATAATTTACGAAAGTTCAAGCCTTAAAGTCTGATGACTTGCCACAAAGAATACAGTTTTGACTATGGTTAAGGAAACAATTGCGTTTAAATACAAATTTTGTAAAGAACATTCTCTTTAAGTCAAAGCTATATTTACATGCAATGGAATTTTTAATTCTCACAGTACTCATATATGGGCGGAAGAAAATCCACATGATTTTTTTAAATTGGGGCATCAGGACAAGTTTTCTATCAATATCTCGGCAGGGATACTAGGGAATTTTTTGATTGGACTGTTTGTGCATCCCAACCATTTAAATGGACAACAGTATATGAACTCCTTGGAAAACCACTTACTGGATCTAATGGAAGATATCATATTAGTTGATATATCAGTTGAGATATGGTTTGTTTTTTATGCATGATGGGGCTCCGCCTCATTTCTCTGTAAATTTAAGAGCGTATTTAGAACGGTTATATTTAGTGCATTGACCACCACGTTCCCCAGATTTAACTCATCTCGATTACTTTCTGGGGGGATACTTGAAGGCATTGGTCTATGCTACCCCGATTGGTACTGTAGAAGAATTGTAGCAACGTGTATTTACTGAATGATTAACTCAAAAAATGTTTTTCCATACCAACTTATTGAAGTATACCGAGTTTCACGACTTTAGGATAAACCGTTTCGAAAATATTGCGGAAAACCATCTTCACAGTTCTCCCTTTAAGGTGCTCTAGCCCCTTTAAGAAGCAGTTTTTGGGATAGGTTTATAGGAACTTTTTTTATGTTTTAATTCCTAGTCCCTCTCTCGCATTTTTCTCAAAATATTTCGACGTTATTTTCGGACACCCCGTATATATATATATATATATATATATATATATATATATATATATATATATATATATATATATATATTTATATATATATATATATATATATATATATATATATATATATATATATATATATATATATATATATATATATATATATATATATATATATATATATATACTAGCTGGCCTCAACGTGATATATATATATATATATATATATATATATATATATATATATATATATATATATATGCGTATTATTTACCTATAATTTCGTATTAAGAAGAAAGTATTTTTGCTGCTGCCGTCCAGATTAGAATTCTGCCATATTTCCCACGTTTCAGAAAAAATGTTTAAAACAGTATCAGGCTTATAGAGACTCAAATGGTGGACATTTTGAAAATTTAACATAATACGTGAATCGTTTATAACGTAATATGGAGTGAAAAATTGGTGCTAGTAATTTCAACTTTTTTAACAAAACAAACGGAATGTATTTTTAACGTTTATTGTTGTTTCTCGAAAGTATCTACTACTGCTTTGGCTTTCTCGTATTTTTGGAGAATATCTCGACAAAATTCTTCGAGTTCTTTAAAACGTTCTTCCAGCACCAGTTTTTCCTGCACGACCTGTGCACTCTTCACCATACTTTTTGGGTAGAACTTCTCGTAATGCTGCATTTACACTTTTATAGAATGCATGGTGAATGCCTGGTCAGTCAATTTGCTATTGTTACGTTTCAAATCTTCAACTAACTGTTCTAATTCCTTGATTTTCGCTCTGTTATTACGTAGAAGTACATCATTTTGCTGTACTACTTCCTTGTGTTTTCCCAGCTCACCGTTTTTCAAAAATTATGGCGGAGAATGAACAGATCGTGCAGAAAAAACAGGAGCTGGAAAAACGTTTTAAAGAAGTCGAAAAATTTTGTCGAGATATTCTCCAAAAATACGAGAAAGCAATGGTAGATACGTTCGAGAAACAAAAAAAAACGCTAAAAAAACAAATCGGCGAGTACGAAAACGAAATGCATGCTGAAAATATGGACTAAACGGCTATAAAAATATTTAATTTTATTTTCAGAAAATACCAAATGAAGCAAAAACTGAATTCGGTTCGAGCCTAAATTGGGTATCCAACAAAACGTTCTGACCTTTTTAAGGAAACTTCTATTCTAAATGATGTAAAAAATCGATTTACTTGTTTTCTATAAGACATGGACTCTAATTTTAGTCTCTATACATAATTTTTAAAATCAACTTTTCAGGGTCATTCAACAAACAGCTTCATTTATTCAAAATTGAAAATTATGTCTATGTAAACTAATCAAAATACACCTTGACGAGCAATTTACATTTGAATCCAGGACGGCCCACCACTGGAATAAAATAATAACCATTTACTATAGCGCAAATTGCGGACCGGGCTGAAAGGGTTGAAGATACCTAACATAACGTAACACAGAAAGCGATTGTGTCAGCTTTTCTAAAACGGCTGAACTCCCACGATAACGGACAATCTAATTTTCATTTGATAAAATGTCGTTAGGACGCATATTGTATACACCTTCATACGTATTAAAACGCACTAAATTAAAGTTAATGTATGTAAATCAGAGAGAGAGAGAGAGAGAGAGAGAGAGAGAAAGAGATACTTAGACTATATGAAAAAAACCGAGAAGGAAACAAGAAGCAAAAAACAGAAATTTTTAAATAAATATAGGTAACTATATGCAGGCAGGCCTAACTGAGGCAAAACTAGAGGATTTTAACTTGTTTCAATGTCTTTGTATTCTGGCCGAAATCCATTTGTTTATCTATATGTTTGGTTGTAGTCAGATGGACGTATAACGTATACCCCAGGATTTTCTAGTTTGACTTTGTTCTTGGGGTTTTTCAGAATATTTGCTACAGTTTTATGTGACTTGTAGATTATTTTGATCTTGTATTTTCTTCATAATCTAACTATCCTATCTGTGATTCCTTTTACGTATGGTCCTTTATTTTCAGAATATTCATTTTGTCTGATGGCTGTAGAAATTGTTGTTAGTTTTTCCCTTTGTTTATCTTGTAGTGCCAGTTTAGAAATTAAAATGTTAGCTACGGCCCGGATTTGTGAAGGGTGATGATGAGCGAAACGCCGTATTTGATTGGAGATGCGTATTTTACTGTAATAACATAAAGCATTTGAAAATCTTTCTCGTCGTATGTCTACTGAACTGCAATTAACAAAAATACGTTGTTATATGCCTTTCGTTGATCCAGAATTAAATTGCTCCAACTAAAATACAAAAAAAAAACAACAAAAACTTTTCGAGTTTAACGTTTCACCCGAATGTTCCAATGGAAGAATTCAACCATTTGAAAATGCCAAATGATGATTTTTAATCACTTACAAGATTATCATGAAATAAATCATTCATATCCTTGGTGCTCATATTAACTCTCGGCCACTTTTGGTTTATTATTAACTGGGATTATTATGTTTTTGCTCATAACTTAAAACATTTTTTCCGCTACTATAAAATATAAACGCTAAAATGGTTATGAACAGTAACTTTTATAAGAAAATAAATTCCGCCTAGATAAAAAAATCAAAGCTTTATACATATAACTTTAATGATGAAAACGTATTATTATGCGAACGTGTATACTAAGTTCCACCACATTGAGACATGAACGATGATACAACAGTCAGGACTAAAAACTTTATATTGGTGTTGACGTTCTTGAATTATGTTACGTTACGAATTTGCGATAAATGTTGAGAATGAGTCATTTTTAATAACGATTTATTTAAGAAATTACAAAACTAAACCTTCTCACAACAAGGCTTTCAAGTAAAAAGATACATTTTATATAACTAAATCAAATTTATCATATAAAATGATTGTTAAGTGAAATATGAGTTTCCGCTGGCTACTTCGCAGATTCTCGGTATGTAACTCTTCCCTTCTTAAGTGAAGAAAATTACGGAGAAATTTTCATCGGTGGTCATTATCTGGTTTTCAATCTATTTCCTTCTTTTCTTGTCTCGTCTTTGGCACTTTTTTCAGTTTTGTGGTATCTGTTCAGTATGACGAATTAGGAAATACCTTACGAAAACTATGATACGTCCACGTACGATAATGTTGAATATTATTGATTTGGTGTTTTCTTCGTTAACTTATTTTATTGAAGTTAACTGATTTGCCATGTCTTTTAGTTTATAGATGTTTTCGAAGCTTATTTTTGTTAAGTTGGGTGTACTATATAGTTTTTATCTCGTTCAATATTATTTCAGGTCAGATTAGTAGAGGGTTTTCCTCTTGAATTTTGATATATTTGCACAGGTTTCGAAATTTACGGTTAATTTACAATCTTAACAACGAAATTTGTATTAGAGTTGGTTGATTGGTTTTTATATATTGGTCGATTTGGCATTAATGCATATGTTTGTTTTACATATTCTTAAAAAAGCTTATTGATACTTTTAGTTGTATTTCTGTTCGAAATTGTTACATATCTTGTATTTTAAAATATTTTTTCAAATTTATATTTTATGTTTTCGGTGTCTCCTTCAGTTAATATCACCTGATTTTTAACTGAATTTAAAGATCTTTCCGATAGTGATATCCTAAAAATTCGATTTTCTGCAGATATATGATCTGTTTTTAGATCTTCTGAGTCTTCTGCATTGGATTTGTCTGGAGCTTTAATTTGTATATCAGATATAATGTTTACATTTTTTTATTCTTCTGATTCTGATCCTAAAATTTCTTTTATCTTGGATTTTTCAAAGTCGCGGAGGTTTTCTCTGGTTTAAATTAGTTCTTCTATCAGGCTTTCAATAACACCGGGTTTGTTAGCTGTCGATTCATTTTCGATAGCATTTAAATCAATGTTAGTTGGGTTTCTAGATAAGACATCCACTATTTGAATATCTGCTCTATTTTTTTCAAAGTTCTCTATGGTGAAAAAATCGTTAAGGTTGGGTTCAAAAGGTTCGACCAGTATTGGCTCACATTACGAATACAGCCTGGTCTTTTAAGTTTTGAATTTCGACATGGGCTATTCCGTTTTGTGAAGGTGATATTATTTATGGTATAAAGAAGTTGTTGACGTTTAGTAATAATTTCGCCACAATAAATACTAACAGGTACATTTTGAATCGTCTTTTCGTTAGGATTTATTGAAAAGAAGAAATGTACTTCTTCAGGTTGGCGATACTTAAAAGAAATTCCATTTACGGGCCAATTAGTTTTTTGTTGTGTAAATCAATATTAAAATTCATATACATTAAATCTGTGTTTCTGCGGTGTCGACCTTGATAAAATTTTCATTGAAATGAGAGTTTTCGACGTAATTCTTGTTGAGATTTTGGGCTTCAAAGCTTTCTTGTTCTATGAACATATTATGATCACGACATCATGATCGTCTTCTTGGTAATACCCTGATTCGCACCAATAGCTATTATCGAATTCGCTAGGGTCTTCGTCACATTCGTTAATAAATAATTCTTTGAAAGTAAAATTAAGTTGAAGATTTTGTCTAAAATTTTGCTTGACATAGTTGAAGGATTTCGAGAGTTTTGACATATGTTTTGTTTTTGGTAGTCGATTTTAAGGTGTATTTCTACTTGGTTTGAATACATTTTGTGGTGTGCCAAAACCTACTCTATTTGTAGGAAATCATTTTGGTGGAAGTGGTCTTGGATTTATATAAATTGGTTGGTAGAGCCAGACAAATTTTTGGAGAAAATTTGGTCTAGGTGCGTCTTGATTTTCGGAAAAATCCCTTAGAAAATTATTTTGATTTTTTTTATTTTATGGTTCTGAAAGTTTGCTTAGGGAGATTTGTTGTATTTTAAAAATTTGGGGTATTTTGGAAATGTTGACTTTTTTGTGTGAATCTGGTTTTTGATTGAACTGTGCGATTTCTTAATTTTTGTTAAAGTCGTTCCTATTTCCGTACAATTGTTCGAAATTATTAGATTCGTTTACGAACGCCATTACACCTTCCAACAATTTGGGTTTCTTTAAATACATGTTGTTTCTTAACGTACCGTGACATCCTGCTATAAGGCTGCTTAAGGGCGTTTTGTCATAATGATTGATTTGACATATATGTTTATTTGAAAGTGTTATATCATTACTTATTCTGTTGAATCACGTAACTTTTATGAAGCTGGATTCAAGTGCCAAAACTTTAAAGATGTTCACCTTTAAATGATCTAGATCTAGTTAGTTCTTGATTAAGCCAATATATATATCCCGTCTATTGGAAAAGCTCTGGATGAGAGGTGGTTGTAGTTTGTCCCAATCGTTTAATTCTAATCTATTACCTACCATTAATTCCACTTTACTTACTAACTAACTTGTATACATTCAAAAATGTGTTGTTTAATGTCTTCATCATTTACTTCGTGATATTTCAATATTAATGTTTCACATCTTTGAACAAATTTATTTAATTTATTGCTATCGCCATCGTAAGGTTTAATGTTTTTAAGTTTGGTTTTGAAAAGATTCCAATTTATTTCATTGCTACTTTGCATGTTTATTTTTGCAGAATTTTCGCTGATAAATTGTTTAATGGATTAACAATGAAATCTAATCTGTTCATGTACGATTTGTTTCAACATTTTCGTTTTTTTTTAATTTTAATTTTAACTATCCCTATCTGAAATCCTTATACAAATGGTTTTAGGAGGAGCAAAAAGGAAAGGCACTTTGTTGGTTTTTCGTCCGTATTTTCTGTCCTTTTCCTGATTTCTTCTTCTACGCCTGTGGCGGTGGTGAAGTTAGATTCGTCGAGTTTCATTCATGAATCGTTCTCTATTGATTCACTTCAACAGTTTTTTTCTGGACTCTCCTCGAATGTAGCTCGCGACGGTATAGTTCTGCAGTAACTATCGGTACAGGTATAGTATCGACGGTATAGTTCTGCAGTAACTACAGTAACTATCGATACAGCAAATGGTTCTTCAAGAGATTCTTTGATTGTGTTGAGGGGTTGAAACCGCCAATTTCGGATTTAACGCATAATGCGAATCTCAAAAGGAAATCACATGATCCTACCAATTGCGCCAAATAAATGTTGAGATCGACGAGAGTTAATTTTTAAAACAGTTTATTTAAGAAATTGCAAAACTAAACCTTCTCACAACAAGGCTTCAAAGAAAAAATATACATTATATGCAACTAAATTGAATTTATAATACAAAAATAATTGTTAAGTGTAGTATGAGTTTACGCTGGCTACTTTGCAGATTCTCGGTATTTAACGCGCTCGTAAATCAAATATTTAATAT
This sequence comes from Cosmopolites sordidus, assembly GCA_031761425.1. Classification (NCBI taxonomy): domain Eukaryota; kingdom Metazoa; phylum Arthropoda; class Insecta; order Coleoptera; family Curculionidae; genus Cosmopolites; species Cosmopolites sordidus. Next base: position 38,118 of record JARFXV010001464.1, on the reverse strand, counting down.
ATAAATATTCTTTAAATATATTAATTAAATATGATAATTTTTTACCCATGTTTAACTTGCGAATGTCAATACATCTTTAACCTGCAATATTATTTTTTTAACTGTTAGAAACAATCTATAGCAATTATTTATCCATATTTCCTCGCATATCTGAAAATATTGTAGAAAGAATAGTTAACCATTGTTGATATATATATTTAACATCAGGAATAACAAAGTAATACAGGAAATCATTTTCCAAAAGGCATATCACGATATAAATTTGAAGTAAAACATTCTAATAACACAGCTTATGTAATATAAAATGACAGATTCAATCAATATAACGAAATACATTTTATTCATCAAAATACGCACCAGCTGACTGAATAGTGTTTTACCAAGGGAATTCTGATACAAAAATACATTTATCAACTAAGGCTTATTCTTTGGGGAATTCAAAGTTTCCAAAACTTCTTTTTTTCAACTTAGGCTTAACTATGAAATGTTTTTTTTCCGGGTATAGTACGTCGAACTTTGAATCAGCTTGTAAATATGTGGAAAATATAAAGGGTGTTACATAAACTTTAAAACACTTAAACGTTCATATAAATGATCTATATTTTTATTAAATGTTTGTCAATTTTTCAACATTTCTTCACTATCAGATAAATATGATTCTCCATTGTCGTATAGTACCTTACCGACCTATATTACACTTACAATACTTATTTCTACCGTACGACGTAAGACCGTTGAGTTAAGTTGAATCATCATAATTCATCAATTACTGCTGCTTCCCGTGTGGCTTACATTTTTACATCACTCTATTGAATATTTCTCTCTTTTTCAGCATTTCTAGCTTCTTCTTGCCTAATTTGTTTTGATCTACTTTTTCTGTTACTGTCCGGTACTTTCGCCTCGTGTACACTTTGAATAATTTCTCTACCGTTTTTCAATTTATATGATACAACCATCCTAATTGCCATTTTTCGAATTTGTATTAAAATTAACTTTATGTTTAGCTATTTTTTTTTCTTTATTATTTCAAATGTTTTCTTTTAAAAACCACATCTCTGAAACATTAATTTCCATTTAGTTATACGTGTAAGCGTTTATGATTTGTATGATTTGTAATTTTTCAACAGTCAACAGTCAACAGTCAAAATTAAGAAAGTACAAGTAGAAAAAAATGATTCACTTCCTCTCGTGGTGACCGTGAAGTTAGGGTCATCTGCCTAGCCAAGAAAAACCAAAAAAGCTACAAAAATTGAATGATTACTGGAGGTGAATTAAATAAATATAATTTCTTTCTTAATCATTCTTTTTATGATTATTTTAATGTTATACAAACTCACTTCTCTGGCAATTAAACGCTTCAAATTAGACACAACAAATTAAAATTACTTTATGAAAACTTTGAAACATCCAGTGATCACAATGGTAAGGTTTGGTATATTTACCAAAGGTACGAAACGTCTTTATATAGTCGAGAGCACAACGAGACAAGACCAGTACAAACGAGAACTGGAAACTAATTCGCTGCTTTAGCTTGTTGAATGGTTCCCTACTAGTGAGAAATACGCGTTATGCATAATTTAGCCGTATGTCATAAATTTATATGTGCAATGACATTCCTGACTCTAAATATATCAAGGTTTTGCCTCGAAGCGGATACACATTATTGAATTTTCTTTGTGAAAGATATGAGCATTTGAGTGATAAATATCTCAAATTAAACGAAAATAACAATCGAGATTCGTTGCAATCGTTGCAATGGAAGGCTGCTAAGCCTGTTGAATATGAAGGATATGCCCTCTCCTTTTCCGTTTCTGTGCGCTGTTCATTTTTCTTCGTTCAAGTGGTACTGAATAGAGTATGGTTGTCTCTTTGAGTGCGTTAGAAAAAGACAGGTATAAAATTTTGTTCCAACTAATTAAATGTATATGATTAATTCCATTTTTCCTCTGACTTCTCTTGGGTCCACAGCTCAACTCTCTTTTTTCGCAGTTTTCGAAGAGGCTATTTTGCTGGGAGATTATCACCGGATTTTCGTTGTACGCATTGTGGAAGTGAAAGGTCTCGGTTTTTCCCTGAAACTTTGTGGTGAAGGGTCTGAATGATGTCATAATTTTGTTTATCATATTTTTACGGATTTGAACCTCTAGGTCGCAGCTATAAGACCGAGTGTCTTTAGTTATATGTTAGTTTGATTGACGGTCTTATGGGTACTCCTTTTGGGTAGATTTGGACACCCAACTCAAGTGAGGGTCACTAAAGCTAGAACAGTACGTGCGTGGTCATCGATCATTTTCAAAAGACATTTTGTGTGAGCCTCCTTTATTTTATCTTTACTTTTACTTTTTAATTTGAGTTCTGCGATGGCCACGTAAGTGAACATAAATATGATTGATATATTATTTATATGGTTAGTATTGATAACTTACTTAGTACTATAGTTAGTAAACTTATGGTAAATTTCGCCGTTGTAGTGGTGAGCTGGGTGAACTAGAGCGAATTCCTAAAATATCGTAGGGACTTTCTCATGCATATTCTGTGGCAAGGCCAGTGGCGTTCATAACCCAACTCTACTGTCCAGTTGATCTGGGCTAAGGGATCATAATTTGCAAGCAGGCTTAACAGTCTACTTTAGCTATCATCTGCTCATCGGCTGTGTATAGTTGTGAACGTCATTGTAAGTCACAACCCCCTTTTAAATGAAAATATATTTATTTTATTTTCCTTTATTCTGTTTTTCTTTCTACACACTAATGAAGTGCGTTACAAACTATAGATCTTGTTTGCGTATTGTTACCTCCTATTTTGTTCTAAAATAGCTTTTATCGACCCCTCTATGAAAACGTAGTACTTCATAATAGTCATGAGAATTCACCTAGATGGAGAGCAGGATGTTCTTTGTATTAATTCTTGTTTTTGTCGGTTTATTGTGTACTCATTATCGTTAATGTAACAGCATTAATGTCGAAAACACTAATGCAAAATTTGGCAAGCCATTTTTGACATATCTATTCTGTTAAGCCGTCATCCTCAGATACATGCAAATTTTATTATGAATCTCAACATTTCATCTAATTTAAAAACAATAACTAAATATAAAATATAAAAAAAAATATAACAATAATAAATATAAAAAAGCTAGTCAAAACGCATAAAAGTTTTATTTGCTTATCGTATTTACAGGAACATTTTTAGGAAAGTTGAATTTGTTGAAAGTTGAATTTTAGAAGCATAATATCGCGTCGATGTAATCAGGAGGGAATAAAGCAAAATAACTTCTTTTTCAACCCAATATTTCCACTGAAAACGTTAACACAAAAATTACCGAACCGTAAAAAGCACTAAAAACTAATATAAAGGTATATTTTATGTATAATTAATATAAACGGCAGAGTAGATTTCTCATTAATTTAAAATTAATTTTGGCTTTTGAATTATAAATTGGGAATGAATTACAAATAGAAACTAAACATTTTAATGGAAAAATAATATCAATTGCGTTACATGCACAGGCAACTAAAAGCATATATTTTGTAGCCATTTATTACGCTTGATTAAATAATCATTTCAATCTAAATTTATACATATATAAGTATGCATAACCCAGAACATATGCCTTAAATCACGGTTAGGAAACTGATTAAGTCTGGGCATTTTTTACAAATTATTTAATAACATCTAATACTTCCAATCTCAAGATTGGAGAAACTTGAGTCCATCTACGTTTAATAGGAGAGATAGAAAACAATGACAGTTGTCGACGAGACGTAATAATTTATTCACAACATTCAAGGCACAGTTAGGGAATTACAGATTTTTCAGCCATCGACAAGATGTGCAATGGAATATTCTAACACGAATATCTCATAAACGGCATGGGATATCGATATTGACCAAGGATACCTTTTTTACGTGGGAATTACGACTCTTCTCTGTTTTGAAGTCAAAATATTCCCAGCTTTAAAAGGTAAAAAAATATGAGCGAGTTAATTCCTCACAAAGTAGGTAGCGAGCACCCTCTAGAATCTAGGCTCAAACTAGGCTACCAAATTCGGATTTGTCACCCGTGAAAACATGACTACCCCGATTTTGAACCTGATATCTTCAACCGTTTTAAAATTATCTCAATTTTTCTAAAATTTTGTTTTACTTTTAACACCCTGTATCTTTTTAATAGCTAACATTTTCAAGACAAGTTTCCAACAAGTTTCAACAAGTTTACCTACAACTTGTTTGAACAATAAATTTAACACATATTCAAAATACAACCATTTTCGCGGAAAACAAACCAGAACTAATGGAAAGCTTCTTAACAATTGGTAACGTAACATCGTTGTACTTATTTCGATCGAAGGATTTCACTGAGTCTTATAGTTTCATTGAGTCTTATAGTTATTAATTCCACACGTTTCGGCATACATTTGGTTTATTTTAATTTAATGTCAAAGTTAAAATTACTGGCACTAATTTTTGAGATCATAATACAGTTTAAACACTTCACGTCAAATTGAGAAACACATGATTTTTTCCATAGGTTTCGGCATTAATTTTGTTTTTGTTACAAAAGAAAAACTTGAAAACTTAATTGTGGTTAATGTCAAAGTTAAAATTACTAGTATTAATTTTTTTCCATCATAATACGTTTTTAACGATTCCCTTGCCATTGAGAAAAACGTTTTTCGTTCACACTTTTCATGCTATACCTTTCTGTCTTCATTCTTTTCATGTGACAATAGCATTATGTCAATGGGTACTATTTATTCCCTTATTATTTCGTTTCTGGCTTTTGGCGTTTCTTATGGTATGGATGCCATAAGAGTGTTATGGCAATGTCTGTGTGTTTTTGTCATTGTTCCCATACCTTTGCTCTATGTAGTGCTAGGCTTCCCACTATAGTCTAATATAGCTTGCGTTTAATGTTATTGCCATATTTCCATATTTTCATATTCATTTCCATATTGCCATGCTTCCCTGCCTTTTCCAGACGCAGTTCACAAGCGACTAAATTGTTTTCGCCGAAGATGAGGACTATACCTGCTATATGCCTCGAAAGTTAACCGAAGAACATAAAAAGGGAAACTTCAAATAAATTTCAAGAAAGCCGAATACGTGGTGGTTGGTGGAGAGAAAAAGACTTAAAGTCAAAGTAAATTGACAAAGCTAGTTTGGAATAATTATGGCCACTAAAGACGGAAGTGAAGAGGAAATAAGACATGATTAATTGATTTATAAAATTAACTGTTTAAAGTATCCACCATCCCATTCCTCGTAAAGGAAGCATCGTCGGTTAAGAAGATATTAGTTAGTCAAATACTTACCTTCCTCGAAATTTTGGAAAGCTTCTCTGTAAATAAGAAGCATGTCACGATAATTGCTCTGCTTATCCGCATCTTACGAATCTAAAAAACATTTAACTGGATGTTTTACCATCAAATTTTACGTACGTTCTGTAACCAATGCATCAAGGTGTTATTAACAGTTTGAAAGTTTATTATCGATGACAGCTTATGATTAGTAATCTTAAGTGCATTGAACATAACACACTAATAGCAATAAATAATCCATGCTATTGAAATGGGTTCTAAAGCTTGGCAACAGGTTTCCCAAAAAACAATTAGAAATTGTTTCAAACATGCATGACCCTCCCTTTGCGAGTTCGATGAGGACGATGACTTGTCTCTCACCCAATGGCTTATTAAACAAGCTGAGGAGGACGAGAACAACCTGCCTTTAAGTGTCTGGCTTACTAATATTAACTTTAACTTGTAAAAATTATATGCCACTATAGTAGACGCTTTTATTGATGCGTATAACGACCTTGCGATAACGGTATGCTTACCGACTAGGAGATAACGGCGCAGATTGGTGGAGCTGAACAGCAGAAGAAGATGTAGGAGTACCGTTAGAAGAAATGCTCTCAACTTTTTATGATGCCATAACAAGGACAAAAAACGTAAAACGTAAAAACGCCCAACAGAAGAGGACATTTTGACCGCAGAACTTGAAAAACAAATGAATTTACAACAATATATTCTTGTAAATCATCAAAAGCAAACTCATATTAAAAACTTTTTTACAAAGTATTTTTACTTTTTTTTGTGTATTTTTAGAGTAGATTTTAAGTTATAATTTTTTTTTTAATTTTGTTCTTGCTTCCATTATTATACGTAAATTGTATTGTTGTCAAGAATTAATAAAAACCATAAAATGCACACACAAACATATATTATGAACATGGGTCCGGAAATTTAATACACATCATCATCCTTCTGGTTGCCATAATCTGATAGAATATCAAGTCCTACAATCATCCAGTAGCGGAGCTCTAGGATTTCGCTTCTTAATAAATACTTAAATACTTAAATTTTTCGACACAGACTACTATTCTTTACAAAGAGTGTATCTTGACATATTTCTCTCTCGGTTTCTAGGTCTCGGTTTCATAGAAAACTTGACATAATAAAATAACTAATACAATGAAATCAACATACCGATGAAAATAAATAATTTACTTAAACGTCAGATTAACAAAACTTCAGTGGCACTTAGTTTTCGATGTGTTAGTCATTAGCAACATCACAACATCATAACATAGCATTGTTACTTTACAATACATTAGGGGGCAAGACAGAAATATGTATAAGTATACTAATGCAAAATTAGCCGATATTCACCATACATTACGGAACGGCCAAGTGTAATGTCAGAAGAATAAGACCTTTGTACCAGGCTGCATTTCCACTACGCATATATCCTAGTAGAATTATGTTTCCTGATGTTTATCGGAGTTTAAGCGAACAGGGTAATTTCAAAGTGCAAGTACAAGATAAAAATTGTTGCCCAGAAATCCTTTCACTACAGTTATACTTCCACTTCCTTAATACTTTCATGCTGCTAATAATAATTTTTCTTGAAAACGGAAATCACCTTGAAGCTTCCTTTTGTGAGTTCCAATAAATATACCATCTTTTAATTTTGCATCACTTAATTGAGGAAATATTTCTTTTAGGTACTTGAAATCATTAGCTCCTTTGTCTTTGGCTTTGACAAAGTTTATCATTAGTCCAAACTTAATAATGAAAGGAGAAGAAGCACCTTTTTTGGATTAACAAAGGGGATAGGGATAGGGGACAGGTTCAAAAGAACTTTAATAAGGCCAGTTTTTTTTACCAGTTTATGTATATATATATATATATATATATATATATATATATATATATATATATATATATATATATATATATATATATATATATATATATATATATAACATATATATATATATATATATATATATATATATATATATATATATATATATATATATATATATATATATATATATATATATATATATATATATTTACTGCATTATATATGTTGCCTTTGGAAAGACAATGAGTGTATCCAGAAGTAGGATTCATAATACTAAAAGCACTGCTGAATAATATAAAACAATATATATATAAGTGAATAATAATGAAATATAAGTGAAATTCAAATTCAAGGAGGACTAAACGATAGAAACGAATAGAAGATATGATAGTCATATTATATCGTTAAACAAAAAATAACCTGGTTAAACAGTAAATGCCCACCAATCTTTGACTACACTGAAACAAATTGACAAATATATTCGCATAATATGTAGACCTACTCATGTTAACATCATTATACATTGACTTACATGGTTTAGTATTAAAATAAGCCTAATTAACATAAGGAAAATTAAACCGAAAGATGCATCCTAAAACAAAGAAATAATAAATTCTATATTCAAGATCCCATAATAAGAAATCTGTATGACACAGACTATGGTAAAAACAAATACAAATGAGCACAGATGATAAAATAGCACCAGAAAAATTGATAGCTATATAAACAGCTCTAAACAAAGCACGCGAAGCATCTCTAAGAAAAAGATTGACCAATGGAAGTCCGAAGAATCTAAACACCATGGGTTAATGAAAACTCGGGGAATTGGGTAGATGCTCACAGCAGCATAAATGGAGTCATGCGTAGAGGCTGTCGTTCTAATTTGACATAGCTGAGTAAAAGCAGCTTTCATATTAGTCCACTGTTTGTTTTACGCATTCCAGTATTTTTATCATTTTTTAATCAATGCAAATTAAAATTATAAATAATATTCACATAGTAATTATCATGTAATTCGTTCGAGACCAAGTACACTTAACGAAAACACGTTAACCCTTAAATTTTTAATAACTGCGGCCGGGTTTGTCATCTTAATATTTCCTCGTTAATACATCTCCATTTCAACTTAATATTATTAATTAATTACGCTTTTATTAAAGGAGTTTTGCATAACCAATTGAGTTTGTTGTTAAATGAAAATTCTTTGAAATTACCATTTATGGTAAATATATGGTAATTTTATAATTAGCACTTTCCTAAAATATTTGTCTTAGAAATATTTGATATGCGTGGAAAAAATTCGATATAACAATTTAAGGAGAATGGTTTGGAACTTATGAAAAACATACAATTTTAATACGTGTCATTAGCCTACATTTACAACAAACTCTATTGTAAATATACAATAAAATTAAACTAATGTAAATATACAATAAAGTGGAAAATGAAGGTGTAGTACAAAGAAGCGCATATATATTATGTACTTCAGAGACTGATTGCAGGCGACTTGCCAAATTTCATTGCAAAAAGTGCATGCAAAACGTGTCAAGTTTGTGTGCAATTCATATTTGAGTAATGGTTCAGAAATAGTTGTCGAATAATATACTGATCTTAGTATGTACCTTTTTCATGTTTTTTTAGTGCGTCTGAACTTTAAATTTAAATATAGCAACATCCAAATACCAGATGCCTCGAAACTATTGATTTTATGTGAAATAACATTCAAAGGCATTAATGTTTGAAAGCAATGTCCTGACAAATGTCCGCCACGCTACTTCTGATAAAGAGGATTCGGTCAATCTAATGTCTCACCACGTTTTCAAACAATTGGTATCCTTATGTCCGCAATTGTTCTATTTATCTTCGTTTCCATCTCGCCAATTGTTGCTGGTTTATAAGCATAAACCAAATATTTACCATAACTCCAATAGAAAATAATCTAAAGGCGTTAAATCACATGACGTTGGAGCCTAATTAACAGATTTTGGAATATTTTTAAAAAAAATTTGACATTTTTTGTCATTTTCGACAATTTACAAACGTTGCTCTGATGTTACATGTTCCATGATGATTTGACAAACTATTTTGAATAATTTTGATACTAGAGGTACATACACATATTCGTTCGTGATGTTTCGCGAAGAGAATAATAAATCAGACTATTAGTCTAATTTATCTTATGGAATGCATACGATAGTTTGTGTTCTGTTTGTTGGGAACGTACAGACATCTCCGGCAAATACGGTGCTGTAGCGATCATTTTCGTCATATGTTAGGTCAAAAAATCACGCACAATTAGAACCGTATGAGATAGCGTGTTTCATGCCCAGAATTTTAACTAAAATGTTTTGAGATGATGCCTAAGATATGTCAAGGTCTTCTGTTATATCTCTCATGCCAACATGACGAATTTCTAGACGTTTTTTTAAATTCTCTCTATGTTATCGTCATCAATACATGACCGGCTGGAATGGGGTAAGTTTTCAACGATCTTACGGCTTTCACTAAATGCTCTATTCCACTCAGCCAATACTCTGGTTCTTGAGATAGCAGAATTCCCATAGGCTATCTGCAACATTCTTAATGCATATGTTACAGAAATCCCATTGGAAACACAAAATTTCACACACATTTTTTGTTGAATTATTTTATACATAGTAAACATAGGCAGAGTACCTTTTCGTGACACAAACCTGTCAAATACACACTAATTGATATATCGCGCTTAAACACATGCGGTTTTATCAACCTAAGAAAAGAAAATACCGACTTATAAACCGCGCGCGGTTTAAATGACTCAATCCCGGTCAATTTTGATCACCTGGTATTCTCAAAAAAGCTTAAAATAAGTCCCTTTCAGAACGACAAACACTGAAATTATTTTAAATAATATTTTCTGTGATTTACACAGAGTCGTAATGAAATTCAATCCCCAAGAATTCCTGTCACCCACGTGACGAGTGATTTATATAAACGTTCATTTTTATGTGAAATTATGTAAACGTGGCATCATTCAAAATATGACAAAAAAAATTCTTGGATCTGCTATAAAGATTTGTTCGCCGTGTCTTTAATTTATCGGTTTTTCTTTTTAAGAATTCTGCTAGTTTCTATGCTTCTTGAGTAACAAAAATTATTTTAAAAGCACCCCTTAAACACATTTTATTATTTAATAGAAATAGTTTTCGTTGTTAAAAAAATCTTCGAAATGTGCTTCTCTTCTTCTTTTTTCCTCCCATGGCATCTGCTAAGATGAAGTTATTTTAATATTTTTTTTGCATTAGGTTCAAAATAATTCAGGACTGGTGAAACGTTATGTTTATTTCCGTTGTTAGTGATAAACTGTGTATATAATTAAAAAAAAAAACAAAATTATTTATAAAAACTGAAAAAGACTCACGTGGGTTTCGAGATTAAGTGAAGGCTCTGTATATATGTACACACAAGCATATATTTTCGATATGTAGTAAAAGTAGTTTTGTATCAGGGTTTCGTCAGTTTATCTCATCGTGTTTGAGCGAAACTGTATTCTAGGATACGATGCTGTATAGTAATTACGGTTAAATATTTCTTTTCTCATTTAGTTCATTTTATGTAAAAATAGTTGAGAATTATAAATGAAGCGTAGTTAATTAAAAGGCGTATACTTTTTTTGTAATAAATTACAAGTAATTGCTCACCCACAATCATAACTGATTTTTGTTGCTGTACGAATAAGCTGAACAAAAAATTTCCTACGACATAATATTGTTCAGTCGTATCAGTATTTACAAATAAACGAAGCCAAGTTTACCTAATGTAAATATTGTAGCATTTATGTTTTTTAATTAGTGGCGGTTTCGAGCATTCTCACAAATTATGAATAACGGTTTTATTAATGCAGTTTCGCAATAAAGGGGGTCCAAAATTCGACCACAATGTATCTCCGCAATGTTTCAGCAGCGATTTTGCAATCTACGGTGTTTTGGTCTTTAATTAAAAATTCTCGAATCATACAAAATTCAATTTAGTCTTTATTTATGTTATATTTTTAATTGGCGAGTAAGGAGATTATTTATCTTTACAATATTAATGCGAATTCCATTGATTTTTAATGTTAAAACGAACGCGCTTGAACTATAAGGTGATTTTAACAGATGGAAAGACCATTCGATCAAACTTTCACATACATTTGACATAAAATCTTTAATTTCTCAGATAAATTATAATATTATATAAAACGTATGTCATTATATCATCATCATCACTCATTCATTGTCCATCCACTTGATAATGTCATCAGACCATCGTGTCTTCGGTATTTTTCATGGACGTTTATGATCAAGCGGTATCCATCCCAGAATTGTTTTGGTCTATCTGTCTTCAGATCGCCTCGCTGTATGGCCTGCTCACCTCCATTTCAATTCCTTTACTCTTTCAATGATGTCACATACTTTCGTTTGTTCTGTGATCGATATGCAGATTTTTCTATGCGGCTTTGCCAAGTATACACCTTTCCATTCCCCTCTGTGCTACCCTATGTTTTGAACTTATTCTGATGTGAGTATCCATGGTTCACTTCCGTATGTCAGAACGGGCGAAACGCACTAATCAAAGACTTTTCTATTCAGACAAAGTAGGAGCTTGTTCTTAAATACTATGTTGAGCTTGCCAAATGCCTGCCAGTCACATTTAACAAGCCGTTCCATTTCCCAGGTGGTATATCCTCCATTGAAGTTATCTGTCCAAGATATATGTAGTGATGCACAGTATCCAAATCTCTTGCCAAAACAGAAATTCTTCTACCTCGGCAAATTTATTGAATATGACCTGAGCCTATTATCATGTTTATTCTGTAGCCCATCTGGGTCTTGTGAGAGAATAATGATGTCATCTAAGAAACTAAGATGGCTTAAGTATGCACCATTGATTTTTGTTCCATCCTGTTGTATTGTGTGCAACTTTTTGCCTGAGTGCTGTTATATGTGTTACAGACGCAAAACACCGTGTCTCAGACCGGGTGCGTTTGCTAACGCTATGAAATTGATGATACGCGATTTATCTTGGCATTTGAAAAGTATATTTTTTGGTAAGAATGTTTCTAATATTATATTAGATTTATATAATTATCAATTTATATTTAGATACAGACTACGAGAAAGACCAAGAAAGGGTTTTGGGAAGGGATAATAGAACAAAATGGAGCAAACATTGTCCTTCCAAAAATGTAAGAACCAGGACAGAAAATTTAACATTTCACACATTTCAAACTTCTGTTAAAATATGGCATAAAATAAAATAAGCATAAACAGAGAATTTCAGTCGCAGCAGGGACATATATCCTACAAATATGGATGAAATAAGCGCTTATTGGTCCATTATATCTTGCAGGAGTGAAAAAGGCCAACCATCTAAATTCTGAAAACCTTTGCAAGACAGACGGATATGGAATTGAAGTATTTTGTCTCACGATGAATCTCAGAAGGTTCCGCACACTACTAAGCTTTATTCGTTTTGATAATATTAAAACGCGTAAAGAAAGGCTTGCTTTAGATAAGTTAGTCCCCATAAGGAATATTTTCGACCATTTTAATCAAAATTTGAAACAATGTTATAGCCATTTTGACCACGTCACAGTTTACGAAAAGCTGGAAGTTTTCAGAGGTAGATGTGGGTTTGGCAATACATATTAAAACAAACCAAATAGGTATGGTATTAAAATATTTGCAATATCTGATGCGAAAATGTTTTACACTCGTCAAATAGAAGTTTATATAGGACAGCAAAAAAATGGCCCATATAAGTTAGAAACAAGTGCCAAGGCAGTGGTTGAAAGACTTTGTCAATATATTTTTTAAACAAACTGGAATGTAACCACTGGTAATTGGTTTTATACTATTCTTCTTGTTTATTCTCTTAAGGATAATGGACTCACCTTCATTGGAGCAATGAGAAAAAATAAGCTAGAAATTCCTGATATGTTTACACAGAGGAATGAACGTCCAGTAGGATCTAGTATGTTCGGATTTAGCTGCGGGGGTACGTTAGGATCGTACATCCCAATGAAAAATAAGTATGTGCTGTTATGTTCTGCAATGCAGAGAGGGGATGATGTAAATGGTATAGCTGGGAAACCTGAAATAATTTACAGATATAACGAAACAAAGGGAGGAGTTGACATAGGAGGAGTTGACGCTCGTACGACAAGAAGGTGACCCATGGTTACATTTTATAGTGCGCTAAATATTGCAGGGATTAATTCCTTTCTAATTTATAATAGAAAAAATTTTAACTCGACATTGACCAGAAAAGAATTTTTGGTAAAATTGTCATCCTTTGCTATATAACCATCGGACAAATCGTACCATGCTCAGTAATATCCCCAAAACTACGACTCTGCGAGGACGTTTGTAACTTATGGGCCGAAGAAATCCAAAATTTGTCTCCTCCAGGAACCGTGGGAAGGTGTGTAGTTGGAGCTGGAGCTATTGTAGCTGGAGAAAAAAGAAAAACAAAATATTCTTGCAAAGTCTGCGCTAAATTTATGTATCTAGAGCAATAATCAGTGTATGTTCTTAGTGCTACGCAAATGCTCACTAATATTTTTACTTTATTTAATGACCTGCATGCTATGTTTGAGAATGAAACTTTTCTATGCAAAAATAGGTTACTTTATGTATAGGGATAATTTATTTCTTTTGGTTAAGGTTTTATGAGCGTTATTTATTTTTGTTATTCAAATATATAGATAGGGTGAGCCATTATTTTGCTTATTTCCTGTCTATGTAAAAATTATGTTATTTGTATTATAAAAGTATTTTGAAAATACTACAGAATATATATATATATATATATATATATATATATATATATATATATATATATATATATATATATATATATATATATATATATATATAGTCACGAACGGTTTCGCACAGTCTGACTGCTGCGACCGTTTACCGCAGGATGGCCTCCATTCGACATGGTCAATTTAAATGGTCATGGATTTAGCCATTACTTAATCCGCTTTTCAGGTGTCCAGCTTGAGCCCAACTGATGACGGCTTAAGGCCAGAAACCGGTCTTGGGACGCTTGCTGGTGCTTTGGATAGCGGATGAAGGAATAACAAAGCATGACGTGGAGCACGAGTAAACTTTCTTTGCTTTTTAATATATATATTGAGTTGCTCTCGAAATTATTTCCAATTTTTAATTCTTGTATTTATATACGTATTTTTTTTTAACTGGTCTCTAAGACCCTATGCGCCCACTGGTGTAATTAAATTTGACGCGACCACTGAAGGGTTAATAGTCCATGCTTAAGCGGGATATAGCAATACGGAAAAAACTAAAGTTTTTACTTTCTATTTCATTGTGTTCTGTGTTATGCCCCCATCCCTTCAGATCTTCTGCAAATTTCGTACTGTATTTCCTGCCATTTCGCGTCTTCTTCTAATCTCATGAGACTTAAACTATCTTAAATTGCCCTATTTGACTGATGCGACTAGCCCGTAAAGACGGCTTTCATCCCTAATTTGTTTATTAATTAAGATCCGTTCCTCAGCTAATCTTGTAAAAAGTGTAGTACTATCGGCATATCTTATAATAAATCCCCCTATCGGAGATCTCCCCTAGCCGATACGATTGGGGAATTTATTTTACCTTTGCAATTTTTAACTCAGAAATAATTTTTCTTCATCTTCATCTGAGTATCTCTAAAGGGCATTTTGATAGATTAGATAGACTCTGTTATAAGAATCATGATCACGATCTTGAAACAATATAAATACAAAACTAAGCTACATAGTAATTTTTAAGTAATTTTTTTTCCACAACCTAAAGGCGTGAAAACAAACCTTTATTAAAAATCTCCCATATTTTCGCCTTTGCGTTTTTTATGTAAGTCTATAGAACCTTTTTTCTAACGACATAATTTAATTTGGCCAACTTGTTAATTAACAAATAAGCCGAGCCAAGTTTGCGTAATGAAAATACGTCACCGCTTATATTTTTTAATAAACGACGGTGACCGTGCAGGCCACCTTAATCCCTTTAGATTAATATTTTTGAATTTTCTCTCGCTCGAATTATTAATAACGTTTTCATTATTATAATTTTATATAAGGGAAGTTCTAAAATATTACAGGATGTTTCGTAATATTGCTTCAATATAGAATGCGGGGATATATGAATTTAAAAGAAGCTTCGCTTATGCTTATTATTGAAAAAATATTGAATCAATTTTAAAAATGAGCATTTTTGTTGGTTGATGACTGGAGACGAGCCCCACCCATCCCTTCAATTGGAGGACATATGTTTCGTTTCTTGATGTTTAGACCCTTCATGGCACCTACACATGCTCCCCTATCAAGAATAGGGATACCCTATTCACAGCCAACAACCAATGCTTTCGCCGACTTCCCGTCGGATGCATATATATTAAAAAAAGAAATCTGACATTGCAATTTTAAAAATGTTCAAACAAAAGATTTTTTTTCTACGTAATAATTGCTCATTTATGCAACCACCTTCCAAATATCAGCAAGCGTTTTGCTTGACCAGTTGCTGGCTTTAAGTCGTCATCAGGGCTCAAGATGAGCGTTCGGAAAGTAGTTGAAGAAATGATCAAAGGTACGATCTTATATATCCGCTTTTTGGATCAAGTCCGCAATGCTGTGCAGTTCACGCCATCCTTCAGTGAGCTTCATCAACAGTTAGACTTCGCAAAACCCACCCAGGTCCTGTCTAGATATATAAAAAGTTCAAGTGGGCTCGTGGAGATAATTAAGAATATTGAAAAAAAGGATTTTTTTTTCGGGCACATCAGCAAGCGTCTTCCGAGACTAGTTTCTGGCCGATATTTCTGGTAGTATTGGAGACTTCAACCGAAAAAGCCGATGTATATGGTCGCTCCTTTGGTTATTACTTCGGCTGCTTTTTAAACATTTAGTTTCAACCAGATTGATAACCGCTTAAGGCTGGAACCCGGTCTCGGGAGACGCTTAGTGGCGTCTGGGGGCTGCTAAAAAAATGGGCAATTATTACTTATTTTAAATTGTTTTTCTTTTATTATTATTGTTTTTTTTATATATTTATATTCTCCACGAACCCACTTGCAACATATTCATTACTTAAGTGTTTCAAATATTGTTGTTCGTGAGATGATTTAATCTCTCCTGATGATGCTAACATGGTTAACAAAACGTGCGTCTCGTCGTCCAAGTCGAGAAGTATTCAAAAATGATTTGGTGCTTAGTGGTAAATCTCTTCGAGTTTAGTGTTTCACACCGAAGGTTCCAATAGAAGAATTGATATACATAACCTTGTTCAATTTTAATTTCAGCCATAACTGCTCGAGCAAAGGTACCACATTTCTATACAAATCTTTGCAATATAAACTGGTCTTAATATATATTAGAATACCACGACCCTTTGTAGGCTTATCCTGTATGAACAATTTGTAACCCTCAACATCCAGTAAACTATCACTATAGTTGGATGGTAATGGTATTTCACATAACCCCATTACATTCAATTTCCTCTTATATAAACCTTAAAGTGAACAAATCGACCAGGGAGGCTCTATTGTCCCACGTTTCATAAAAATAGAAAGAGGGAAAAGAAAAAAAACCGAAAAGAAAAAAAAATTTAATGTTGCTAATCAGATAAAATAATTTTAAAGACAATTAAAATTATCTATTAAATAATAAACTTTATGGATATGTTAATATTGTCGGTGGTTGCAATGGTGGGAATCTCATCTTTAACTTTAGCAAACACTATTACATCTATGCCCTAGGGCGAACCATTTCTCGTCGAACTTCACTTCTAGATAACTGAAGTTAAGCGACCTCGATCATGATATTTGGATGGGTCTTAATATAGATTGAATCCAAGAAACGTTCCGACACTTAGCGGTAAAAGGAATATCCGATAAAAAATGCACTCTTATATCTCCGGTCCAAGTATTACAAATTCCATATTTCTTTTTTTCCAACGAGTATAATTTATGATGCTCCCTCGTAAGTTCTCAAGTTCTCCTAATAGAATAATCTTAGCCCCCTTCATCTTTCTTATATTATGAAAAATGTTATTACCAAATTATTGGTCTTAGAGACTTTGTTTTCTTTTGAGCCACTTTGTAACAGCTATCTATACCTGTTTTTGGATTTACAGAAGAGTCAGTTGATTCTGGAACACTTTATAGTCTTATAGTTTTCTTTGGGGTAATATTAAATCTTTGGTCTATGCAGAGTAAACCAGCAATTATTGATGCCTTGGAAGCCAACATAACTCGGACAATTGTGGACATAAGACCCCAATAGCTTCAAAAGTGGTCGGAAATTGCATGGACCGAATGCGCTTTGTCAGAAGTAGTCACGGCGTTGTTCAAAGTTGTATACAAACATTAATGCTATTGAATGTTATTTTATATAAAAAAATAGTTTTAAGGCATCTAATTTAGTTGTTGTTTTATTAGAATTTAAAGTTAATTATAATTATAATTATTTTTCCGATAATTATTTTTCCTTTTAGTTGTTCATTATATGAATGTGCTTCACTTAATTTTATTTCAAGTTCTCCTATTTTATTATTTAAAATTGTCAATCGCTCAGATATATTACTAGTTGCTGTATTTGCAATTTTTTCAGTAAACATCAATGAATTAGTCGTCAGCGGAACCTTTCTAGAGAACAATTTTGATATCACTTTATGGATTTTTGTTGCTTTATTATAGACATGTTGATCTAACTAATTTGATTTTATTTATTAATTATACCCTTTTCACAATAATTTAGGCTTATTTATCATGTATCACCACTGATTTACACTTAAGCTTATCAGACAGTACTTATATCCTTTTATATATTTTGCTTTTTTTATGTTTTATTAACTTTTATATATTATTCCTATACGCAAAAAACTATTAAAAAACCTTTTTCCAAAGACATAATTTAATTTTGTAAACTTTCATAATTTCTTTTACCGACATAGAAGTTGGTAATTAACAAATAAGCCGAGCCCAAGTTTGCTTAATGAAAATATGCTACCGCTTATATTTTTAATAAGGGACGATGACCTTGCGGGTGGCCTTAATCCCGCGCCATTAATATTTTTCAATTTTCACCCGCTAAAATTAATAATAACACTTTCTTTAATGCAGTTTCGCATAATAGAAATCTTAGCTCGTGTCGCCCGGTAATGATATAGCAACAGCGTAAGTTAATCATCTATATTTTATCTTAAAGGAAAATTATTTTGGTATATTTTTTGTTTATTTAATTTTTCTCGTGTTTAAGCCATTCAAGCATTAGCTTCTGCAAATATCCATAATGTTTAAAATTACTTTTCTGTTTTTAACGACGTGGTTTCCTATACGTTCAAATGCAAATTTAAAATTATCATGTATCGTTTACATGAATTAATTTGCCCGAAATCAGGTGCTATAGATCGTTTAGTAGCGTTGTGTAGCATGAAGATATGTGATGTCAATGGTTCTTTACTTTTATTGACCTGTCAGAATGCTCTCGTAAATATTTTAAATTATTTCTCACTGTTTCGGCATTGACTGTAATGATATTACCTTGGTACTCTAATATCGATATAGAGTAAGCTAAACTAATAAATACTTAGATGAATGCTTAAATTCGCTTAGATTCAAGATACACTTCTTGTGTAAACTAAAAGCGATGATGGAACCACATGGATATGATGTATAGGAACCTTATATAAATTCAACAATATAACGATGTATTAATATTAGCTTTTTATAACAGGTCAAAAAACCTCTGGGGTAAAGTGGTTAAAGATCCTCTAGAGGTTCTGTAGGATTTCTGATGAACTGAGTAGGTTTGAATTTGATTTAAGCCAACATTTGTCTTTTTATTTAATTTTTTTTCTTAATTTTGGTTTTTCGCCACGATCTAAAACTCAAAAAATATCAAACATATCTGTTCTTATGTAAATAAAGAATCACTGGGTAAAAACAAAAAACCAAACGGAGACAAATTTCTCAGTGATTCTTTTTTGTCTCTCGTCAAAAACGTTTAGTACCGTCATCGTTAAGTCTCAGTTTTGTTGTTGTGTGCCGCTTCTGACATATATTTTTTCTCTGTCAGGTTTCGCTGCCTGCTGTTAATTAATCCATCGCTATGACTGGGCATTAGGGATATATTACGGCCAAAAACTTATAAAAACTTTTAAAACTTATAAAAACCGACTAAGAATCCGCCTCGAACTTGGAACAGTACGGTATCCAAGGTTTCATAAACTCTGCACATGACGATGTTCGAAGGGATTCTTCGTGATTTCCAATCATCATACCTCTCATTCTCTTTTGTTTTAACAATTTCGTATGATCCAAGATATTTACACTTTACCTTGAGTCCAGTTCCAAATTGAGTACAATTGAGTACAGCAACATGAGCCCCCAACTTATACTGAGTTGCTTTCTTTCGCGTTAAGTTATAAGCATTCTTGTTTTCTTCCGGCATCTTAAGCAAACTTTCTTTACATTGTTTACGTAATTCTTCCCTATTATCATTAAATTCTTTTCTAGATTCTTCTTCAATCAACTCATTTATTCTAGTATGATCTTTCTTTCTCATTTTTACTCCAATTAACTACTTCAAACGGCGTCATGCTAAAGCTTCTCTGGTAAGTAAGTAGAGCTGATCGCTCTTTGAATTCGGGGTCAATATTTATACCATTTAGTAGGATCGTCTATACTAAGTTTTGTTAGTATTGGTATGACAATTCTCTGGATTCTCTTCACTTGTCTGTTGCCTCAAGCAATACCGATCGTAATTGTTACGTATTGGATTCCTCCTTCAGTGCCATACTTTATGATTTCACTTTCAGTAAAAGCTGTACCCTTATCAGTGATGATGGACTGAACAACTCAGTGTCTCTCTGCCCGTGGTAGATTTCGTTGGATAAAGCCACGTAAATTTCGTAAAGTCGTCAATAACGGCTAAAATATGCTGGAACATGTTATTGGTGGATGTAATTGGTCCAAGATGATCATCATGATAGGTTTGTAGAGGGTCTTCCTGTTTGGGAATTGGAATCAATAAACCTACCTTCTTTCCCTCCTTTTTCTCCCGAGAATGCAAGGAACACAATTCGCTACGATCGTCTCGACTTTTCCTTTTAACTTTAGTATAAAACCTTATGTTCTAATTAATTTTTGTGTCTTCTTTTCTGTAAAATGACCATCATCGTGCGCACTTATAATAATTTCAGTTTACATTGATCGTAATATTACTGGCAATTCTTGTTCATCTCCATAAGTAGAGTTTGGGGTAATTATATCATTCATGTTATGTATTACAAAATTCTTTATCCGCAGTAGTCCAAAAACGTGACTGATAAACCTCTGGAATACTGCCGGAGTATTACATAAACCAAATGGATATTTCAAGAATTCATATTGGCCTGACGGCGTAACGAAATATGTATATCTCGCGCAACCCCCATCAGTATTGACATGAAAGAATCCGTTTTTCAAATCGATGGTTGTATATCTTAGGTCTTCCTAGTTTATTTAGGACATCCTCGATTAGTGGGAGTGGAAATCTGTCCTTAATAATATTTTTATTAAATTTCTTGTAATCGCAACATATCCTAGTATCTTTATTCCTTTTACGTACAAGAACTAGACGGCTAGCAAAATCTGATAAACTTTCCATAATTATACCCTCATTCAACCATTATTCAATTTCAGGATCGACTTTTAAATTCTCTGGAATCGAAAGTGTTCTCTGTCTCTGATAAATTGATTCTTCATTCTCAAGCAAGATCTTCATTTGTATATCAGTCGTTTTAGACCTCTTCAGTTTGTAACGATCAATAATTTCTGAGATAATCTTCCTATGTGTTGTATCTACTATGTCTTAAATCCAAATAAGTTTTGCCTTAATCGTTTTCTTCTGTGGTGACGTTCATAAAAAATTATCTTTTTCTTTTCCGTATACGATCATTCGGTTCTTCCATAAGTAAACTTCGGCTTGCTCTAGTAGGTCATTTTCAACTATCACTTGGAAATTTGCGGCGAATATTGGGATTACATGAAATAAAAGATCAAAGTTCTCACCACGTATCTCGATTCTTTCTCGAAATGAACGTAGAGTTCTTATTTGACTGGACCCTAATCCTTTTGTCATTATTGTCTTTCGAGTTAGTATAACATCCTTAAAATACTTGTCATAAATATCTTTTGTGAGTGCGCAAATGTCATTTTCTATGTCAAACAGTGCAGAAATTGTATCTTTATTAAATTTTAAAGTTATAAAGTTTTTTGGAACAATATCTATAGTCGACAAGCGTGTAGTACTCTTCTCAGGACTTGTAACTTCAACGCCACATTGTGATGACACATGTCCATATGCATGATATCTGAAACACTTTCTTCCTTTATCTTTATCTAGACAATCTTTTGATTTATGACCTCGACCGCCACAATTATAACAATATCCTATGGGCTTTCGTTCATCATCAGGTTATCTATATATTTTATCGCTTTTATTAAAACCTTTAGCATATTTTCTATCATTAAGCTTTCCCCGTCCAAAAGCTTGTTTTTTAGATCTCAACTGATTTATTTATCTTTGCAAAAGTTTTTGCTCCATATATAATTAGTTTGCTTGATGACTCGTCTGGAATTCCTTCAAGGATTAATTGTGTAATTACTTCAGGGCCAATATTTGCTCGACTACCTCTTTCGCGCATTATCAATATATATTCCCGTACGGACTATTACTTTTTCTTAAATCTAGCCATTAGCATTTTGTGCACTTGCGCACTGCTAATTCTAACAACAAATTTTTTAATCAGCTTTCCATAATTTGATATTCTTTTCGGATTCTACGAATAATTTTGCCAAACCTTTGAAGGACTTTTTTGCGAAAATCAGTTTTTGCAAATCATTCCATTGGGTAATACCTGCAACATCTTCAAAATCTTTAACCCACTTTCCAACAGGATACTCGAAATGTTAGTGCAAATGACACATCTTTCTTGCTTTCAACTTTTGAATTTGTTCCCCATCGAACGTTTCACTTTCCTGCTCACTATATTCATCTTACTTTCTGTACTTTCTTTAATGGTAAAATGTTCATAAATAAATAAATACGATGAGGTAAATTACTAACAGTTCCACCATAATTCCACCAAAATATGGCAGACTACAGTCAAATACTCTTTAAACTCAATTTCTAGCTCAAAACCAGAAAATTCGCGCAATCGTTTGCGGACCACTTTAATCTGCTTAGCTTCTTCTCCAAAAGCTATGACATGCAGACCTTGACAGCCCGCAAGCGACTTTTATATATATATATATATATATATATATATATATATATATATATATATATATATATATATATATATATATAATATATATATATATATATATATATATATATATATATATATATATATATATATATATATATATATATCAAAATTAAATACATGATATAATACATGCCGGCCGCTTTGGTGCGGCCTGCCGCTGCTGTGCTGAAACCGCATTGTAGCGGTAGTTGATTCGATTTCAGCGCTCGGATGGTTGTTTTTCTTTCTTTTTTCTGTCTGTTTACATCCTAAACATTTGTGATTGTTTCTAGACAAGAGTGTAAAATCCGACAACGAATTACCTTTCAGTAACGCCAGTTGAAGGCTGGGTAAGGCCGGATAGCTTCTGAGAAGTGTTCTACGTTGGTCACTCGCCAGTTGCTAGGTTTCCTGATAGACTTGCGGGTAGGCACATAACCAAGTGTTTATAGCCTGAGGGGGATGCTGGCCTGGGTTTGTCGTGGAGAGACACGTGAGATGACACGTGACACTGAGATGATCGTGGTTCGGAACCCACGTTAAACTGTAGGTCCAGTCGCTAAATAGCCTAGTTGCTGATGCGCCTCTAACCCTAACACTTTACCTTTTTATATAATACATGAAAATTTAGAATTAGTCGTTATTTAGTTAAAATCCGCTTTATTATTGTAGAGTAATGTTTTAATGCTATTTTTATAATTTTGTATTTTATATTTTGCTGTATTACATAAGTTTACTTTATTTTTCAAAACGTATGTCGTTTCAACCAGTATGTTAATGCCAATTCAACCAGTATGTTAAACTAATAATTCAGTTAAAGCTTTCTGAAGTGTCAGAGTTAAATTACAGAAATAGAGCGAATTGCAAATCAAATAAAATCTAGCACACAACACGACGTTATCGTGTCCTCGACAAGGTCTCGAATGGCATTCATAAAAAATCACGCTGAAACTCTCACTTCAACATTTAGATTGATTGTGACCAGCAGGTTACACATAAATTTTATGTAGAAACATAAAAAACCGAGCCTCATAATAAAGTTGTTAGTGGATTATGCCGGAACTTGTTCGTGATGATCTTATCGGGTTCCATAAAAATAACGTCCCGTAAAGTAGGGTTAGGCGACTCGAATGAAATAAAAGCTTTCTTTTTCGAATCGCTGATACGAAACGACAATTATTTGGAAGTATTTGCAGAAATGATATAACAAACATGTAAGCTCATTTTCATCTTAAATTACTTTCAAATAATATTAGTTTATTTCAAAACGTTTTTTTGCTTTGGCTATCACTTATAGCATCACTGATTTATCCACAGATTTTTCGCATCTCCTGTAATCGCATTAAAAAAGGCTTTGATGAGTCGATTATTGACATAAAGTACACATATCTTGACATCTCTTATAATCTTCTGAACTGATCTAATACATGATTTACTACCAAGATGTTTCTTAATTAGACACTCTATTAAAACTAAATATACTGATTGACATAAAACTGTGTATGGTTTTTGTGATCATTAGCAAAGCGATAACTTCCATGTTACGAATAAGTAGTACGCGGAAGTTTTGATTCATGCCGTCAAAGTAGGATTTCAGATACAATGTTGGGTGGTGCAATCGGACCCGGTTTTATACATCTGAGAATACTGAACTGCAGGGCGTGAATAACTGAACAAAAAACGTTAGGACCACTGCTTTAAAGTTCTCGCCTTAAGAGACCGTTTTGCCATTATAAAAGAAGTTGAAAACTACTGATTTTCATATTCAGTTGAAATAGCTACAAAAAAACAAAAGAGTTTTGTTTTTTTAAACGTATTTACCTTGTCGTTCAATACGTTAATACCATCGACGTTCTCTAATGTTAATACCATTGAAATAATGAGATAAAATGCAATGAACAGGCACATTCTTTTTGACCAGATATGAACGTTTACAATACTTTTCTGTTAGTCCAAGTGTAGCAGTATTCTCCATTGATAGCCAAGTCATTTTTCAGGTTGTCTATAATAACCTCACTACAAGCATTCCAAAAATCCGTAGGTTTCCTGTGGTCTATGGTGCACATGGTGCACATTAACTTGCTATCACTCACTAATAGGGCTGCCGCTTCATATTGGCAAATCAATGTTACATCTATGGTTATAAAATGTCAAAAAAACTCAAAATCCGTATTTAATGCCAAAACACGACTTAAAAGCAAAACAAAATAGATTTACCAGCTAAATAAAATATTCGTATGTTGTTAGACAATTACAGCCTTTGTGTCTTGCCATTTATCGATAGGAAACTTATCCATTATTTGTCATTCTATTTATCTATCTGTCATCATGCCTGTCTGTCAATCTAGCGCTCTCTCATCTGTCAGCCTGTCTACCTACCTCTGTCAACCGATCATCTGTTATATAAGATAATATATAAGAAGGTGTTCCAATCCTGCAAGGAACCCATGGGAAATATGTCAACCAGTGGCGCCATCTCAAGTGTGTCTAATACATCAATTTAAACTTTTTATGGTGTGCAGACTTAACCGTTTGGGATTCAAATCCTCACCATTGTTATATTTTTTTTTGTTCAAAAATAGTAGTAAAATTATTCTATTTTTAATTTCTGATAATTATTAAGTTGCAAGTAATTTTATCAGTCTCTAGTGTTAAATAATTAGCAAAATATAAAAAAATATATGTCATACATCATACACATTTGTTTTTTAATTGAAGAAGCATTGAATAACTAAGAATCAATATACTTGCAAAAAAACAATACATTTAATATACTCTTTTCCGAGCTATTTTAGTTGAAGGTCACATGCTTGCACTTAATAGTTATCAGAAATTAATAACAGAATAATTTTAATACAATTTTTGAACAATAAAATTATAACAATGGTGAGGATTTGAACCGTTAACTGTTAAGTCAACACGCCATAAAAAGTGTAAATTGATGCCTTGGACACACTTGAGATGGCGCCACCGCTTGACACATTTCCCATCACCCGTTGTAGGATTAGAATACCTTCTTATATATTATCTTACTATTATACTATCTATCATCTGCCATTTATCGGCTGTAACCCTCTCCATCATTCTCAATGCAATTGCAAAGCCCGTCATCAACGACCATACCCTGTAAATCACATTCTACTGACCATACTCCGTATAACATACCATTTCTCCCTCTCTCTCTCTAACCCGCTGCTAATTTTCCTACGGATCACCACCTCCCTGCTATCTATTGATAGGTTATCCTGTAAACTATAATGACGTCACATGCTGCCAGCTATCAGTAGAAAACCTACTCCCCAGAAAATACAACTGTGACCCAACATGATCTATCGGCGAGAAACCTACACCAAATTTTTCAGAAAGCAAAGCTTTAGAGCTGCAAGCTTCCAATATTACTGGAGAGCGAAGCCCAAGAACGCCCTGCTATCTATCAGCAGAAAACTTCCTTCCAAAAATACAAGGTCCCCTTATATCGCCATTTAGGGGTAATAAACCAAACCACTAACTTAGACATCTATGTTATAACGGTATCGCGCGCGAAAAAAAGATTGAAGGTAGGTACATATATTGATCTTCGTATGCACATAGAACTATCACTAATCACCTGGATGATTCATCATGACCATACCCCTTGCCAATGATTTCAATTGCTGAGAGTTTTTGGCACGTTGAAACATTACAATTGCTCAACAGCCCCATTAGTCTCCAGACATGCGTCTATGTGATTTTTGCGTTTCTCAAGTTTGAAAATTCACCTTAAAGGACATCAGTCTGGGACACTGAAGAACATTGACAAGGCTGTATGTATATATATATATATATATATATATATATATATATATATATATATATATATATATATATATATATATATATATATATATACATCATCATCATCATCATCATCATCAACCCGTATCAATCCACTGCAGGATGAAGTCCTTTTCAGTATGCTTCCAACTCTTGAGGTCATGAGCTTTCTTCTCCCATTCGGGTCCAATATACTTAATAATATCATCAGTCCATCGTGTTTTCGGTCTTCTTCGTGGATGTTTGCGATCAAGCGGTATCCAGTCCAGGACCGCCCTGGCCCATCTTTCGTCCGATCGCCTCGCTACATGGTCTGCCCACTTCTATTTCAATTGCTTCATACTTCCAATTACGTCACTCACTTTCGTTTGTTCTCTGATCCATGTGCAGGTCTTTCTATCCCGTTTAGTAATGCTAAGCATATATCATTCCATTCCCCTCTATGCTACTCAAAGTTTTTGAACTGACTGTGATGTGGGTGTCTAAGTCTCACTTCCGTATGTCATAACGGGCAGGGCACACTGATCAAAGACTTTTCTTTTCAGGCAAAGTGGTAGTTTGCTCTTAAGCACTATGTTGAGCCTGCCAAATGCCTGCCAGTCACATTTAACGCGTCGTTTCACCTCCTGGACGGTATCCCCTTCCATTGAAACCCCGTGGGCAAGATATATATAGTGGTCGAAAACTTCCAAATCCGTTCCTAAAATAGGAGTCCTTTTATCCTCAGCAAATTTATTGAAAATGACCTGACTCTTCTTCTGGTTTATTGAGTTTATTGGAGAGAGAGAGAGGACTCTCTAAGGACAACTTAATATATTAAAACTAAACCACAATATTTACATCATTTCATCATTTTTACATCATTTAGTCATTTCTTGACTATATAAAATCGCTAAATATAAATGCGTTGGAGAACTGTATTTATTTAATTTCAATTATTAATGTGTGATCAATTTCAAAAAATTTATATATTATTATATATCATAGATATAAAATTTCCACAAACATCATTGTGTGACATTAATAGTGAATTTAACACTGAACAACAAAAGTAATCCATCAGTCTTAAATGGATTTTAGATATCCCACTTGTTTGAACTGTCGAAACTTAAGACCAAGTTTCTGAAGAAATATATACGGTTAAATATTTATAGATTGTCAAATTTTAGGAAGGAAATAGCTCCATAGAGTTTTCAAACTATTTTTATCGGTACGGTTATGATATTTTTGGTATATTGCTTTATAAGAAATGATAAATTCAGAAATATTTCAATACTAAGAAACTACGAGGTGCCCCATAAGAAAGTTTCTATTTCATTGACTCACTGCGCAAATGCAACAAATGTGAGGGGCGCGGGGTACATATCAATAGGTGTGAGTTGTGTGGGCAAAAGTTTTACAAATACAATGATTTGCGGCTTATTTTCATCTCTGTCATGTAAATCGGTCATGTCATGATAACTAACGCCTACATTGGCTTAAAATCACTGTATGAGGAATGTATGTATGACTATAATGTCAGTGCGATGAATAATAAACTCGTACTTCTTTGAAGACGGCGGGGTCGCGCAGTTACCGTTAATTCAGAGGAACCTCCACATAGCCCTGATTTGAGCCTTATGAACTATTTCTTGTGGAGCTATCTAAAATCGAAAGTTTACGTCAACAAACCTTTGGTACAGTTAAAAGAAAATATCCGATTAATGGCAACCATTCCAGAGATTACGTGCCGAGCCATCTTAAGAAATGTTGCTGTTTGTATTTTGCATTTAGATGACATTATTTTTAAAAAGTTATTTCTTAAAATGTGTATTTCAATATTTAATAAAGGTTTTTTTTTTGTGGACGTCTCTTTTTTATTTATTCCGTTATATCAAAAAGAAACTTTCTTTTGGGACACTTTGTAGATTACATTTCGCTTTTATTTTACCCTATATAATATAAACATTTGTTTACGTATCGGTTTAAAATAACAGGCACCTAATCGCGGGAGAGGACGAAAAAAAGCTTTAAAAATATTTTGAATAAAGTTGTTCTTCATAGCTGGTCAATAAAGGTCTTCACTTATTTTAGTCAATTACTATTCTATGTTATAATCTTCTACAGCTTCTGCTTTCTTTTAAAAACATTTTTAATAGTGGATAGTGATATTAATAATAGTGGGTACCTAAATCTTATTAATAATCACCAATTCTCCAATAAAATAGGTTTTATTGGGTAGTAATTACAGCCAAAGCTCCTTATTCACGGTTCCGTTATTTGGGTTTTCAGTATTCGCGGATTAAAAAGTTGTGACCACTTCTTGTATTCGCGGATCAAAATATCTTTATTCGCGAATCCAAAACTAATGTCACATAATAATGACAACGTAACGTAACGAACATACGTATGGAGGATTTCAAGCATTGGAAGGTTGGTCCAATAAGTTCAACGTGCGACAAATATAAAGTTAATTGCTGATAGCTGACAGTAGACACAAACTTGAACAAGTGTTTAATGTAGGTGAAACTGCTCTGTTTTAGAAAAGACTGCCAAACAAAACATTTATATCAAAAAATATAAAGTCTGCCTCTCGTTTTAAGGCAGCAAAATAGAGTATAGAGTTACACTGCTGCCCTGTTCTAATGCATCGGGAAATTGTTTAATTAAGCCACTTAGGCTTTACAGATCGCTAAATCCTCGTACTTTAAAAAAATCAACACAACTACAACCTACTAATTTTTCTATTGGAATCATCGGTGTGAAACACTAAACCCGAAGAGACTTACCACTAAACAGCAATTCACTTTTTTAAACTTCTCAACGCGCGTTGAGTTTACATCATCTCCTGATGATGCTATCATGGTTACCGAAACTCGTGTCGAGAAGTTTAAAAATGTGTTTAGTGGTAAATCTCTTCGAGTTTAGTTCAACTTAACAGTATTTTAGCATTCAAACAAGAAAGCATGGGTTACAAGTATCTTATTCTGTGACTCGTTTGATTGCTGCTCCATTGTTATTTTATTACTGAAGTTGAAACTTATTTAAAGAAAAATAATTTAGATTCATTAACTGCTTTCTAAAACATGCGATTTGGACGTAGATTCCCTGAGACCGAGCGTAGAGGTAATTAGTTTTAAACGATGATTTGACGGGTACGAAGGGTTTGATATGTCTCGCGCTACGTATTTCTTTCACGTACTTATTTTGATTTGGGATTTGTCCCTGTACATACCGAGTAGTACTTTTTAAATAAAAATAATCAACTTTTAATTGCAAACATGAAGGTGTCTGATTTAAAACAGTTAATAATGATGGCGTTAATA
Source organism: Cosmopolites sordidus (assembly GCA_031761425.1). NCBI lineage: Eukaryota > Metazoa > Arthropoda > Insecta > Coleoptera > Curculionidae > Cosmopolites > Cosmopolites sordidus. Next base: position 8,531 of record JARFXV010001464.1, on the reverse strand, counting down.
ATAGCGAGGTGCTATTCACCGACAAAAATGTGTACAATAACCATTTTTTGTCATAAAACTTTGATATTTTTTTTACCTTTTCGAACTTCTCATAAACTTTTTCGAATTTTCTCTATTGATTTGCAGTTACAATAAACTGTTTGAATGGTTTACTCTTCGGGAAACCGTAAGTATCTATTTATTCATTCCTTTACCTGCGCAACAAGTAACAAACCATTTTCCAATGTCCTTCTAAGTAGTAACAATACATAATTTTAATATTTTCCTGGTTCATCTCCTGTATAGGGTTTCAATAGCACGAAAAGTAAAAAGGCGGAAGGTGAAAGCAAAAAAAAATCTTCAGCAGCACTATTTTCTTCTACGCTCTCCCACTTTAAAAAGCCACGAGCCCCCACTGCAATTGAGCTTTGTCATTTCTTCATAGAGATTGATCCGTCTATGGAAAGAAGTAATGTTTCTAAAATGCAAATTGTTAATGCCACAACCGAATATCAGTTCTAGTTGAAGGACCTTCTAAAAGAGGGAAAACAAGAAAAAATTACTAAATCTCTTAATCCATTCTCTAAGCCTGATAATAATTATTAATATTGTTAAAATATCTTTCTTTAAATTGTTTTATTATATATTTTTTCTTTTTAGTTTGATATCTAAACCTTGAAACATATCCCCTATAATCTCGTACAAATTACAATTTCGTATTCACGGTTTCTGTATACGCGGTATATATAGGGAACGTATCGCCCGCGAATAAGGGGCTTTAACTGTACTTCAAATCAATTACTTTAAATTTCCAGGACCAACAGTTTCCACACATTCTGAACTAAGAAAATATATTTTAATAAAATTGAAATTTTGTAATACTTTTTGAATAAATTACCATTATTTTAATAATTTTCTTTTTAATTTTATTACTATACATTGAAATGAATATTAAACAAATAATTGTATATGCAATGGATTATAAATAATTCTAAGAAAAGACTATGAAATAAACGGAAAAATTTGGAATAAAATACTTATCTAGATAGAGACTCTCTCTCTCTATTAGCTCTTTCAGATTGAACACTTTTCATTTACTGTACAGAACATTACTTTAAATTAAATTAATTAAAATATTACTCTCATTCTCAACTACGATCAAAATCAAAGGTAACTTTTTAAATCAAAAACAACTTATTTATCCTTCAAAATTAGTTTTAAAAAATTACGGAAAGAAATGTCTAGCAATAACAAAGGACGTTGTAATTTCTAATATTGGAAACAAATGTTGTATCAATACGTAAAGGGTGCGGTTTTTTAATACAAAACTCACTTTACATTTTGATATATTGCATATATGTTACTTTATATTTATATTTCCAAAAATCATCAGTATTACGCAGTGCTTTTCAACAGTGTAGCCTTATGCATACGTGCTTTTCTGCAGTAACCATGTTTGCCAAATGCAAAAACTTGCTCTAAAATAGCTGCTTGATCTTCAAAAACAACATAAAACTTTTACTGCACTTGTTTAGGGGAGTTTTTATCTAAAGTGATAATTAGATGATTGATACAAGTTTATTTTCGCCTATGCTTGAAAACACAATATACAAGGTGTCCTATAAAAAAGTTTCTATTGTGAGGGACGCGGGGCGTAAGTCAATATATAGTCACGCGTTTGGGAATTTAGTCAGTATGAAGTATTTCTCGGGAGCATACAGTTCGTTGTGTGTGCGAGAATTTTACAAAAACAATGATTCGGCGGCTGTAGCGCAGCGAAAGGTATTCATTCGTTGTTGTTTGCATAACATTAAAAATAGCCCAAGTGTTCCACTCGTCAGAAAATGGGTAAAGAAGTTTGAAGAAACCGGTTCAACTATGGATAAACGACAGCCTGGGCGACCAAGTTCAACACAAAGTGTCGAAAATGTGGAAATGGTAAATCAGTCCATTTGAAACAAATCTACCCGTTTGTGAGCGAGCGCATGCTTTAAATGTGCATCGATCATCATTGTAACACATTCGGTGCAAGGACATAAAACTGCCCCCATTCAAAATTCAACTGGTACAAGAGTTAATAAATTCTTAGAGTTAATAATTTCTTAATCAGGTAACTGAACAGTTTTGCCCGTACATTTTTGAAGATGGTAGGGGACGCGCAGTTACCATCAATTGTATGTGGAATATTGTTTTTTTATGTGGACATATTGGACAATTTTTTGGTATATGAACTCCAAACTCTGCTGGTTATAATCAAAGAACATGGTTTTAACAGGATGGAGCAACGTCGCACACTTCCAACATGTCTCTACCACAAGTTCATTAAGTTTTCTCTAACAAATTAATCTCCAAGAGTGGAGACATAAATTGGGTTCTACGTTCTGATTCAAACTCTAAGTACTTTTTCTTGTGGGGTTATCTAAAACTGAAAGTTTACGTTAATAAACGAGATTCGTTGGTGCAGTAAAATAAGATGAGCTTCTGAGATAATAAGTAAAATAAGATGAGCGAAATGAGCTTATCTCTTTTATTTATATTACAAAGAAAGTTTATTTTGAGAGACCTTGTATATTTGAGCACTAACAAAATATAAAACTATTTCTTACTAATGAACACACTTATGATTTTCAGAAAGTTTTTGATTCATCCTTGTACCATCAAAAGATTTTCTCCCTTTCCTTAATACACCACGTAGAAGCGCTCATATGCACGATTATGACTTTAAACTAAATTACATAATATTAAGCTCTAACTTTATAAGAAAAATGGGGAATAGCCGCTGATAGTTTCGTTTAAATGGGAGTAGCGATTATGTGGGAAAATATAAGGATAGAATACATCTTTTGGGGGTTTTAAAATAGCTTACAGTTTATATAGGATCGCATATTACCATATATTTCAACACATAATTCAACCAACCAGATACAGAGCTCGCCTCTGCAAAGTTTTACATATTCTTACGAGCCTCTAGGTGCCACATTTATTAAACTAAAAGCTCTATTGGCATATTATATCGACTTTCTAAGCACCCATTTTGTTATTAAAATATTTAATCTATGTGTGCGGTTTATTTCGTTTACCACGTGAAGTATTTTAAAGAAATCTATTGAATCGCAAAACCTGTTTCATAAACTGTTTTAATATGTAACTTTCAGAGATAGATTTAATTACATTTTGATTATGTTAAAAAGTAAAGATCGTACATTATTACCAGACCTTATATTAAGCGTAGACTTAATCCATCAACATGAAGAAAAAAATAATTCAACTTTCTCTTTTTGATTAAATAAGCGATTAATCTTAGCAACAAGTTAACATTATTTTTGTACACATTCAAATACAAGAACATTTACACAAATACCTCACAATAATGACAGCTCCTTTCAAACAACACAATTTGTATTTAATTTGAAAGGCCTATTATTGGTATGATAGCTTCTTTTGGTTCCTAGCGACTGCAGGTTATATTTGTTTGATAATTGTTCTAAAACGGCTACTCAATTGTAACTGAAGAAATGTGACAACGTTTTTTATTTCGAATTCTAAGATTTGTCAAATTATGTTAAAAAATACGGAGTCAATGTAAAATAATATAATATAAAGAAACTATTAATATTAATTATTATTAATATTATAGGTTAATATAAACACCGGAAAACATTGTTTGTATTTTTTGTATTTAGTGAAGTTATTCCCTGCAACTTTGCATTTCTAAGTACTAGAATATAACTTCAAATAAAAAACTTGGCCTATGTCTAGTTTAAAAACATTATATATATATATATATATATATATATATATATATATATATATATATATATATATATATATACCGCTAATACCAAAGTTCGATCCCTCGAAAATAAAACCAACTCTAACAGAAGAGCTTGATAAACAACCAGCACAGAACTGATAAGAATTGAAACAAAAAAATATTAAAACAGCCTTAAAGTTGGTCCCGTTACAACAACGCAGAAAACATCCGTGGTGGGATAAAGTTTGCGAGCAAGCAGTATTAAGCCGAAGTAAAGCATTCAAAGATTGGAACAGATAAAAAACAGCAATAAATTATAACATCTTTTTGGAAGTAAGAAAAGAAACATCGAAGGTAATTAGACAAACTAAAAGAAAATATGAACAATCAACTCAATGAAATAGAAAAAGATTTCCAAAAAAATGTTGGTCTTAGCAGTATTTATTGCCATATTCTCAAATAACACCAAACAATGGATGTTCGTGTTGAAAGTGCTCCAATCTTTTCAACCGCGATGGTTGTGGGTGGAAATACCTTAGTGTTTAAAAAAGATTGTTAATTCTGGTTGGGCCCGTATCGTTCAAGAACGTTATTTAGATACACACGTTTTAAACCATAGTCATTAATTGTAAGTTTATATATTTATTGTTATGTTAATTTATATTTTAACATGTTGGTGTTCTATACTATTTCATTGTTTATTAAATAATAAAGGAAAAAAATAATTTTAGAGTCTCCTGATGAAGTCATCAAAACAATGACGAATATTGAGACGATTAAACACTTGTTTTACTGCTGACCGCAAGCCCGAAAACAACCAATTTCCCCAAGAAAAAAACTATAAATTGCACGGTCGAGAAACATATCAAATTATATATATATATATATATATATATATTATATATATATATATATATAATATATATATATATATATATATATATATATATCGTTTAGAGTTATATATATATATATATCAATCAAATTGAAACTTGAACACCGAACTCATTACGTTGGTTTCGATAACAAATCAAGACTATTCTGCAAACGATTGAAGAATATTCTAACTATGAAGAACCCGATGATTATTATGAAGAATATCTCGAATGATCACCAAAACAACTATCAATATGATACGTCTCAAACAATGAATCAAAATTTTCCAACATATCCAGTCCAAAGAAGACCCTCCAGTTTTTCCGATGTCCAAACCTAATCACGCATTTCAGCAGCGACTGAAGAAGCTCCTTCCCAGAAGATGAACGAGTACTCATGCCAACGAACCCCTCGATGAAAAAATCAAACAAAATTAGCCAAAATTTGTTGCCAAAGTATCAACTTTTTCAAAAAAAAAAGGGAGCTGTTATATGTGGTTATAAACAATATTATTACAGAGACATTGTGCAATTCTAGTCCCATAGCTATCAAGTTTCCACCATGACTTCATTTCATGGTCAAATCCCCGCAAAAGTTCTCGCAAAAGACGCTGAACAAGCAATCAAGCGTCACCGCCACCTACATGGTTCCCACCCAGAAGATGCTCTAAAAGACACTTTTTAACGTATAAATAGTAAAATCACCAAGATATTGTGTGCATTACTTAATATTCATTAGTAGCATCATTATTATTGTTTATTTTTTCTTTTATGTTACAAATATTGTATTTTATAAAATAAAACCTTTTTAAAAAAGTAAAGTTACTTTGAGTGATATAACATATATTTATATATATATAGATATATATATATATATATATATATATATATATATATATATATATATATATATATATAGATATATATATATATATATATATATATATATATATATATATATTATATATATATCTATATATAGATATATATATAATATATATATATATATTATATATATATATATATATATATAATATATATATATATATATTATATACTTATATATATATATATATAGATTATATATAATAATATTCATCTCTACAGACCTAGTGGTCCTTGGGTTCGAGTTGTTATACTCTTCTTTTCTCTTTTTTGGTCCAAAAGCATCATTCTTCCATTCCCTCACTCCAACTTTCCTCAAATCATGTAGCACCTCGTCCAGCCATTTCTTCCTCGGTCACCCTCTTTTTTTCTTTCCCCTTTCATCTCTCATCAGAATTCCTTTAACCTATCTCCCGCTGGACATCCTCGCTTAAATTTACCATATTAATTTCTAAAACAACAATAATTCCGGTCCTTCGGACTTAATATTATACGCTTATACTTAAATAAAAGGTCGCGGTATAGTGGTCGGCGAATCCGTTTCAGCGCAAAGGTTGGGCGGCGACGTACCCAAGAATCGGTGCTTGCATGTAACAGGGATAAAAGTTTTCCCCTAATAGTCTCACCAGCCTGAACTTCGCTTATATCAACTGGCGTTTTAAAAACTATGCTTTTTATGTAACCCCATAAAAAAATCACAAGTGTTTAGATCTGGTGACCTAGCAGGCAACCCAACTGGCCCGTTACGACCTGCATACTTATTAGGAAAAGTTACGTTTAAGTACTTCCGCACTTCAGGCCCAAAAATGTCCTTGCGCTTCATCGTGTAAGAATCACATGTTCTACCAGACATTTCAAAGGCACAGTTTCTAGAAGACGGGGAAGATGATTCTGTAAAAAATCGAGATAGTTTTCCCTCATTAAATGATCCGCACAATACTGGGTTAAAGGACCAATTCGGTTCAGTCAGTTTATTCCATTATTAATTTATAGCTTAAGTAACGTCACTGTTCGTTGATTTTTATAAGATATATTGGGTACGATTGTTGTATAAATAAAACATAATTTAGTTTTAGAATTATATTGAATTATCCCCCGATGATGCTAACATGGTGACAAAACGTACGTTGAGAAGTCGATAAAAGTGATTTGGTGTTTAGTTGTAAATTTCTTAGAGTTTAGGTTTCTATTACATTGATTTGTTCCTCTGCTCATCTCCCCGGTCTTATGTAGCAGTCTACTCAAGAAGATACCTGTGTTAGATACTTTTTTCCGATCTTCCTACCATCAAATTCTCCTCTAGTTTTTTGATTTCCTGAGTAGTCTCTCATCCTATCTAGAGCTGACCAATAATTTATACTTATATTTATTTTTCTTGTCCGAATATAGCTTTGAATCATAGTATTGAATATATTTTACAATTTAGTCATGCCATTCAGAATACTTTGATATATCTATTTTATAGTTGCAGTCAATCGGTCTAACCTCTTCTCCTATAGTGGAATTAATTTTATAGTTGGGTAAGTAGAACCAGGAGGAGAGCTCCCAATAATGAATTTACTGAATGAATTTACCCCACTAATGTGAAAATACCTCTTTATTATTATTATCAAACGTATTACTTGGATTCCTTTATCGATTAACTTACATTGAGAAATTTCTCTCACTCCTTTTAGAGGAGAAAAGGAAAACTAAAAAAACATTTCGGGTACCTAGTTATGATTTGTTAATGGAAATTGGTTAACTACCCCCCTTTAGAATATTATCTATCTTTATAAACGAATTTTCCATTCCTACGAAGAGCTATTGAAATTATTTGATGGACGTATTTCTTCCTGATGATGCTAACATGGTTAGCGAAATGCGTGTCGAGGCGTTAAAAATAAGTGAGTTGCTATTTAGTTTTAAATTTATGTGAGTTTAGTGTTTTATGCCAATGGTTCTAATCGAAGGATTGACTAAGACAAAGTTAACAATTAATCTCTGAAAATGCCATTCGGGTTACATTCATAGCTCTTGACTATTAGCGATGAAGTTCATTTTCATTTAAAGTGCGGTAGTTAATAAACGAAACAGCCAATTTTTTGTGCGATGTGGTTTAGCCAGTACGGAATTTTCACTGCATAGTAATCATGTTTGAAAATCTTTTGAAACCAAAAGTTGGGGACGAGATATCAACAGAGGTATGTGTGGTTTTAATAAGATGAGGCCACTGCTCAGATGACTTCAACTTTCATGAATGTTGTTCAAATTGCATTCTATAATCGAGCAGTTTCCCGTGGTCTTCTCATCACTGGACCTTTCCATGTGTGAATTATCTTTGGAGTTACTTGAAATCATTCCTGAATGAAGGTAAGCCTCACACAGCGGGAAATTAAAAACCATACACGTTATCGAATTGAAGGAAAATCGACGGAAAAGCGTTTGAAGAGTGGAGCTGAACTTTCAAGAATGACTTCAAATGTGTGTTCGTGAAACTTATGTGACTGACGTGTGACTTTAGGCATTACAAATGGCCTAGTTACATTGATTATTTTATGATAATATTTTTTATACAAATTTTAATCGAGTCGGGCTTCTTGTAAAAACGTCCATTCCGCGTGAATCACTTTTTATATAATAATGGATTATTATAATGGCGTTTGCCATAGAAAAAAATAAGTTTTAAAAATTTATCAAAAGACGTAGTAAAAAATATTCTTTATAAACGACGGACACCGCCTTAATTGCAAAATTATAGAAATGGCCTCTAGAAATTACTTCTCTTTATTCATGTCTAAAATTTAATTTACCTTTATTTAAGCATACCATCAATTCCATAATCTTCAGGATATTCTTTTTTGTTACCTTTTACAAGGCCGAAATAAGATAATATTTCGGAATGGAGTAAAAACAAATAGCCTCGTTAATATATATATATATATATATATATATATATATATATATATATATATATATATATATATATATATATATATATATATATATATATATATATAAAAGAGATGGGTCGTCCTCACTCCTCTTCAACCTGGTCC